>JBBUKS010000113.1:5840971-5854243 GCA_038050645.1 Hedychium gardnerianum | reverse complement strand
GACTGGACTTCCCGCCAACTGTCTGGTCCTCTCTGACCCAGCTGGACTTCCTGCCAGAATCGTACATCTGGACTTCTACCTGGTGTCTGGCCATCTAGATCCGTCATGTCAGTCAACCCTACACACTTAGCTCAATTTGTTAAATAGTAACACCATGACTTTAACATGTTATCATACATCAAAACTTTAGGGTTAGACTTTTAGTGCAAACTTCACCAACAACTTCTGGCCGGCACTGCAGGCAGAAATGGCTCGAGTAGTTCACACTTGTATCAACTATCAAAAACATCAAAACCTCTCCCGAGCTCTTACAAAATTATTAAAGACATCCACTATCTCCTGCCCCGTCGATCAATGGGGAATGGATATCGTCGGCCCATTTTCCGACCCAATTAGAAGAAGTTCCTCTTGGTAGTGGTCGATTATTTCTCCAAGTGAGTGGAGGCTAAGTCCTTAGCTCGGATAACTGAAGAAGTCATACTCAAGTTCCTATGGAAGAACATCATGACCTCCCCCATAGGTTGGTGTCCGACAACGATCAATAATTTCAAGGACGTAAGCTCAGAGAATAGTGCGAAAGCCTTAGCATTCATCAGGCCTTCACTTTGGTCACTTACCCTCAAAGTAATGGGCTGGCAAAAGTGACCAATCTGGAGATCATTCGTGGCCTCAAGATCAAGCTTGATCACATCGGCGATAGTTGGATGGAAGAATTACCAAAATCCTATGGGCTTACAAAATAACTCCTCGAGAAAATACAAGAATGACTCATTTTCATTTAGTGTACGAAGGTGAGGTACATATCCCCGTCGAGATTGGCATGGAGTCTACTCGAGTACAACTTACAATTTCGACAATTCTGACAAGCGACTACTCAAGCTCGACCTAGTTATTGAAACCAGAGAGAGGGCAGCGGCTAGGCTCTCAACTTACCAACAACGAATGTGTCAGGCATACAACAAGAGGGTCATCCCCCATACCTTTCAGGTTGGCAACTTTGTCTGGAAGAAGATCAAACCCATATGTGATGTAGGGAAGCTGGAACCTTAATGGGGAGGACTTTACTGAGTCACTCATAAGCTGAGCTTAGGAGGATACTATCTTGAAAACTCAGGTGGCAAAGAACTCGGTCACCCATGGCAGGTTGTGCATCTGCAACCTTATCGTGTTTAGGGACCTCGGGTATCCATCAAGTCCTCATTTATCACAAGTATTTATTTACTTTGTATCTATCCTTTGTCATTCAACAGTAAAGTATTATCTCTTTGCAAACTATTTCGACTCATGTATCGAGACCAAACGTGCTCCCACGCGATCAAGATTTAGTGTGCTCCCACATGACCGAGACCAAGCGTGTTCCCACGCAATCATACATTGATTGCTCTTGTACCCAAAACAACACATGCAAGCAAAGTGCAAGACTATAGGTTCATCTCCTGCTACACAGTATTCTATAAGGTCATCTCCAAGCTCTTTTCAAGTAGATTGGTTAATGTTACAGACCAACTATTTCATCCTACCCAGACAACTTTTGTCAAAGGCCACATCATCACAGATAACATCCATTTGGCTCAAGAACTAATGCACAACTACACCAAAAAGAGAATCTCGTCGAGATGCATCTTGAAAGTGAATCTTAAAAAATCTTTTGACTCAATTCACTGGGGCTTTCTTCAGGATGTCCTCTCAGCATTACAGTTCCCAGCCATCTTCATTACATGAATCAGAGAGTGTATTACTATCACAATTTTTTCTGTAGTGATAAATGATATCATGCATGACTTCTTCAGAGATGGTAGAGGACTTAGGCAGAGAGACCCGTTCTCCCCATACCTTTTCGTCCTATGCATGAAGTATCTCTCCCGATTCTTAGCACGACACACTATTAGGTCAAATTTTCATTTCCACCCAAAATGTGAATATTTGAGGATGTACACATTTGATATATGCAGATGATCTTTTGCTTTTGTCTCGTGGAGAAGTGACTTTAGTTACCCAGCTAGTTGAATGTCTATCACAGTTTGCTTAGATGGTCAACCTAGCTAAGTCCAACATCTACATGACAAGGATAGATACTCCCACTCGAGAACGACTACTTTTTATGAAGAGATTCCAAGTAGGGGATTTGTCTTTTAAATACCTGGGGATCCCTATAGTCTCACAGAAGCTGAAGATCTTAGATTATAACACACTGATGAACTCTCTCACTAGGAGGATCAATTCATGGCCGAAGAACACTCTGCCTTATGCTGGGAAAGTCCAACTTATATTGTCAGTTCTTTAGGGTGTGGAATACTATTGGATGTCCATATTTGCCTCTTCCTTGTGGAGTTATTGGGCGCATATACAATATCTACATATCCTTTATGTGGACTACCAAGAACCCCCTATTGCATGGTCAGAATTTTGTCAGCCGAAGAATAAAGGTGGTCTTGGCTTGAGGAACTTAAAATCATTGAACCTTGCTTTATTGGCTAAGGTTCTATGACGTATACAGGACAAGCAAGACATACTATGAATACGATGGGTACACCACACTTACTTATAGCATGTGGGGGTATAGGAGTGGCTAGTCAAATGCACAAACTCCACACTCATTAAGAGGGTGTTGCACATTAGAGACAGTATTTTGGTAGTTGTAGGTAGTTCAAAGGTTGTAGGATAAATCTTAGATGTTTGGTTCAGTCAGAGGAAGGGAGGGGTTCAATGGGCCTATGATCATTTCAGAGATGCTAGGCTCAAAAAATCATGGGTAAAGATAGATTGGCAGAAATACCTTCAGTCGAGCCATGCTTTCACACTATGACTATTAGCGCACGGGAGTCTCCCTGCACGAGCCGGACATGAGTATTTGGAGAATAGACGATGTGCTTTCTACCAACAGGAGGAGGAGATACTAAATCACGTGTTCTTCTGATGTGAGACTAGTCAGCTTTAAAGGAGGGTCAGAGCATGACTATAGATGAGACTGATGATGGCCACATACCGGCGCATGTTGCGGACATTCAGGATCTAGTATTGGGGGACTTCTACACTAACAAGGGTTGTCACCTAGCCATGTCCACATTGGTGCACCATGTTTGGAGGGTGAGGAACCGCAACATGTTTGAGGGGATGCAATTTGATGAGGAGTCGATCTTCTGGAAGATACAAATCCATGTCTACAGGACGCTTGACATATTCTCGGATCAGGTACTCAAGGCAGGATGATACATTTTGGGGGCATGTATATTTTTGGATATTACCCCATTACATACCCATCATATACTTTACACATTCATACATATACATTTTACCATACATATATGTTAGCTAGGATGCGAGGACATGTATGTTTGGTAGTGTCACGTATGAGAGATACATTTTGATTCATGCATTGTTGAGTTGATAGAGAGTGTGCGTATAGATAGGCCACCGTTCAGACCCCTAGATGATTTTGGGAACTGCATCTTGCATACACATGGAGTTTTGTTGTGTCTCAGCGATCTACTAGGCCTCGGACACCTACTCGATTCGATCATTAGATAGGCGTGAGTAGTTGACCTAGGTTGGAGTAGCCGAGTTCACGTTAGACATTTTTGGGGGTCTGGAGGACATACGTTTACTCATTACACATTGCATAGAACTGTGGACACTACTTAGGGCTGGCATCGTGTCAGCCCAAAGTAACTGTCCAGGTCAAAAAAAAATATCCTTTGCTTGGTACTTGATTTAGAGACTTGAAAGACATGAATTCATATGGAGGAGTAAACCATCAGTTGATACTTTCATGAGGTGGACAGCAATGCAGCCGGCAAGAGACACCCCTTCAGATACTTACAGACTCTTTAGATACTTGCAGCCTATATGGATATCTTGATGAGAGGACTATTCTGGATGGAGATTTCTTCGGGGAGCATCTTGTTAGCATGGATGGAGCTTCATTAGCTTTGGATGGAGTATCTTTTGGGAGTCGTGCAAACACCAGTGTGAGTGTCTGTGTCTTGGTGTGGTGATCGAGAGCATATATGAGGATGTACATCTGAGCTGGTGAGGTTAGAGAGGGAGTGACTTGTAGGGTTGCTTTGTGGTGAGAGCATGTACACTATTGTGAGGATGTATAGGTGAATAGATCCATCTTGAATGATCTATCTAGTCCGCAGCAAATGACTCACAGTAAAGACGTTCTAAATTCGTTTATAGTTGGTGTTTTGTCAAAAAGTCTATGAGCGTGAATAGATCTACCAAAATGATATATCTAGTCCACAGCAAATGGCTCACGGTAAAGATATTGTAAATTTGTTGATAGCTGACCACCTGCAAAAGTATGCAAGGGACGGTGATGGTGACTTATGTGCAGGTTGACACTGATGCAGGTTGAGGACCATGCTCACAGCTTGGGTCATGGGAGGAGGAGACACAAGCTTATACGCACATATCCTTTAGCCTTCAGCTTGCCCCGCATAGGAGACTGAATAAGCCGGATTATTTGTGGACGGAGGATAGCGATGACAGACAGAGAGGATGTTGGACTGCATGCAACAAGGAGGCGCTCATTGGAGGTGATTGTTTGACACCAATAACAGAGTCTGGTTGATGTTTGATCCGCCATGATTCATACAGAAGATGGGTACTCAACCGTAGCTGCTGATGGAGGATATACATAGAGAGTGTTAGTATACATGTGAGCATTTGTACGTCATACCTCAGATATCTTCTCAGATCTGACACTTTATCAGACATGACATAAGTAAAGATCCTTGGTTATTGTATGGTTGTGTTTTTTTCTTGATGATATATATTTACCATTTTATCATAAAAAATAGACTAAACATGATCCCACACTATCGAGACCAAGCGTGCTCTCATGCAATTGAGACTTAGTATGTTCCCACACTACTGAGACCAAGCGTGCTCCCATGCGATAGAGACTAAGCATGCTCCCACGCAATTGAGACTTGGTGTGCTCCTACACGACTGAGACCTAGCGTGCTCCCACACAATCGAGACTAAGTGTGCTCCCACGCGATCGAGACTTAGCATGCTCCCATGCGATCGAGACTTAGCATGCTCCCACATGATTGAGACTAAGTGTGCTCCCACGCGATCAAGACTTAGTGTTCTCCCACGCGATTGAGACTTAGTGTGCTCCCATGGGAATGAGACTAAGCATGCTCCCACACGATCAAGACTTAGCATTCTCCCATGCGATCAAGACCAAGCGTACTCCCACGCGATTGAGACTTAGCATGCTCCCACGCGATCGAGACCCCACGCAATCGAGAATTAGCATGCTCCCACTCGACCTAGACCAAGCGTGCTCCCACGCAATCGAGACTTAGCGTGCTCCCACACGATCGAGACCAAGTGTGCTCCCACGCAGTCGAAGACTCAGGCCCCTATGTTGAGTTCATGCATGCTCGCGTAATCCAAGACCCAAAACCCTCGATTCCAATGACTCGACACCAAACACAAGCTATTTTCAAAGAAACTTCAAAAGTATGATCTTTCATTTCATATCAAAATTCAGTTACACAATTGCAGGATTACAAGAGAATGAGAAGAAAACAAAACTACTCTAAATCGGCAAGGTTCTCTTCTGTGATGTCATGGCAAATTTTCCTCAAGCTAATAGCAGTCGGGGGCAAGTCGGTGGATAGGCGCTCGACTTCTCACTACTTCTTGACTGCCCCATCCACTCCATGCTGGATCATCTTCAGAGTACGGTTGTCGAGCAAGTCAAAAAACTCCTTCGACCACAGAAATTTTTCTTCTTGGTCTCCTAGCACTCCTCTTCTTTGGCCAGATAACCTTTGAGCGCCGCCTCCTTACTCTCTAGTTGACCCCTTTGGACCTCCAACGCGACTTGCAACACTTCCTTCTCAACCTCCCAAGCCTCGGACTCGGCTTTCCTTGCCCCCAGTTCAGCTCTCGCTGTCTCCAGCTCCACCTTTTGAGTTTCCAACTCGGCCTTTATCTCCCCTAATGCAACCAAGGCTTTTCTCTGTCATCTCTTCTTCGATTTAAATTTCTTTCGGATGACTTCAATCTCGCTCGATTGCCCTCTGAGCATTGTCTCCTCCGCCACGTCTAGTTCTTGTTGCATCAGACGCAGCTAGGCTGCTTGGGCTCCGAGCTTAGCTTTCTATCGCTCTACCTTTGCCTTCGCCAATTTTGATCCTCAACTTAGAGGAACTTGCTGAACCTCCAACTCATCCATCCGAGCTCGCACCGTTATGTGGGACTGAAGGAAGTTGAGGAATCGGGTGGTTAACTCCATCATCTCGGACCATAGTTGCAACAGGGGTAAGATATTAATCACAACAACTAGGGGTGTAACTTCGTCTGGACATGGTGAATTATACAAATTCTTACCCTGGTCAAGTCTAGCGCCACCGACTTCGCCAGAGCCTTGAAGGTTTTGCATTGCGTTGCATTGCCTCTTTCGTTTTGGACCACATCATGGCCATCTGGTGGGTTAAGGTAATTAAAACGGGGCTGGGCTCTTGAGGGATCTCTTGCTCCCTAGACGTACCCAATGTAGAAGGTGAGTCCCCGCCTGCCCTGTGGAGTGACGTTGTCGACACAGGACCGCCAACTGAGCTCGTTGGAAGGTTCCCTGGTGAGGGGGCTCTGGAGACTAGGCTAGGAAGCGGATGCTAGGGACTCGAATCGGCTTGTAGGGACCCTGCCTCCATGGAAGAGGCTAGTGTCGAGACCGCAATCAGTAGGCTCGGTTCAGTTGAAGGCCTCGGCAATCGATGCCTTTTCTAGCTTATCCTTAAGGGTTCCCCTAACTCCTCAAAGTGGATAGACTCTGTCGGCGATGCAGAGAGGGGTGGCAGCAACTCCCCCATATTTGTGGCTCCATCACCAATAGAACTGGTGGTTGGAGCACCGCATGCTTCTAGCTCAAGCTCGGACGACTTTAGAAGATGGTCGAGGGAAGTCTTAAATATGATCTGAGCTATACAAGCAAGGAAACCTTGAGTTAGAAATCACATAAGGGCAAGATAAGAGAACTCTTACCGAAAGAAAACTGGAGCTCGGCAATGATCGGGCTCAACCCAAATCGGAAAAGCAGGCCCTCCTTGAGTAAAGAGTTGCAATTGAATTGGAGATTAGTTAGCTTGTGTAAAGACTCTAAGTAAGTCAGTTCCAGCTTGTAGTGGCTCAAAGGCATGGAACTGGGCAGCTCTGGTTGCCACTCGATCGGCCAAGACACGAGAGCAAGAGGTTTAACAAAAAAGAACTGGGTTTTTCACCTCTTATGAGAACTCAGGAGCTTCATTAGGAAACTATACGAGGGTCTAGCGGCGAAGTAAAATACTCTATCCTCCATTTTCTTTGGGTAAAAAAAATAGTGGGAAACTCGGGGGGGGGGGGCAATTGGCAATTGTATTCGGTACAAATGAAAAATTATGACTACTCACCAAAGTAGTCGGAAGGAGTTCGGGGTCAACTGCGATAAAAGGATATGGAAATATTGGGAGACCTTGGAGATAAAGTTCGAGATGAGAAATCGGAGCCCGCCTAACAAATGACCTCATAAACAAGTAATGAAGTCGGGTGGTGGGCGATTATGTTGGTCAATAGCACTCGAGATTAAGATACGGTGGTCGGATGGGACTTTGTATTGCATCTGCACCTAGTCTAAACAACCCTCGTTAAAATATGATTCAATGAATTCATACCAGAGATTGAAAATTCTTTCCGTTTCCATGGGAGGGTTGGAAAATGGAATAAAATAGGGGAGAAAGAAAAGTGGAGGGCTTTGAAGTAGGGAAGACCACTGGGAAGACAACTTACTACGGGAGGAAAGATCGCGGTATCATAGAATATCACCAGATTTCAAAGAAGACAATGAAGAACGCAACGACATTCTTCGTTCATTAGACCTATTAAGGCCTAGGCCTTCAAAGCTCGACCATTGGATCTCAAAGGCAAAAATGCGAGCTACCTCGCAAGATAATCGAATTAAGCGCTCGAACCCACCTAATCTCAATAGTCATCTCGAGTTGATATCCTCAGCATGGCTTCGCCATGTGTCAACCTCTGATCAACCAGCATTGATGGCAAATGTGGTGGGTCAATCATGATCCAGATACGTCATCACGCATATAACTTGCATTAATGATGCCTGACTCATCAATTCTCAAGGCAAGCACTAGTGAAGCGGTAAGGCTTTTCGGTCACGTCAGCCCTAAGGATTGAATCACCAGGAAAATCAAACACACTACAGTCTAGTTAGTTGAACTCGCGCCTCCTTCGACTAGACTCGACGGGGAAGCTTGTAATGTGGTGGATGATAGAAGCTTATACTTGGCGAAGCTGGGTCAAAAGTTAGGCAGAGGTGGAAGTCAAGTTGGACCCCGTCACCCGATCCTTCGGCTCGGTCTACCCCAACACCATGGATTCGGTTCACCTGACTCTGAACCTTCGGCTAGGTCTTCCCCAACACCATGGATTCGGTTCACCCGACTCCTTCGGCTCAGTCTTCCCCAATACCATGGATTTGGTTCACCCAACTCCTTCGGTTCAGTCTACCCCAACACCATGGATTCGGTTCACCCGACTCTTTCAGCTCAGTCTTTCCCAACACCATGGATTTAGTTCACCCGACTCATTCGACTTGGTCTACCCCAACACTATGGATTCGGTTCACCCGACTCCTTCGTCTCGGTCTTCCCCAACACCATGGATTTGGTTCACCCAACTCATTCGGTTCGGCCTACCCCAACACTATGGATTCGATTCACCCGACTTCTCAGGCTTGATCTACCCTGATACCATGGATTCGGCTCCACCGACTCCTCCAACTTGGCTCACCAACGCCAAGGGCTCTACTCACCTAACCCCTCCAGTTCAGTCACCCGACTCCTCCGGCTTGACCTACCTCGACACCATGGACACGGCTCCCTCAACTCCTCCGGCTTGGTCATCCGAATTCCCTCGAGTTGGATTGACACATTATGCAACTTGTTGAGCCGTTGCTCCCGGAAGACGCAAACAACATAGTCGTTTCTCTTCCGAAGGACATGGATAACGTAGTCATTTATCCCAGAGGGCATGGGTAATGTAAGCATTCATCTCAGAACATGTGGAGAATGTGGGGGTGTAGTCGTAATTCTATAAAAGATTATCTGCTCCCACTGGCTCAGGTACACACACAATTATTTGAATTTGACTACTCCTTTAATTCCTCTTCTCCACTAGTCCCTGTGCTATCTTGAGCATTAGAGTGGTCACGTCGAGTTCAATCTCGACATTCATTCTAACCTCTCGTTGAGTGTTTGTAGGAGTTTTTGTGGATTCTCCTCACCATCACGTTGCCTATGGTTTCTCCGATAGTTGCTTTCCATTGACTTTCCATACCGCGATCTCAGATAGGAACACCAAACTTTTTACCAATTTATTTTTTATTTCAATTTATTCAATTTAACAAAGAATTTTAAAAATCAAATCCGAACTGAATTAACCGAATAAATCAAATTTTTTTATATAAAAAATCCCGAAATTCTAAAATAGCTGAATCAAATTCGATTGGTTCAGGTTCGATTTAACTAAACTTTTACTCACCCTAAGTAGCATTATTAACTTTCTCCTTTCCTCTTTTTTAAGTGCAAAGAAACTCGATGAGCCATTGGAATACTGCATCAGCCTCTTTGCTCCTCATGAGCTCCCCCACCACCTCCCTTTGTGAGACCTCTACCTCCCTAATCAACACTTCCATCTCAGGGAAGAGCGGGTGTTCGTCGACGGAGTGGTAGTTCGAATCCCAGATTCGAAAGTTGCAGGGCGTGCAATAGCCCATGTGGATGTGCATGTCCATCCACCTAGGTTGAACTAACGCCGAGTCCAATCGATCCTTGTAGTTGGTGGTGAAAACGATGATCCTTTCGTTGATGGCGCTTGACCACAGCCCATCCACAAAGTTCAACAGTCCAGAAAAAGCCACCTTTTCTCGATCCTCCTCAGCTACGGGTGTTGTCACTTTTTCTTCTCCGTTCTACCGCATCTCCATGGCGAAGTCGATATCCTCCACCACTAGTATTGACTTGCTTGTCGTCAACATTATTAGCATCCGTAAGTCCGAGTTGGAGCTCACCTCCAATAGCCCCAAATCGTAGACATCAAAGTGCAAAAAGTTGGCCATTGCCGCAATCAGCGATGACTTGCCCATCCCCAGAGGCTCGTACATCAAGTATCCTGGCTTCAACCCCTTCCCTATCTTCCAGTAGTACTCCTTCCGCCTCACGAACCACTGCAAATCCTCCTCCATCACCCGCTTCGTCTCCTCCTTCATCACCAGTGTCGCGAATGTCGTTGGGTGCCTCAGAGTCGCCTCTCTCCAGTTTAGGTACTCGTTTGTGTACAACTTATGTATCCACTCCTCTTCCCGTATCCCCTTCGAGTGCTCCAGCACATGAGGAAAGTACGATTGTTAGTGTCAATCCTAAGAGTCAATCCTGATATGATTAATATAAGACATTTTATCATAAAACCGTAATTTTATACCCACGTTTTAATTTTGTATATATGAAAAAGTCTTATTAGATAAGACTCGATTTTATTTTGTCTATATGAAAAAATCTTATTAGATAAGACTTGTTTTTATTTTGCATATACGAAAAAATCTTATTAAATAAGACTTGTAAAAAAATTAAGTTACGAAACATAATTTTATTGGATAAGTTCACGTAAGATCTTAGAATTTTATCTCACTTTATATATTATAATAGCACTACGACATGAGAGATATAAATACATACTCATGAGACAAGTGGGGTGAGGAATTCTAATTGTGTTCGTGAGACGAGCAACAATGGTATGCTCGTGTGGATACCATAAAAGTGCGAACATGTTGATTGTGCTAGGTTCAGCTCACTTTCTAGATACACAACAGAATTTCATGCTTTAAAAAATATCTTTTTACACTAATTTAATTTGAATTGCATGTATCTCAGATAATGTCTTTTCTACTGCATTTTACTGGCCGTTTATTATGCATCAAACCAGCAACGATTTCAGGCACGCTTCCTTGTGCCGCTTACGGAACCTCACCTCGAACGACCGCGCCTGCCGCAGCGGCGTCGCCTCCGCGTGGTACCCATAGTTGCCTTGGCGGCGGTGGGAGGAGAGGGCGGCGTTCTGCTTACGCAGAACCAGGCGCCACGTGTAGCGCGCACCCTCGTACACGTAGACCACTTCCTCGCCACTCTCCATCGTGACCTGGAGGGCGTCGGAGTCTTCGTCCTCCGGCGATGCGAGGCGACGCGGAGACGGCGAGTGGAGGAAGCGACTTGGCTGAGGCTTCCGAGGTAGATCTCAGCAGCCTTGTACATCTTGTTGGACACGAAGCCGTCGAACTCGTCGATGACGACGACGGTGATAACGGAGGAGAGTCGGGCAAAGAGAGAGGAGAAGGAGGTGGACAGATAGTCCTGCAGGCCATCGGAGATGAGCTCGTTGACTCTGGAGCAGACGTGGTTGGCGGCGATGGAGCCGACGACGGAGGCGGATATGACGCCAGCAGTGGACAAGAGGCGGCGATCGATGGTGCGCATGTTGGCTGAAGCAGAGGCGGCGGCATTTAATTGCTTGTTCGAGAAGGATCGAGAGGGTATTGCCGACGGTTTGGAAGACAAAGTTTCCTTTTTAAAAAAAAGCTCACCGTACTTTAATAAACCCTAGAGCTTTATTAAGTACTAAAAAAGCATAGCCTACTGTAATTAGCAAGAAACCCTTAAAAAGCACATCATACTTTAATAAATCCTAAATTTATCAAGAGATACCGAACTTTAATAAATTAATGCTCAAAAAACAAACTATATTTTGTATTTTACTAAAAGGGCATTTGGTTTTCTAAAATGCTTTTTCACTCGATACAGTCACAACTAAAATAAAAAAAATAGTTTTTTATATTATAAAAAATAAAAAAATTAATTGTTTCTTTAAATATTTTAGTTCAAAAGTCATTGATGATATTAAAAATCTCAAATTTATATTAAATTAATATTGTTATACTCCAAATAGTCGTCTAAATTTATCTATATTTTTTTAAAAAAATTGAGTTGTTTATATCCATTAATAATTTTTGATAAAAATTGATGTTCAACTTTATTTCAAATTTAACGGCGGCTCCTAGCGTCCCTCCATATTATTTTTTTTTTTTTCCAGATTTGAAGTTCTTTTAGGATAATTAATAACTTTTTTATTTGCCAAAATACTTGATAACTTTTAGTAAAAAATATTGGATGGCTTTAAAGATTTCAAATTTATGGCAAATGAAAATAGACTTACACTCTTAATGTAGACATGGAAACAAATATCCGTTGAAAATAAATAATTTTTTTAAAAAATAAATTAAAAATAAATTTGGCTCATTTGAGATAAAAAGAAAGAAATTAAAAAGCAATAAATAAAAATAAGTTAAAAAATATTCAAGATTTATACCTCTATAATAAGTTAAAGATTTAATTAATATTAATTAATATTTTATATTTTGATAATAAATAAGGAATTAATATATTTTTATTTAGAATATTTATTTTCATATTTATAATTCAATTAAGTCTATAAAAAAGTTCAGTCCAGTATTTTAATTATTTTTAAATTAATATAATTTTTAATTTGACTTTTCTATGTGAATTTTTTGTTTGAGATTATTTTTTCCCTTTGTTTTATTAATTTCATTCCAAGTTCTTAGGTGCTTTAATCGTTGGAACTTTTTTTTTTTTACATTTAGCAAATTATAGTTGCTTAAGTTCTTAGGTGCTTTAATCGTTGGAACTTTTTTTTTTACATTTAGCAAATTATAGTTGCTTATATACGTAATATCATTCTGTTATTGGCTTATTTATGTCATGACCAAAGAAATTTAGATATCTTCATAATGATATTATCCATTTTGGGCCTATGTTTTTATGATTTTGCTCTTGGGCTCTATCCAAAGGGTCTCATATCAATGGAGAGATCTTTCCCTTATAAGCCTATGATCTTTACCATATTTTTTCAATGTGGGACTTTATCCGATCCTCGACCCACCAGGTCTTCCTGCCCCTTGGTCCACCCGACCTACTAGGACTTCCTACCTGGTGTCTGGTCCTCTTGATCCAGACACGGGAGCCCCAACTTCCTTTGTTTGAGATTAATATTCTGCTCACATGGCTCGATTAGACCATAACTCTTATGCACAGTTGGCGGTTAGACCTTCTGGTAGTCCGGGCTCTGATACCAATTGTTAGGACCGAAGGAATTTAGATATTTCCACAATGGTATGATATTGTCCAC
>JBBUKS010000113.1:5815086-5826866 GCA_038050645.1 Hedychium gardnerianum | reverse complement strand
CATTTGATACTTTAACCAAAGACTTTAAATAGCAATCCTGACAAGTGACCATAGGGTATACATCTCCTAGCAAGGAGCGGTGAATCCTCTGTAGGCTATCTAAACACCTTTGGGTACTTTGACTTATACCTAAGTATCCCGAGGTCACACCTCCAAGGAGATGCTTGCTTAGGATGTCAAAGTATGAATCTCCATAACCAAGGTGACTTGAATACCTCAAGTTGAAGGAAACTTGCACTTGAGTTGCAGTAAGAGCTTCATTGACATATCTATATATATGTAGAGAACCATATAAAGTTTTACAGCAGGTCACTTCGATGAACTAGTTACCATAACTAGCATCCATGTTTAACTCTCGACATCCCAATGTCTCCAGCTAGTAAGGAACATCTACTTGGTTAGACCAAAGAGTATAACCTGTGCTAGTCTCACAGAATCAATGATGTCCGAACACATCAATTCGTCGACTAGGGAAGATTTCAATACATTCATAATTACACATGCAGAGATGTTCACTAGTTGTGATCCAATCACAAGTTCTCTTATGCTATGAATCGTATTGTAGACATTTAGTATGTGAGTTTAAGATCCAATCATATACACAAAATATGTACAGTCAAATTGTAAATCTTTATTTATCTAATAAATAGGTATAAATCATAAGACGATTGCCTTAGGACATCTATCAGATATAACACTTTCTTGCCAAGGGCTCTTATCCCTTCATCAGATTTTCTAGTTCTCAATGGTTCACCATGCCTCTTAAATCTTGTTCGTGGAGGAGCAATATAATTATTAACTCCAGCTCTCAGTGCTTTATTGAATATGCTCAACTTCATAGGATCATCAAGAGGTCGTTCATGTGATTGTTGTGAAAAGGGTATTGATGGCACGTACGTTGTTAGTGGAGGATTCTGCATTATTTCCACGGTCTTTTCCTCAGAATCCCGGAGAACATCTTCTCCGCCAGTGGTATTTCGAGTTACTTCAGCCTTGTCTATCAACTCCTTGTCCTTATCTTCAGTAAGCGCAGACGACTCCTTCAAAATCCTCCCACTATGCAAAGTCACAGCATTGCAATGCTCCATGGGATTTGGCTCTAGCTTTCTTGATAATCTCCCTAGAGTCCTTGAAGGCGAGCTTGCAACTTGAGCAATATGAGTTTCTAGCATCTTGGTGTGGCTTATAAGGTTGTCTACCATTGTTTTTAGATCTTTCAGGGCTTCCTCAATCTGAGTATGTCTTTGCCGGAACTCCTTGTTTGCTTGGTTTTGTCTTGAGATGAAGTCCCCCATCATCGCTTCAAGTCGTGACTTCGGTTGAGCTTGTTGTTGTCTTGACTATTGTCCATAATTCCCGTGTCCTTGGTATTGATCTTGGTTGTTTTGGTAGGAAAAATTAGGGTGGTTTTTCTAGCCAGAGTTGTAAGTGTTCGAGTATGGATTGCTAGACCTTGGGTTGAAGTTATTGTTCGCGTCCACGTGCTCAACTTGGCTTCCCTGGTTGGTGGCAATCATTAAACAACTGTCTGCTGCATGACCTG
Source organism: Hedychium gardnerianum (assembly GCA_038050645.1). NCBI lineage: Eukaryota > Viridiplantae > Streptophyta > Magnoliopsida > Zingiberales > Zingiberaceae > Hedychium > Hedychium gardnerianum. The sequence continues at coordinate 5,825,323 of JBBUKS010000113.1, read as the reverse complement.
TCAAGTCACAAACTTTACAAAAAATGTTAGCAACATTCACCAGACTCGTGTTTAGGGAATCAAACCTCTTGGTCAATGAGTCCATCTTTGCTGAAAGAAGGTCCATGAAATTAACTGAATATTTCCCTAGAGTTTGTACTTGATCTCCTCGCTCAGATATCCACTGGTGGTGATTTAGCGCCACACTTTCTATGGTCTCCTCGACCTCGTTTAGGTTTTTGTTCATCAAAGCTCTACTAGCTGCAGAGTCCAATGACCCCTTCGTCGTGTACGAGATACCGTTATAGAAGGTGTGGATCACCAACCACTTCTCTAGTCCATAATGTGGACACTACTGCAACAATCCTTTGAATATGGCCCATGCTTCGAATAATGACTCACTATCTTTTTGCATGATTCTTACGATTTGGAGCCGCATGTGTGTTGTTTTGCTGGGATTGAAAAATTTATCCAGAAATCTCTGCTCGCATTGGTCCCATGTAGATATAGTGCCTGCCGGAAGAGAATAAAGCCAAGACTTGGCTTTATCCGTTAAGGAAAAGGGAAACAACATCAGTCGAATAGAATCTATAGAGGCGCCATTATATTTCATCGTCGCGCAGATTTCCAGAAACACCTCCACGTGCAGATTCAGGTCTTCCATCGGCCCTCCACCTAACTGATTTTGCTGGACCATGTGGATTAGGGCAAGTTTTAGCTCGAAGTTGTTCCTTTCTCTCTGAGGTCTCGTGATGCTAGACCTTAATCCTCTTGTGCTAGGGGCGGCGAAATCTCTAAACAACTTATTTTCGTTGTCTACCATGGTTGCGTTTTCTTGAGTTTTGTTCTCTTCCGAAGGTCTTTGTTCATTCACCCTTATATGGTAGGTGCGGTCTATCTCTGGATCGAAAGGAAGCATATCTCCTCTTCTTTCAGATCTATGCAGGCTAGGCCCCACTCGCCAGAAAAGAGAAGAGGCAAAGAGAAGAGAATATAAAAGGAAAGATATCCAAATGCAAATTAGGAAAAGAAACCTAAAAAAGGAAAGAAAAATTAGAAAAGGAAAAAAAAAATCTAGATTAACCAAAATCACAAATCGACTGATATCAATTTAAACCAGTCCCCGGCAACGACACTAAAAATTTGATGTCGCAAACCGCAAGTACACGGTCGTCATCGAGTAATAAAAAATATCGATCCCATGAGGACTGAAAATTGAGTACCGATCTATAATGTGAAATCAGTTATCTAGAGAATCCAAAAATTGTGAAAGTCTTGAGAAAAGAGAGAAAGTCGCAAGGAAAAGTTGCTAGGAAGAAATCCGATGTCAAGGAGCGATCCTAGGACTTTAGTTTCACTACAATGACTGCAAATACCCTACCCTATATTTGGTTTCCTAATTCTCATTAGTTGTTAGTGTAGGTAGACAATCCCGATTTAACCGACGAGATCTTTTGAAACTACGTCGGTGTATCCGTCCAAACGCAACGCCTACTTTCAGGGCGACATTGTTGAACCACTTTCACATGAAGGCCCTTGTTACGAGATGCCCCTCGGTTCTCGAGTTGCCTTCTTTTACTACGTGACGTCGAATCGAGGCGGACCCATTAAGCTAAGTGAAAGCTTAGGGAATCCTCATGGTAACTCGGCCTACTTTCGTGACCAACCCCCCATGTCTCGGTATTCTATGGGTTGGAGGATTGGGTTCACCTCTTGGTCCTTCCCCACACCCCTTGGGTTTGTATATGTACAGTAGAGCCAGACCACAAACAATCAAATCATAGAATAAAGAAACACAATCATATGAAATTTCAGAAAAAACAAAGCGTTTAAATGTCAAAGGGGTACTCCCTAGTCTTAGAATCAAGAACACGACTCTATGGACATGGAGTTATAGCAAAAAGACATGTTTAAATAAGTTTTTACAATCCAAACTCAAGAGAAAAGAGAGAAAGGCTTATTTTATGAAGCGTAGATCGTCTCCGAGATGTTCCTCCAACTTCCAACATGGACGAGGACTACACTTTCTCCTTGGAACAACTCTCCTAGGGTTTCCTGTCACCAGGGAACCCCTCCTCCTGGATCCACAAGCCTTGGGTATGTTTTTATAGCCTCCCCAACCCTTAGAATAGGAAGGAACTTCCAAAAATACCAATTCTATGAAATCTGCGGTAGGGCGACACGGCCGTGTAAAAAACACACGGCTGGGCCATGAGTTCTTTTGGGAAGTTTTATGGAAAAACACATGAACGTGTGAAAAACACACGGTTGGGCCACGGATTTTTCTAGGAACTTTTCTAGAAAAACACACGGCCGTGTGAAAAACACATGGCCGAGCCACGGGTTTTTCTAGAAGGTGGAGCAAGGCCGTGTGAAAAAAACATGGCCCTACCATGTGTGGCACTAGAAAAACCCACGATTACTCCGACTTCACTTCTTTTCGTCCCGAGGAACACACTCGTGTCTTGGGACACGGTAAGAGCGTGTTCCTTGCTTTATATCTTCGTTTCAAGGGTCTTTTTATTCCATTTGAGCTCTAATTTTTTGTCCTATCAATGAAAAAGCATAAGAACAAATCTTTGAATAAGAAAATATCAAAACAATATGAAAAGGGAATAAATGATGCAATGTATGCTCCTAAAATATCACAAGATGAGTGTAAAATACTAATAAAACCCCTATATGAAATACACTTATTTGGAACCAAGCAAGAAAAATTCCTAGTTGGGAGCTAGGTGAATGAAAAGTCTTAGTGAGTGAATCTAGGCAACTGAAGTCTTGGTTAGGAACTAAAAAATGAAATTCCTAGCTAGGAGCTAGGTGATTGTAGTCCTAGTGAGTGAAGCTAGGTAAGCAAGGAAATTCCTAGCTAGGAGCTAGGTTAACAAAGTCCAAGTGTGTGGAATCAGTGTGGAGTTGATTGCTTGACAAACAAGTCCAAGTATGTGGAATCAGCTAGGAGATGATTGCTTGGCAAATAAGTCCAAACTGAAATTAGATGGGAGATGATTGTTTGGCAGCCTAAACTAGATAGGTAAAAATCTAGTCAAGTAAAGTGCAATTAACTTTAAATCATATATCCTACTCATTATGTGTAACAACTGCAGGGAAGTAGTTTGACGGTTCCAATCAATCGAAGAGAGTTCGGGGTGACTGACTTGTGATAACTCTCGAGGAGTGAAGTCGAAGGGTCCAGGAGACCGTAGCTAGGTCGAGGCGACCAGGGAAGCTTTTAGGTGACCGGACATTGGCGTTATCGACAACCCAAACGAATCGAGGCAAGATCAGATTCGACCCCTCTACAGGCGACCGGGGAGCCCCCAGTCAATCGAGTAACATCATTACCATTATCTACCGGATAGAGGTTGCAGCTACGTTAGCACCTATATAGGCGACTGGGAAGGCTCCAAGCGATCGGACGAGTACTCTAAAAAGGGTTTCGAGGCAGAGGTTGAAAGCAATTCATCACAACTCATTCACGATTTCTCTTAAGCTTCTATGCTCGTGCTCTTGTGCTCTTTCGTTGTTTGTGCTGCGACACGCTACAACCTGCACTTCATTTTTGATCGACAACACCTAGAGTAACATTTTCATTTATTTTTGTATTGCCTTATTTATTGCAATTTGTGCTCAATTTCTTATATTCTTTTTCTATGAGATTTTTCCACCTAGGAGAAGTTAGAAATAAGAATCACATTTAATAATTGTTGTGCGTGTCTATACTTTTGTTTTGGTTGGTCAACTGTTTGCATGCTTAATCTTAGTTGAATCCTTTTGCATGATTACATTGGTCTAGCTATACTTAATTAAATCAGTTTCTAAGTTATACTTATTTCCACTATGCTACTTTGATTGATTCAACTATTTCAGTTATTTCTATTTAAATATCTTCTTGTAAAATTTGTAACATTGTTCACCTTCCCTCTAGCGTCGAGTTTGATCCTACACAGAGTACCTAACCACCCACATGTTGTTGTGGTAGTGTGGTCGCCCGTGGTCATTGTTTATTATTTCACTAGTAAGGGGACTTTTAGCTCATACGTCAGATGATGTTATTACACTCTGAGGACACTGGCTCGGTGATTCACTTCTTAATTGATTTATCAGATGTAGACCATTGATGATATATATACATGTTAATACTTATATTATTTAGGATATTTCTGCATGTTGATGTTATATTGTTGATAACCTCTATAGTTGTTGATTAAATAGTAAGAATTGTGAAAATTTAATTGATGATAACAAATGATGATAATTTTAAATTTTAAATTTTAACAAAAAAAATGATAGATGATTATAGCTATACATTTATGTATAAATGGAGAACTTTAAGAAAAAATTCAAGTTATAATAAAAGATTGTGATCTACTCTACTTTCTTGATCTCTTAAATAAGACTAAATTTATACACATCTTTTATGATTACCTACACACTTTTTTGCTTCCTTTGAACTCCAAGTTTGCAGGCATAGACACATTTTTCATATTATAGTTGGGTTCAACTTGTACATAGAGTTACTTAAAGATCTCGATTTGTTGATTCCTAATTTGGCTTTATTTTATTTCGTTGTGTTTTTGTTTTGTTTTATCTGCTATTTTATATGTATAGTTTTTGTTGTATAGAAAGAAAATTATATAAATAAATAAATTAGATGAATTTCTTGGTTATCCTATTTATGGTCTCTTTTATATTATTGTCACCGAGTGGGGTACCTCTCGGTGAGCGTGAATTACACCCCTGAGACGTGACAATTTTAGTGGTATCAAAGCTCGATTTGTGATTTCTATTTGTGAGTTTCGAATTTATTTCTAGATTTTTGTTTTCTAACTTTGTAGTTCTTGAGCATTGAAATTTGTATGCAAGTTGAGTTATATTGTTGTGCTATAAGATTTAGAGGTCCTTCAGTTTTGTCAATTGATGCCATGAGGTGGAACTACTCGTGGCCGGGGCCGTAACAATGATCATGGTCATAGTCGTGATCGTGATCGTACACGTAAGTGTATGTTTACTTCATCGGAAGTTAATCAAGTTGTGAATGATGTATCTATCTCCATTTCAGAGATATTATTTAAACCCCAATTTGATTTCAGAGCTAAAGTTGTTAGTTAGTCAAGCGGGCAACCTACAATAGACTCTAAGAAGGATCCTTGGGGACCACCTTAAGTCAACCTTTAGTTCGTATACAAGATTGTGAGGTTTCTAACTCCCTGATCTTATGAACTAGGAGTGTTGATGTCAAATCAAGAGGTCAAGAATTGTCCCTTGAATTTTAGTAGTCATGTCCTTGCAATGGATCTGCAGGTGCTAGAGATGACTGAATTTGATATTATTCTGGGTATGGATTGGTTGTTAGAGTATCATGATACTGTCAATTGTTGAGCCAAGGTGATGACTTTTAGATTCTCGAATCAGCCATCATGGGAACTTATTGGGAAAAGTGACACTTGTATTGTCGCGATACAGTGAAAACTAATTACCAAACCCTCCCTATTCTTATGCAGCATAGGGTTGATCTAGATCGTCTCTCAAGGATCGCAACCATGAATGATAATTCTAAGATCAATCTGTGAGTGGGGGTTTTGGCTTTTTTTTCTCTAAATTGAACACCACGAATACAATAACAACTAATGCACCAACAAAAAAAATGTAACTACACTAAGCACAGGACCAATTGAATTGAACTCATTAAACGATAAGCAAACTACTCTAAACTAACCTACAAGCATTTAACAATCCAACGAAGTAGCAACATAACAAACAATTCAACGCTAACTAACAATACGGAAAATTAACACTCTAAATTGCATTAACCAAAATAATAGAATTGTAAGGGGATTTAATCAAACATGATCCAAGCATCAATCAATTAAAACTAATTGCACGAGTCTTGGAACCATCCAACCATCCAACCATGGATGGATGATGATGTGGAAGAGTCTTCGAACCCCAGAGCTCGTGGAAGAAGCGATGATGATCGGAAGATGTTCGGATGTTGGTGGTAATGATCGGAAATGGACTTGGGGGAGCCAAGAAGGTGGAAGACCTCCACACCTTCCCTTCTCTTATGAGTGATGTGTTCCCTTACCAAGAACCTTCCCTACCGGGGTGGATCAACAATGATTGGAGATGGAGAATGAAGATGGCCAGAGATGATGTGCTCTCCTCAATGAGGAAGGGAACCCCCTGCCCTCTTGAGGTGAAGAAGGAGATGCTGTAATTCTAATTGGATGGATCATTCAAGTTTTTGGTATGGAGAAGCACAACAACAGGTTGAGTACTCATATCCAACATATCAGAATCCATTGGGATTCCAGGGTGACTTAATGCTTACAAAATCTCAAACATTGTAACAGATTGAATCAATTCCTTGGGGAATATTTCAAGACCTCAGCACAAAATCTCAAAACCAAACTAAAGCATTATTACAGAAGGTGCATATACAATTAGATCAACTTATAGTATCATTCTCCCAACGACAAACACAAGACACAAGTCAGTTTCCTTCAAAGATCATTTCTGATGGTATCGACGTGCTTGAGGAGATGGATCGTGGAGTTTGTGATACAAATGTCTATGATACTTCTACTCTATAGGACTCCTCTAGTTTTTTGTGTTATGATGCTGTGGTTGTAGATAATTCTAACTATGATATTGTTGTTGTAGATTTTATTGATGATGCAGGTGTTGTTGATGATGATGGGCGGTCAACTGAACTTGTTGATGCATTTGTTGAGGATGGAAGTGTACGGACTTGTATAATGGAACCAATGCCCCAAGAATCACCTCTTTTAATTGCACGATCACCTGAATCAAAAATTGATGATGTAAGTGTAGGGACTTGTGCAGAGGAGGCAAAGTCCCAAGAATCACTTCCTTGGGTAGCAGAACCACTAGAGACAGAGTTAGAGCCTTTACCTGACCAAGAGGAGGTCATAGTCACTTTTTCAAAACTTACAGGTACCTTCCAGCATGACAAGGTTAGTATTTCTCATGATTTTTCAGAAAATTTCAAAGAGGTATTAGTGATTGGTTCTATTAGATGTGATTTACTTCTTGATACATTTTCTACAAAGACTAACATTATCTTATCTTTTCCTTACCCCGCATGTGTGCGGGAGGTGTTTCCTTTTCCTTTCTATGGGCTCTTAAAGTGGTTACTCCAACTGAAGCTCCTTCGACCTCCGGGACGATTTTTCATGGAGCATGTAGTGGAGGGAGTGGTCATTACCTCAATGCATAGCATTCCACTTCCTAAGTGGATTCTGCATTTGAACTGTCTCCAACCACCTGGAAGTACTATCAAGGAGACAATAATAGAGGGAGCGACATTTATTGAAACTGATTTCATGAGGATAGCTCTCTCCTACACCTGGACCATCCCATGACCGGTGTGGATGCTACTTTTGAATCGTTTACAACCGCCAGGAATAAAGGAGAGTCCATTCTTTGCTTTCTTTTTACTTCATATCTTTCTTTACCTTCATACTTTGTTTTCATATTTTACTTTCATACTTTGCACTTTGTTTGGTTTTGAATAAAAATCTCCATGTGATTCTTAGTAATACCTTGAGAATCATAAAAGTTTCTTAAATTTGATTGTCACATTTTAGGTCATTGTACATGATTGGATTCTATGCTTGCATGTTATTGGTTAGTGTGGTGATGGATTCTATTTTGAATAATTGAGTTTGATTGCCAAAATTACCTAGAGAGGACTACCACAAGCCTATTCTTTATTCTCTTTTGTGTGATATGCACTCATGACAATAGAACTTGCTTTGCTTCTTTTCAAAATCACAATAACATTTACATGCTTGAACATGATGAAGGATATGTCTCTCTCTATCATTTGAATTCTTTTCCTTTCAAATGCTAGTTGAATAACTCACTCAACACTTTTATCTCTTGCCATATTTGCTTTGCCCATTTGCCCTACTTTCTTGGGAGTTTGGATGAATTCTTGATGAGTTAGGATGACCAAAATTTTAAGTGTGGGTGGGAGATTGCTTATGTTTGGAGATCTTGAAGGTTTTAGATGGCTTCATGAGGGTTGATCTCATATTTTTTTTAGCATGATGTAGAAGCTTCAATGCATGTTTATGCTATTGTGCAAGTTGGAGTAAAGGGTAGTCCTTGTTTCTTCAAACACTGTTTTTGCTATTGCTGCCCTATTTTTGCTTACATTAATCTATGTTGACTTTTCGGAGAGATATGCTGAGTCCAAAGAGGAGTGGTTAGTGGCTACAGTTTCAGTTTTTCATGATAAAAAAATTCAGCAATGGTGAGTGAAGCTGATTTAGTGTGACCAGAATAATGAGGAAGAAGTTGTAATTGTTGAATTTGTCAGCCTGAGAATTACTAGTTACTGAATTCTAAGAAAGAATGCTACATTACTGAGTGGTAAATATGAAAATCAAGATGGTTACTGATTATAAACGAAAATTCTTTCACACTCCTTGGAGAGGTGTTTGGGACTTTCTTTGTACCATTAGGAGTTCACTTCATTCCAAGTTGCTGATAGAAGGGTTATCATCAGTCCAAAGTTCACTGGTTACTGGAAATATATAGGGTTTTTCAGCATTTTCCAGAATTGGATTGCATGAAACTGTTCTGATTTTAACCCAATTCTGTTAATTAGTTGGTGTTGTGTAGAGATGGAACCTACAAATGATGCTACTTAACTCTCAATCTGCATCCAGTGAACTATTAGGTCCCTTGCAATTTAACAAACTCATCATCTAACCAATAGCTGAATTTTGTGTTAACTAAGGACTGTTTTGTGCAAATTCTGTATGTTGTCTTTGTACAGCAACTAGAATTCGATCTCTTGATATTTCAGTGCTCGATGAAATCTCCTTCCAGGCTAAACCTCACAGGACCTAAACTGTGATTTTCTTGAATTAGCAATTCTAAAACTGAAGTTCAGAAATCAGAATGCAGAATTCAAGTGTGAACATTCATCAGTTTCTGAAATTTCTGGAATTAATGTACAGCATTTCAGCAGATATGCAACTGGGTTTGATTGAGAATCTGGACAGCATCTTGTGTTATGTAGTTTCTGCAAATTCATTGAAGCCAAATCCTTAAGAGATCTGAAATGGCACATTTAAACTCGATAACTTGGAACTTGGAATTTGTTACCAAGCTGCATATCCTGAAGTTGAAGTTGAATCATTGCAATCACTGATTTGCTGGACTTAATGAACTTGTGCATTCTTTTCAGCTACTGATTTGAATTCTTCTTTCCAGATTTGTCTTTTCTTTTCAAATCTGGCCTTATCTAATTCCTGAAACTTCTTTTAATCTTAATGTCTGAAGTTGGAATTCCTGAAATCAGGAAATCAGGAACCAGAATTCAGCACTAATCTGAATTAAATCTTTGAAGCTGGGCCTCAGTTTATAAACCCTGAAACAACAGGAGGGACTATCAAGAAGTAAGAAGTAAGAACCATTTATAGAGGGAAAGGTATCAGAAACTCGCAGAAATGGAAATTGTGAGTGATGTACGTATCAATTTCAGCAATGCTGTGCCAAACTGTTGATGTCAGTTTCTGATCAGTAAAATTTTGAAAGGAGCATTCAATCTTCCATTGTCCTGTTCTGGATTTCCATTGAATCAAAGTTCTGAAATTTCAGTCTGGGGAAAAGCTGGAATTCCAGAAATGAACCCAATTCTGAAACTTAAATCTGATGGAAATCCAGAATTCAGAATCAGTCTTACTTCTGGAATTGCTTGTTGGCATTATTTCTAAATCTGATTTTGGATTCAAGATTGCAGCTGTTTGGAACTGTACTACAGCCTCAAATGAACCTGTTTCTATTCCTGATCAGCTCAGTAACCTAAAGGATTGTATCAATATGGTGTTACAGCATCTTCCATGCTGTCAAGATTCAAAACCTGAAATTTCCTGGTCTGGAATTCATGTGCCAATTCTTACTGTTGCATTTGATTAGCAACTTCTTCAATTGAGGCTCCTGTCAATTCAATGCTATCTGGTGTTCTTTCCTCTGGAAAACTACTGGTAATTCAAGCCTGAAATTTCCTATAATCAGGATTCTGTAACTTTATTGAAACTGATTGTTGAATCCCTAAAACTCCTTGGCAGTTTAAATTCTTTTAATCTGAAAGTGATCTTGAAGATTTGAATTTCTGAACCAACTTTATGATTTCCTTCAAAGTTGATTGCTTTGCTAGAATATTTGAGTTCCTGAAATTGACTTTTATGCAAATGCTTTTGAGTAATCCGTGTGCCAA
>JBBUKS010000113.1:5794824-5814986 GCA_038050645.1 Hedychium gardnerianum | reverse complement strand
AGTTTGATCATTGAGTCCAACCTCTTCATTTGTATGCATGTGAACTAATTATTTATTGAATATTAGTATACTATTTAATTTTTATGTGTAGTATGTTTTATTAATATTTTAATAAATTAAAAACAGTAAAATGCATAATGATAGAAGTTGAATGTATAAAAAAAATTTACCTCAACATCGGGGTTTAACTGATGAGTTTATGACTGGGTTGGAACAGTTTTTAAATTTTACATCTAATAATGTTGAGTATATGGATGACAGTAAGATAAGGTGTTCATGCAAAAAGTGTCACAATGGTAAATTTTTACAGTCTAGTAAAGTTTCAGAACAACTTTATAGATTTGGTTTTACTGCGAATTGCTATAATTGGACATGTCATGGTGAACCATTTATGTCTGATGAATATTATGGACACAACATACAAGTCTCTGCTAGTGGGATTAGAGTTATTATGATCAATTAAATCCATATCAGAGGATGATATTTGATGCAGCGGGTCCAAATTTGATTCCCGAACCACATGGTGCAAGTTCAAGTTGTCCTCCAACAGTTGAGCAAATGTTTACTACTTATGCATCACCGTTGGAAGAGGTACAAGTACCAGATGTTGATGAAAATGCGAATAATGAAGCATATCTCCAATTTAAGGAAATTTTGAGTGCTGCAGATGAAGCATTGTGGGTTGGTTGTGACACTCATACTAAATTATCTCTCACTGCAAGACTTTTGAATGTCAAGACAGAGCATATTGTGTCGCAAGATTATTTTAATGATTTTATTCAAGTTATTAGAGAAAAATTACCGTGTGATCACATATTGCCTCCTAATTTTTACAGTTTGAAATCACTTGTGAAAGAATTAGGTCTTCTAGTGGAAAGAATTGATGCATGCAGAGATGGTTGTATGCTATTTTGGGGAGTAGATGTAAATGCAGATATTTATAAATTCTGTAATCAAGCTAGGTACAAGAGCACCGGAAGGAGTCAACATCGACGTAAATCATACAGTCAGTTATTTTATTAGCCTTTAACTCCTAGGTTACAGAGACTTTATTCATCAAAGTCCACTGCTGAATACATGACTTGGCATGCAAATCATCAAACAGAAGTGGGGCTAATGTGTCATCCATCAAATGTGGAGGGGTGGAAAATGTTGATAGAACAAATCCTGATTTTGTAAAGGGGACTCAAAATATTAGGTTAGGTCTATTTGCTGACGGATTTGCTCCATTTGGCTAATCAGGAAGAAACTATCTTGTTGGCCAATTATATTAACTCCGTTAATCTTCCAACTAGGATGTGCATAAAAACATCGTATATGTTTTTAACATTGGTTGTGCCTGGCCCATAAAATCCGAAGAACTTAATAGATGTTGATATACAACCACTAATTGCAAAGCTGAAACAACTATAGGATGAAGGTTTTCCTACATACAATGTTCATACTAATCAGATGTTTGTAATGAAAATTGCTCTTCTTTGGACCATAAATGACTTTTCATCTTATGGTATGCTATCAGGTTGGAGTACTGTTGGGATTTTAGAATGTCCTATATGTATGGAGAGATCAAAGTCAATCGAATTGAAAAATGGAAAGAAGCCGAGTTATTTTGATTGTCATAGATAATTTTTACCACCAAATCATAATTTCAGAAGGAATAAAGATGAACTCACTAAGAATTGAATTGAAAGAACACCTTCACCATTGAGATTAACAGGTGAATAGATTTGGTGGCGAGTGCTTAACTTTCCATCTATTATTGAAGAGTCTTATGGTACAACATATGAATATAGAAGTACACATAAATGGACTAAACAGAGTATATTTTGGAATTTACCGTATTAGTATAATCATTTGATTCATCATAATCTCAATATAATGCATATTGAGAAGAATATTTTTGATAATATGATAAATACAGTGATGGATATCGTCGGAAAAATAAAGACAATCTGAATGCAAGAAAAGATATGCGACTCCTTTGTAAAAGACTCACTCTTGATGTTGATGAAAGTATTAGGGGACCAAAGTCAAAGGCAATTTATACATTGAATAAGGATCAGAAACGTGTTGTTTGTGAATGGTTGAAATCATTGAGATTTCCAGATAGTAATGTCTCTAATCTAGGGAGATGTGTCAATTTGAAAGAATGCAAATTGAATAGTTTGAAAAGTCATGACTGTCATATATTCATGAAAAGGTTCATCCCTATTGCTTTTAAGGAACTCTTACCAAATTTTGCATGGGGTACCATTACGGAATTAAGTATTTTTCTTCATGATATTTGCTCAATAGTTTTGAGACATCACGCATGGAGACATTAGAGAGAGACATTCCAATCATTATGTGTAATTTTGAAAGGATCTTTCCACCCTCATTTGTTGATTCAAATAGAACATCTTTTGGTTCACTTGTCATGTGAGGCTAAAGTTGGAGGTTCTATCCATTTTCGATGGATGTATCCATTTTAAAGGTAATTTTTTCATCTTCTATACTTTATAAATTCATGAATAAAAATGACTAATTTTATTATATATATTAATATCTAATATAATTCATTTTATTACATTCAGATTCTTATATCATTTGAAGAAAAAAAAGTGAAAAATAAGGCAAGGGTTGAGGCTTCTATTGTTAATGCATACATTGTGGAGGAGGTAACAACCTTTGCATCATATTATTTTAAGCTTCGCGTTCATAGCAAAATGCGGAGAGCGGAAAGAAATAATGAGGGTCCTATTGATCCCAATTTGAACTCATTCACAATTTTTAACTACCTAGGTCAACCAAATGGATCATGTAAGCGGAGATGCTTAACTGGTCAAGAATGACAAGCAACCCATACATATGTTTTACTGAATTATCCAGAAGTATTGTCATATTATGAATTAGTATATATTTCTAAATTTTTATATTTCTTATGTCGTAAAGATGTATGTTTAATTAATCAGATGTTTTTTATGATTGGATTTTTCAAAACTTATATTCTGAAATGTCGACACAAGAGTTTAATCGCTTCTATGATAAAGAATTTACACCATGGTTCAAATCATATGTAAGTAGGCATTCTAAAATTATTTACACATATCTTAACTTTTAAATGAATAACATTTTCATTTGACTAGGTTTATGCTAATCAAGCTCATGTTGAGTAAGAATTGTTAATCCATCTGACATGGGGTCCAAAAGAAATGGTACACACTTGACCAGCATATTTCATAAATAGATATAATTTTAATATTCAAGAATATGGAATGAGGAAGACTACAATGAATAGTGGGGTTTGTATTCAGTCATCCAACAATGGAGGTGCAAACAATGATTTTTATGATTTGTTGGATGAGAAATAATAGAGGTAGAATACTCTGGCCCAGAAATGTGAGTTATATTATTTATGTGTCAGAGGAATGAAAGTGCATCAACGTTATAATTTGATTGAAATAAATCATAAGAGATTGTATAAGGGATATGAACCATTTGTGTTGGCACAACAAGCGATTCAAGTATTCTATTCTTGATATCCTAGTTTGAAATGTGACAAGATTGATTGTTGGGCTATTTGTAAAACAAAAGAACAGAAAAAAATTGAGAAACGTTGGGGAGACATTACATATCAACAAGAGAAAGTTACAAACATATTTCAAACCGAGGAATATATTATTCTAACATTACTAGATCCTAGCAGAGTAGTGATAAATATGAATGCAAGTGAAATTCTTGAGAAAGATGAGGAGGAGGAAGAGGAGGACAATGACAATGAGAACTTTAATTTTTGATCATGTGTAAGATTTTTTATGAGTAAATTTAGTTTAAATCTACACATTTATAAAATTCATAGCTCAATTAGTTGTCCATATACTATATCATTCTTAAATTTATATATTTTATCTGTGCATGTTTTGTATTTTTTTCCTATAGGTCATTAGAGGTTACATATTTTCATCGTAGGTTTCGCGCACTTAGAGATCTTCATTATGCATATTGTAAGTTTTTTTATATTCTTCATTATGTATCAAATTTTTATTTATTTTATCCTAATTTTGAATTTTGGTTGATAATTTCGACGGGTGGCCGTAGATGGAGTTCTGGCCAGTTGGATTCAGCGCCTGACACTGGATCTATGCCCCCCCCTCGATCAGGCAAGATCTTCCCATGCACCTTCGCCAGTACCTTCTCATTCATCTTCGTCGGTACATTTGCCACTCGAGTCTCCAATACCCGCCAGACACTCGGTTGCTACGAAGACACTCGAGAGTGTATAGTCCTGTACAGAGATTCGTAAGTACTAAAGGCAAAATATTTTATTTTTTTAACTATCTTAATTATTTAACATTGTTTGTTTATAACTTTATGATAGGTTCCATAATTCTATATGTGTTATTCACGAGATTAATAGAATCATGAATAATCATTGGAGAGGGGATTCTAGGACATATACAAACACTCCAATACTCACAAAAGAACTCTGGTGGAACGAGTTTAAGGTATACCCCCTATCCCCTTTAGTTTATATATGAAATCAAAGTTAATAGATAATTAATTGGTTTTTTCTCATTGCAGCGGTCATTCACTTGGGGCCCTAGTGAGGAGTTGGAAATCAGGAGGATTTTCAAGAAAAAAATATGGTGACCACATCCGACATGTACTTAATCATGCGAAGACCAAGGGAAAAAAGCTATCTTCCATCACTAAAGAAAATTGAACTAGAATCTCCAATTATTGGGCATCTAAGGAAAGCAAACAAAGGAGTCAATAGAATAAAGCAAATCAAGATTATAATTCTAGAGACTCATTTGCAACATATGTGGGAGGCTCTATCAATATCGATGAGAATACTCACAAATTGATAAATTTTTAAACTCTCTCACTCTTTTTTTAATCTATTTCAGACTATTATATTATTTCTAACAATATTTTTTTAGATCAAGGAAATGAGGCGGGAGCTATTATTTATAGACACTTTCACTCGCACTTTTCAAAAAAAAGATAAGACTTGGAGCAGGGATAGAGCTAAAGCAGTCAAAGTTTGGATTATTCTTTGATCTTAATTTGTAACTTAGATTTAAGCCGAGTTATGTACTTGTTCTCTCTTTATATTATATGCATTTCTATTATATCTAATTAAGATTATATGCGTTTTTAACATATTGTTATTATAATTTTATTATAATTTTTCTTATTACAATACAGGATAAATATGATGAGATGGAGCTAGCATGGAGAAATTCACAAGCTACTGATGAATTTAGCAGATCTGAGCCCTTCGTTGGTAATAATTTAGATTTATGGATGGAGGCGAGTAGGGGATCGAAAGGGGGAAAGATATTGGGAATGAGTTCTTTGAGCAGAATCTATAGAGTTGCTAGTACATCTTCTTCCACCCCACTAGTAGTATGGACACAAATTAATAACTTGACTGAAGAAGTTATCTCATTGAAAGAGAGACTCGCTCAAAGGGATCAGGATATGATTCAAAGAGATGAGGAAATGAGGCAACTGCACCAATAACAAGACTTAATATTGTGACATCTTCAGTTAACCTCCGCTCCAAATCAGATGCCTCCAACTTATGGTGCCCTTGATAGTGACGACGACGACGATGATGATGGTGGTGATGGTTGTTCGTGATTTTGTTTATGTATGAATGTTATCTGTCTTAGAATTAGTATTTTTTATATTTAATTTTTATAATTTTTATTAATACTGTTAATTTGTTTTGAACAGGGTTGGTGGAAATTGATCCATGTCAGAGGAAGTAAGTTTTTATATATTAAGTTTTATGTTAGTTTATAAAATTTTCTTATTTATTTGTGCAAATACTTTTTGTTTGTTTTGATGCAGAAAAAAAAGAATGAGAGGAGAAGAAAGTGTCAACCAAGGATGAAGAGAACGATGATTTATTAAGATGTTTGTATGTGATATTTTTATTTGTTTTTACTTGTTGAACTTGAAGAATGTTAAATATTATGACTTGTATGGATGGATTTGATATGTTTGTTTTGACTTATTTTAGATATGTTTCATTTTGGATATGCTTATTTTTTAATTGTATGATTGTAGATTTGGTTTGAAATGTTAAATAGGATGTGTATGGATTTGGTTTGGAAATGTGCAAGATATGTAAAATAGGATGTGTATGTTGAATATGTGGATGTTAAATAGGATGTGTATGGATTTGGTTTGGAATTGTGTAGGATGTGATGTATTAAGTATATACGATACATGGCTGAAATTGGTAGTTTCTAAAAAAATAGCATTTCAACGAATTTGGCGACAAAAATGGATTCGTCGCCAAATTATAGTAAAATTACTATGCATCGTAATTCTGTGATGAATTCTATTTTCGTCGCAGATTTGTGACAAAAATAGGATTCATCGTAGATCTTCGATGAATCCCAATTTGGTCGTAGATCTGTGATTAATACATTTTTATTGCAAATCTGTGACAAAAATGGAATTTGTCGTAGATCTGCGATGAAAATGTTCGTCGTAGATTTACATTTGGTGAATTTTGCGATGAATTATTTTTTTGTCACAAAATAGCAATGAATTTTGTGACGAATTTACATATTTTCATCGCAGAATTTGGCGATGAGTCATTCACGAAGAAAAAAATTCCGTCACAAAAATCGTCGCAAATTTGCAATTTTTTTGTAGTGACTGTAGACAAATTTTAAGCTGGTTATAACTTCTAATCTAGGAGGACCCATGGGGCGTACAACCACTCAAATCAAAGATCTTTTGATTTGTTACCAAAATTAGTATGTAATGACCCATTTTGAAACCCGAAAAATGTTGTTTAAGAGACCTTTAAGAAGCCTCTTTCTTCATGAATGCTTCATGTGTTCGGCTCGATGATAAGACATGGCTAGCTTGTGTTAGCCCTTTTCGCTCAATTCTTTGTCTTTCTTGGCTGTAGGAGCATACTTGTGCAATGGGACACGACTAAAGCGTGATCCTTGCTCCTGGTGGAAAAAGGATAAACGCACGCCCCCAGTGCCCCCCCCCCCCCCCCACCGCCAATCCATCCTAGGACTAACACGGAGGAGGTAAATCATAGGTGACTACTAGACTGATTAGTAACTAGTGCATGGGGGAGGGCAGGAACCTAGCTACTAGCCAAGATTTGACCCTCATACCTCTTGTTGACAATACCCCATGCATTAGCCAACATCTTGTCCTAAGGGGATGTGTGATCCTTGCTCCAACTTCACGTTCTAAGGCTTTTTACTCTATTTTAACTCTGAATTCGCATCCTATCAATGAAAATAAGTAAAGAGTAGTTCTCAGAACCAAAAGAGTGAAAGTAACAAAATCACATAGAAATAGGGTGTGTGAATGCAAATCATGCTCATGAAATGCAACAAGATATATACTAAACGATGCTTAAAAACATGCATAATCTACACACATCACACCCCCTGACTTAAACCTTTGCTTATCCTCAAGAAAAACCCGCAATCTAGATTCATGAGTATAACTAATGCATCATAATCCCTAATGAATCAGTCTAATCATATCATGTTGTTTCACTGATGAGCATGATACAAAATTGTTTGAGAGTAGCCTAAGTAGAAGTTCTCTTGCTCAATGCGATGAGTGGCTTAACCTTTTGAAGTGTCAATCTCCTAGCCTAGTCAAGTCATCATCTAACCGTGTTCCTCATGCTTTCAGCGATAGGCACTTACCTGCCACTCGCAAAGTTCATCCCTCTCAAACTACAAAAAGTCTCAAAGGAATACTCGGTATCAAGAGAAATATAACAATTATTTTTTCCAGTAATCTAACTCGGTCTCAAAGGGGTAATTTATTAGTTTCCACTCATGAAAACTATTTTTATATCCTTTATTCTCCTTTTTTTCAATGTGCATATTTTCTTTTGCAACTCAATCATTTTTTTTTCGAGATACAGATTTTTCCAATGAGTTGACATGAACCGAAGTTATCTAGTAACTAAAATATAATTGAGAAGTCACAAAAGAAAACAAGAATACTAGTCCGATTCTATGAATCATAATTATTTTTGGAAGTATCTACCATCAAAGTCAAGCATAGTGTGAACAGATCCTTAAACTAGGCCAATACTCAAACTCTTACAATAAAAATATTGCTCATTTCATGCTATCTACAGATAGGAAAAGATAGATCACTAAATATACTAGCATATTTTATAACAACAACATGAATATCTAGAATAAGCGTGTGAGTATCTTTCTATGAGGAACAAACAAATAATGACATGATATATAATGCAGCTAGAAAAATTTATTATGAAAAAAAAATATTGACAAAAACTAACTAAAAACCTAACATATATACATCCCCCTACACTTAAATCTTTCATTGTCCAAATGAAAACTAAAAAAAAAAAATCTAATGCAAAGGAGGTTTGAAGTGAGAGAAATTACCAAGTGATGCACGCCAAGCGTCTAAGTCATTCCTTTCCAAAGTAATCCCTCTATCTGTTAGTCGCACTCCTCCACATCTTTGAATACTGTAACAAGAAGATTAGACAAGAAAAACAAAATAGAGGGATTGGGTTAGGGAAAAAGGGAAGAAGAGAGAACAAGGGAGACACTGCTCATGTGAGGCACAGTTGTGCCAAAATAGCACGGCCTGCCTGTAATGGGCACGTGTGCTTACCTCAAAGGAGGCATGGCTATGAAAAAATGGCATGGCTTGCCCGTGGTGGGCATGGGTGACTCGCCGCCCGCGAGGCACATTCGTGCGAAAATGGCACGGCCTACCCGTGGTTGGCACGGGTGCTTGCTTTGAGAGAGGCACAACCATGCCAAAATGGCAAGGATGGCCCGTGTCAACTTCTAGAGAATTAGGAGAAAAGACATGGTCATGCCTTTTAGGCACGACCCCATCATGTTAGGCACAACAAGTGTCAACACAAGAGGCATGACCGTTCCTTTTGGGCATGACCTGCCTTTATTTTTCACCAATTTCTTCCTACGCCCATGGTAGTTGCCATGGACAGCTCATGGGGAGCTCTTGGCCCTAAAATTTAACAAAACAAAAAGTTAAAACTATAAACAAGAAAAAATTAAGCAAAAATAAGAAAGAACATGGGTTGCCTCCTAAGAAACGTTTGTTTTTGGTCATTATCTCAACCCCGTGTGAGTTTTAATAGAGGGTGCATGGTTTGAGGTGGTCGGCCCCCTCTTATTTTATTAGGAGAATCAATGGAGCATCTTTTAAACCTCACTCTTGCCGAAGTACGATACTTTCGGACTTTCTTGCCAAGAGTTCTTGGCTTATTATCAGATTTGCTTGGCCTTCCATATGTCTTGAACCTTGCTCATGGAGGAGCAAGGTACTTGCTTGCTCTGGGTCTTAGCCCTTCATTAAATATGCTCATCTTCAAGCAGTTGTCACGAGATCGTCCATGTGATTGCTATGAAAAGTATATCCTACCACAAACATGCTCGAGAAAAGATTGATTAGTTATATCAAATGAAATTTTACCTTCACCAATCGCTAAAGTGAGTAAATCATCAAACATAGTTTCGTATTTGGATAAGAAAGGCTCTGGCTTAGGTGGTGGTGTTACTAAAAGAGGTGATTCATGGAGCTTTGCCTCCAGTGCACAAGTCCCTATACTTCCAATATTAACAAATTGAATTCCTGCAACATCCATAGTTTCAAGTGGTCGTGTGACCAAAGGAAATAATTCTTGGGGCATTACTTCCACAACACAAGTCCCTACACTTCCATCCACAACATCATCATAGGCAGAATAGAATATACCAACATCAATATCTACAACCTCGGTAGACACAACTAAATCTTCTTAATCAATTGATGCCTTATTGCCTTCATCCTCTTCATCCTGGTTGTTTTGAGGTCTAGAAAAAAATTTCATCAAAATTTTCAACCTGCTACAATTTTTGATTGTATGCCCTGTTTCTTCACAATCCTCACAATATTTTTGGTTTGGAGTTTCCATCAAAATTTTCAACTGGCATAACTTGCCGCAATTTTCCATTGTATGCCCTATTTCTTCACAAGCCTCACAATATTGTTGATTTTACAGCCATTCATTGTAGTCAGGGAGGACACCATATTTTGATCAACCTATTCTATATGTAGGATCAATTAGTATTGGACAATTATTGATCACATACCATGTTGCACCACAGAACTCGCAATAAGAGTCAGAAAGATTCACAACATCTAATTGGGTGAACCATTGAGTTTGAGCATCCATCTAGCTTACAAAGAAAGTTTATCGTTTATCACATGCAAAAATAGAAATGTGAGAAGAGAAGAGAAATTAAATAGAAATTATAAGAAAGAAACAAATTTGGATTAACTAAATTGCTAGTCAACTAATGTTAATAAAAAATAGTCCTAGACAATGACTCTAAAAACTTGTTGTCAAAACTATAAGTGCACGACTAAGTTGTCATGTAATAAAAATATCGATACATAGGGACTGTTGATTAAGCACTATTCAAGTTCACAAAGTAAGTTATCTAGACGATTGAAGGTTAGTTGAAAGCTTTAGAACTAGAGTTTGAGAGAGTGAGCTGCTAGAGAGTGTTGAGAGGGAGAGAGAGAGAATGAGTGAGCAAGATCACCGAGAGAAGTTGGCTTAGGGGGATGATTCTAGGATTTTGGTTTCATCATAATGCTAGTTGATGTACTATGGATTGCTAATCCCCTTATCCTCTATGTTTACACTCTTGTAGGTATCCCAACCAAATTACCAGTATAGACCCATGAAGGCTACACCAGAGTGCTTACATCATTTCCTTCCAATGCTATTAAGTAGAAGATGTAGCATAGAAAGTTTGGTTAAAGGAGTACCCTCTATCACTAAAACCTCCCCTATCATACAATCTAGATTACACAAGTCACTTCCTAACATTGAATTAGTGAAAACTCATTAAACTCTAATTAGCTAATCTCTTATGGAGAATTGACCCTCATTTCAAGGCGATGACTTTGGAAAGTCTGGTTAAAGGATTACACTCTGTCACTAAGGGCTCTCTGGTCATACAATCCAAAGCATCTCCTCTACATGGTGACCAATCCTTCACATCCACATGCATTCACCACACACACATTTAATCAAACACAAATAAGGCACAACACACATAGAACAAGTCATACACATATCATAGAATAAGAAAATTGGAAAATTCATAACTTATATATCAACATCACATCACAAATACTCCCTACATCATAGAATTCAGAGGACTACTCCATAGAAAAGTAAATACACACAAGAGACAAAGAAAGTAGCAATCTACAACTCAATACATGAAATAGAGAGAAGAGAATGTTTATCAATGTGATGTCGGTGTCTTTGGGAGAGTCTCCTTGCTCCGAAGGTGGACGGATCATCTTGATGGATGAAGATGGATGCTATAGAGTTTTCCCAAGAAGGGTAAAACCCTCTCCCAAGGAAGGGGCGAGCCCCCTGGTCCAAGATTAGTCAAGCAAGCATTTGCTTGTTATACCTCCCCAAACTTTCTAAATTTTTCCCATTTACTGGGCCCTGCCAAAATAAGTTTTTCACACACTAGACCACTTTATCTTAGGTTGAGCTCTGAACCAAACTTATATATCTTGAAATTATCTTTAATTTGATAGGTCGCTATCTCTGTAACTCCAACCGAACTAAAGTTATGGTGGTTTAAAGTTTGGTCTATAGTCTAGGCAGAGGACGTGACACGTTTTAGCATGGCTAGACCCAATTTTCTCAGGTTTCACTTTGAAAAAAAGTTGTAGATCTTGAAGTTATCTACATTTTGGTATATGGATCAGCCCATGTCTCCAACCATGTAAAAAGTTACGATCATTTAACTTTTGGTCTGCAGTCTGCCCAGAATTCGACATGACCATGCCTTTTAGGCATGACCGGGGCTTGTTGTGTGCGTGAAAATTGACACGACCATGTTGGATTTTGCCAACCAAAGTAGCTGAGACACGACCATGTCTTTTAGGCACGGGGGTGTGTTTTAGGTTGACACGACCGTGTCTTTTTCAGCACGATAATGTATCACCGCAGACCGATTTTAAAACGGCTATAACTTCTAATCTAGGAGGACCCATATGGCGTACAACCACTCAAATCAAAAATCTTTCAAAGATCTTCGATTTGGTACCAAAATCAAAATGTAATGATCTAGTTTCAAACCCAAAAAATGTTGTTTAAGAGACCTTTAAGAAGTCTCTTTCTTCATGAATGCTTCGTGTGTTTGGCTCAATGATGGGGCTGATGATAAGACATGGCTAGCCCGTGTTGAGCCTTTTCCACTCCATTCTTTGTCTTTCTTGGCCATTAGAGCACGCCCATGTCATGGGACACGACCAGAGTGTGATCCTTTCTCCAACTTCATTTTCCAATGATTTTTACTCCATTTTAACTCTAAATTCACATCTTATCAATGAAAACAAGCAAAGAGCAGTTCTCAGAACCAAAAGGATGAAAATAATGAAAACACTTAGAAATAGGGTGTACGAACGCAAATCATGCTCATGAAATGCAACAAGATATATACTAAATGATGCTTAAAAATATGACTAATCTACACACATCAAATACCTCCAATGCCTCTAAATCACAACAAAGGACAATAGCAATACGAGTGAGCAACCCTCCTAAAATAATAGTTCTAGGGGAAGAGGATCTTCCCAGCTTTACTAAGTACTTGACAAAAAGAAATCCTGTATCAATGTTAACTTCCTCAAGTATAGCCCATAGACAGAGTAATTCACAGTTATGCACAACTCCTTCACTATCACCCCATCCAAATATTATATGCCTTATAACTTGATGAAGGTAATATAAAACAAAATTAACAATGAATGTAGCCTTATAAATAGAGGGTTGAAACATACCATTACCACCAAGTGAATCCAACACAAGTATACTATAGAAATTCTTAGGGATTACTCGATTCCCCCTGATGGTAATTCAAAACATGAATTAATGTCATCAAGTGTCCACTCGTAATCTTCATTAAACAAGCAGAAGTAAATTCTTTCTTCCTCACAAATATCATGAAAATTGACAGAGCTTAAGAATTCTAAAACAATTCTAGGATATGTGGGGTAATTCATATTCATGAAACCATTCCATCGTATCGTATTGATCAACCTTTCAACATCATTTTTTAGACCCAAAACATCTAAAGTTTTATAATCTAAATATTTAGTGCAAATAATGCGACTGTTACTAAAGAATTAAAATAGGATTCTTGCTCATTATTGCTAAAAATAATTCCATAAGGATTTTCGTTACCTTTGTCTTTGATTTTGGATACATCATATTTGCAAGAGCCAACTCCCTTCTTAAGATCTTTCAACATCTTCTCAAGATAATAGAACAAGTCCTAGGGGTGAAAGAGGAAAGGGGAGAATCAAGTGAGAAGGGACAATCCCTCACTTGAGAAGAGAAAAGTGTAGGGATGAGTTTTTGGATGGGATTGAGAATATGGAGATGAGAAAAGGGAGATGGAAGAAGATCTTTGAAAGTGGTGGAGTGGAAAATGGAGAAGAAGTGGGAAGACTAGAGGTGGCATGACCGTGTGGGAGAAAGCACGAGCTATGACTTAGGGTTTTTAACCCTTGTGTTAATGTCACACGTTGTGTCCTTTGACACGGCCCCACCATGGTATGTTCTATTTAGGAGGAAATTTGTCACACATTAGTGTCAAAAGACATAGCGAAGGTGTGGTTGCTTTGGATTGTAGCTCCAAAATTTCACACGATTGCTCCATGATTTTGGCCTTTATTAGCTCCAAAATTGACACAACCGTGTCAAAAGACATGTCCTTACCATGGCTTGATCTAGAATCCACTTTAGCATAGGCACGATCGTGCCTGAGAAGCACAACCATGTCGTGTGACATTCGGGAAGCTGCACTTTGTGAGGCACGACTGTGTCAAAAGACATGGCCTTGCCATGGCTTTTTCGGCAAGTTGCTGCTTGTGAGGCACGACCTGCCTTCCACTTTCTTTAAGACACATTCCACGCCCGTGGTAAGCACCACGGCCAACTCGTGAAGGTTTGCAACCTTGAAATTTGCAAAAAGAACCCACATAAACATCAAAAAAAAAAGAAATTGAAAAAAGAAAACTATTATACAAATTGTTATTGCTACCGCAAGTGCACGACTACGTCGTTAGTAATAAAAATATTGAATCCATAGGGACTATGAATTAAGGACTAGTGATTTCATAAAATAAGTTATCTAGACAATAAAAGTTTGGTTGAGTGTTTGAAAACTAAAGATTTAGAGAGAGAGAGAGAAGTTGAGAGAGAGAGAGAGAATCTTGAGAAGGGGTGAGCTTAGGGAGACAAATTCTACGATTTTGATTTCATTATGATGCTAGTTAATATCCCTAATGCATATTCAACTCCTTATTCTCCATACTTACACCCATGTAGGGATTCTAATCAGGTTTCCAGTATTGAACACTATAACTCCAATTAAAATATCCTAGCAAAGGATTAGTCCATATTTCAAGGTCATTACCCTAGAAAGTAGTTAATAATCGATACCCTTTGTCACTAAGGGTATAATAAGTTTGGCTGAATGAGTATGCTCTGTCACTAAGGATCTCCCAATTATCCAGTCTAGAAGCAATCTTAGAATATGAATAAATCCTTCACATTTACATACATTACTCACATACACATTTCTCAAACATGTATAAGACACAACACACATAACACAAGACGTAAGCATCTCATAAAAATAAGGAAATGACATATACATAGTTCATACATCAACATCACATCATAATTACTTCCTACATTCTAGAATTAGGAGAATCTACTCCATTGCAAGGGAATACAACCAAGAGACAAGGAAAATAGTAAACTACAAGTCAATACATGAAAATAGAGAGAAGAGAATGTTTATCCATGAAGTCTGGCATCGTTGGAGGTGATCCCTTTCCTCGAAGGTGGACAGATCATCGAGATAAAGGAGCTCTAGGATATCCCTCTAATGGGAGAACCCTTCCCCAAGGAGAGGGGCTGAACCCCAAACCCAAAAGAGTCAAAAGAGATGAAAAAACACCCTTTTATAGGCAGGGGGCATGACCCCTGCTTTTTTTTGGCTACACAGCCGTGTCTCAGAGACATGGCCAGGGCATGTAAAGGGGAACTGAGGCATGATAGGACTGTGTTTTCTTCAGGAGATGAGGCATGACCGTGTAAAGTGAGTTGCTCCCTCTCTTATTGAAGCACAGCAATGGCGTGAGTTTGGCTGGAGCAAAGACACGACCTAGTTGAAGGTAGGGCATGAACCTGGCTGAAGTAGGGATGAAGTAGGGGCATGGACGTGCTTGTGAGGAACGACCCTTGCTGAATAGAGTGGAAGCAGGGGCACGATCATGCTTGTGAAGCACGACCCTGGCTGAAGCAAAGCTGAACCATTTGTTGGGCTTTGCCAAAATAGGTTTTTCACCTATTAGACCACTTTATCTCGGGTTGAGGTGTGAACCAAAGTTGTATCTCTTGAAATTATCTTCAGTTTGATAGTTAATTTGGCTAGAAACTTCA
Organism: Hedychium gardnerianum; assembly: GCA_038050645.1. Taxonomy (NCBI): domain Eukaryota; kingdom Viridiplantae; phylum Streptophyta; class Magnoliopsida; order Zingiberales; family Zingiberaceae; genus Hedychium; species Hedychium gardnerianum. Next base: position 5,799,451 of record JBBUKS010000113.1, on the reverse strand, counting down.
ACTAAGCCAAAAGTTATGATGGTTCAATGTTTGGTCTGCAAATTTGGGCGAAGCATGGGACACGACCATGCCAAGGAGGCACGACCTTGCCTTTTATCATGGCTAGATCATGGTATCTTTTGTTTCAATCTGAAGAAAAGTTTTGGATATCCAGGTTATCTACATTCTGAAAGTTAATTTAGCCTGTTTCTTCAGCTATGCGCAAAGTTATGATTATTTTACTTTTGGTCCATAGTGTTTTCTAGAATTTGACATGGCTGTGTCTAAAAAGAATGGTCGTGCCAAGAAAAAAATTTGGAGGGGGAGTAAATTTCACATGACTGTGTTTTCTAGCAAGGAATGACCACGAGGGAGGATTTTTGCTCTGTTTTAACACATTTTGGCCCTATTTTTTCTTGAGAAACATGATTGTGTCACGGGACATAGCCCGAGCATGATATTGAGCTGCTCTCTTTGTTGAAGCACGACCATGCCTCTCAGGCACAACCCCCGACGTGGGTTTTTCCGGAGCAGAGACATGGTCGTGCCTCTCAAGCACGACCCTGGTGTGGGTTTTGTTGGAGTAGAGACATGGTCATGCCTCTCAAGCATGGCCATAGCGTGGGGTTTGTGGGAGTAGAGTCACGACCGTGTCTAAGGAGACACGGTCGTGCCGTGTGTTCTGGCTGAGCAACTAGTGCTCCTGGGAGACACGATTATGTTAGTTTATAGACTTTCTCCTTTGCTATTCCAATATTCATTTTAGCTCCATTTTTGCTCCAAACGAGTCCTATCAATGAAAATAGAGAAAGAGCAAATCTTTGAACAAATAGAGTAATTATGTTGATAAAATGATAAAGTAGGGTGCGATAACGTAAATCATGCTCATGGAATGGAAGAAGATGTGCGTCAAACAATGTCTAAAAATATATATAATCTACATACATCACACCCCAAGACATAAACCTTTGCTTGTCCTCAAGCAAAACCTGTAATCTAGATTCATGTGTGTGAATAATGCATCATAATCCCTAGTGAATCAATATAATCATGTCATGTAGTTTCACTAATGAGAAAGATAATAAAATTATTTGAGTGCGGCCTAAGTATAAGTTCTCCATGCTCAGTGTAATGAGTGACTTAACCTTTTCAAATGTCAATCTCCAAACCTGATCAAGTCGTCATCTAATTGTGTTCCTCATGCTTCCGGCGATAGGCACTTACCAACCACTCACAAAGTTCATCCCTTTCAAACTACACAAAATATCAAAGGAATACTCAGTATCAAGATAATTATTTCTCTAGTAACCTAACTGGTCTCAAAGGGGTAATTTGTTACTTTCCACTCATGACAACCATTTTTTTATCCCTTATTCTTCTCTTTTTTTTGTTTTCAATGTGCATATTTTTTTCCAACTCAATCTCTTTCTCTTTTTTTTGGGATACAAATTTTTCCCAATGAGTTGACATGAACCAAGGTCATCCAGTAATCAAAATGTAGTTTTGAAGTCACAAAGGAAAATAAGCATACTAGTCTAGTTCTATGAATCATAATTATTTTTGAAAGTATCTACCATTAAAGTCAAGCATAGTGTGAAGAAATCCTAAAACTAGGCCATCACTCAAATTTTCTCAATAAAAGCACTGCTCACTTAATGCTACTATAGATAGAGAAAAGTAGTTCACCAAACATACTAGCATACCAAATCACAACAACATGAAAATCTAGAACAAGCGTGCTAGCATTTTTTCATGAAGACAAATCAGCAAATAGTGACATGATACATGATGTAACTAAAAAAAATTATTATGAAAAAAGAAATATAATAAAAACTAACCTATAACCCAACATATATACATCCCCCAGACTTAAATCTTTCATTGTCCCAATGAAAACCAAAAATATAATGCGGAGGAGGTTTGAAATGAGAGAAGTTACCAAGTGATGCGCGCAAAGCGCCTAAATCATTCATTCCTCTATTTGGAAATTGTAATCATCCTAATCTTTGAAACCTACAAAAAGAAGGTTAGACAAGAAAAATTGAGTAGAGGGTATGGGTTAAGAAAAAGAGAAAAGAAAAATTTAAACAAAAACAAGAAAGAACTTGGGTTACCTCCCAAGAAGTGCTTGTTTTAGGTCATTAGCTCGACCCCTTATTTAGGTTTATCTAAATCTCACTCTGGCCGAAGTAAGATACTTTTGGACTTTCTTTCTAATAGCCCATATTGTGGAGTGATCTATCATCTTAGAATCAATACCATGAAACACTGTTCTCTCCATCGTTGTCTCCTTGAAAATTCTTCCTAAAGGTTGGAGACGATTCAGTTGAAGCATCCAAATCCAAGCCCAATAAAAATCAGCACACCCAAAGAAAGAGTACACCTCCCACAAGCATGCGATATAATAAAGAACTAGAACCATATTAAGTTTAACTGATCATGTCTCTAAAAATAAATCACATCCAATAAAATTAATTATAGGTACCTATAAGAAATTTTCTAAAATGTCGCAAGAGATAATAACCTTGCATTGCTGAAAGGTACCTGAAGGTTATAAACAAGTGAATGTGACTTCTTCTGGGTCAAGTAATGGTTCTGGCTCTGGCTCTGGCTCAGATGATGGTGCCACTAAAGAGAGTGATTCTTTGAGTTTTGCCTTCTCTGCATAAGTCCCTACACTTTCATCATTCACTAGTTCAATTCCTATAACTTCCATTGTGTCAAGTGGTTGTGTGATCAAAGGAAGTGATTCTTGGGGCTTTGCTTCCATACGAGTCCCTACACTCTTATCCACAACATTAGCATCATCATAATTAGTGAAGAGTATCTAACATTAAAATTATCAACAGGAGAATCAACAATAGGAGAATCAACAACATCATAGGAAATCTTAAATTGATCATCCTCAACACAATAATCATCAAAAAATTCTATATCACTATAACAACCAGTAACCCTAATAGGTAAATCCAAAAAAATTTAAGCCACTACCTCATCATCAGAAAGATCAACAACATTATAACCACTTGTAACCCTAGTAACATTAGAATTCAAAATTTTGCACGCCACCATATCATCATCACAAAATTTATCACATTTTTTATATTTCTTGGCTTTCACTAGCCTTTGTGGAAAAGGGACTGGTGGTACATAGGTTCTAAGTAGAGGCATTGGCTTTAGAGTATGTGGTGGAAGTCCAAAGTGCTCATCTAACTTTGTTGTGACCAACCGTTGAGGGAATGAAATAGGTGGTCTATAGAGTCTTACTAAAGTGAAGGAGTTGAGTTGTTGTGGTTCTCTAATATTCTTTTCTTCATTTCTGTTCACATCTCTCTCCGTTCTCAACCTTATAGCATTAAAATCTACACTAGACTTTGTTTTAGTTGGAGAGAGGTATTTATCTGAGAGTTGTAACAAAGAACCATTGTACTATGAAGTATACCTCTCTGTTCTTGCCTCTAACTGTTTGTTCTATGATTTGATGAAATTTTCTATACAGTTTTCAAAATTCTTGGATGGTTGTAACAATTCTTGTGTGATAGTCACATTTGCATTCTTGGCTCGCATCTCTAGGATATTCAGGGAAGATTCCATCCAATTTTTGTTTGACCACTCTTAGAGGTTCAATGTTACTTGATCAATTAAGACATATGCTTCATTCAAACTTTTATTTATCAAAGAACCTCCTGTCGATAAATCCAATAATGTCTTGTTTGAGAAAAAAATCCCCATATAGAATATTTGCACTATCATCCATTCTTCCAAACCATGATGAGGACACTGTCGCAATAAACACTTAAATCTGTCCAATGCTTCAAATAATGATTCTTCATCTATCTGAGCAAAGCTTGTGATTCTATTCCTCATATACATCATCCTACTTGGAGGGAAAAAGTGATTCAGAAACCGTTGCTCCAGTTATTCCCAGCTTGTGATGCTTTGTGGAGGGAGAGAATACAATCAAGTTCTTGCTTTATCCTTGATACTAAAAGGAAATGTCATCAACCGAATGACATTCGTTGAGACTCCTTCACAATTCACCATGTTGCAATAGTCTTGAAATACCTTAAGGTGTAAATATGGGTTTTCTGAATTTTCTCCTCCAAATTTGTGAGCTTGTATCATGGAAAATAATGTTGGATCAAGTTAGAAATTTGCAGCATCGATATGAGGTTGCACAATGGGTGATCTTGCTCTAGTTGATATGGGTGTGAAAAATTATCACAAAGCTTATTTTCCATTTCAAAGTTCAATCTGTAATGTAAAAAAAAACTAATAGGTTTTTGGAAATACTCACAATCACCTACAAAATAAAATTATTAGAAAGACGAACATACATAAGTTAAACAATAAGAAAGAAAATGTATAATTAAAAATAAAAAGAAAAGTGTCTAGAGTAACTAAATTTCTAGTTAACTAATGTTAATCGAAAGTAGTCCCTGACAATGATGTCAAAAACACTACCGCAAGTGCACGACTACGTCATCAGTAATAAAAATACTGAATATACAAGGACTGTTAATTAAGCACTAGTAATTTCACAAAGTAAGTTAAGATAATCGAAGTTTGGTTTTTTTTTTTTTGATGAAAAGGTAAATATATAGATCATCAAAATGCACAAATACATATGTAACCAAAGAGCCCCTTA
>JBBUKS010000113.1:5754371-5765811 GCA_038050645.1 Hedychium gardnerianum | reverse complement strand
AAAATATAATATATAATTTAAATATTATAAAAATTAAATATATAATTTAAATAATATCAAAATTTACTTTCGCCAGTAAGAGAAGTGAAGTCCTCATTATTGCACATTGAATACGTGCATATTTATGAGCCAGTAACTTTGGCACTTTCCTGTCGCGACCTTTGAAAGGGCGTAGCAGCTCCTCCCTCGCTCACATGATATGCCTCCACCGAGCAGTAATTAATGGCGGCAGGCTGCAGCAGTACCAACCTCAAAAGTTGGTTTCCTCCATCAATTTAACTCTCTAGCGAGCTCCTTCCCTTCCTCCAACTGCTTCTCTCTTCAATGCCACAAAATCCATCCAAAATATATAATTCTAATTAAATTGCTTAATATAATTCTGCAATGTGTTCTTTGAGCTCAATAAGGTAATTTCAGTCTCACCATTACGATCATAGTTCACAAATCAATAATGCTTATTATTAATGTGAATGAATGCACGGGGAAGAGAATATGTAGGTGATGCCACCATTAATGCTGCAGCTTGTTTTACTCCTCCGGTAGCTGGCCGTTTTAAATGCATCTGGCTACCTTCTTCCCTACTTAAATCCACATACATTCCCCTTCTTCTCCATATTCCTTCTACTCTTCTTCTTCCTCCTCGAACCATTTGTTGAATTTTTGCATTATGAAATAATTACTATGATGTTGGCTCGGTTCACTCATACTCCTTCGATTGCATGGTAGCTAGCTAACTCCATGTATGTTAGTATTGTGATTGAGCCGTGCCAATATCTTAGTGACTTTTCATTCCTATTGAACTCCTCTCCTCGAGTGATACACTTATCTTACTGATTTTAGGTGAGTAATGTGAATTTTATCTAACTGTGTGTGATCTTATTTGTGACTGTTTTATATATTTTATTTTTAAATTGAGTTCACCCAATTTTGTTCATATTTGGAGTCAAGAACAGTTGATAACTTATTCTCACTTTGATATATAAATTGCAAATATGTTTCATGTTTTATTTTATGAAAATACTATTATTAAAAAGATCCTATTTCAAATGTCATATCAAAGAACTTTTACTCAAAAGGTTTACATTTTTATATTTGTTATCCTTAAATAATTTAAATGCTCTTTTGCTAATTTATGCATGACAAAAGTACGAATATTTATGAATTTTTATAAGCATATATATATATATATATTTAAAAGTATCAATTATGAAGGAACATTTAAGCATTGGAATCTTTATTTATAGTTGTCTCTTCATTTAAATGCTACTTGTCAGTGGGTTTTCTTGCCCGTCTACCATTTCTCCTTCCTCAAATGTACCTTCTCCATTTATTGATTCACAACTCCCAACTCAAGTTTATTCCTTCTTCTTTAACCATCATTTAATGAATCTAATTAAAATATACTTTTGGAAAATTTTTTTTTATCTAATCTCAACAATTAACCATGGAACATTCTTAGCATTGGAAAGTGTTGAGAAGCTATGTAAATTAATCAAATGGGAGGACACTTAATTTGTATTAAAGCTACAATCATAGGTTAACCCTTTATTTATAAATTATATATTTAAGTCAAATGCATATATAACTTCACTTGTGCATATGACTAGAGGAAGTCATCAGACGAAAGGACCTTCGATATGAACATAAACATTATAGAGAAAATTTTCATACATATACATGAAGTTCACGTTTGATTATTTTCAGCATCCATAAAATGTTTGGGACATCACTGAATGATTCCCTATGCTTCAACAAACTACTACTTCGTTCACAAGATTAAAAGTGATTAAGCAAACACATTGAGGTTTAATACAAAACATCCCGAATGGAACTCTGCTTGAAATCTTATAAAGTTCTTCTATCTTTAAATGAATAACCTGCCAACAAAAAATCCAATTTAGACGTGAATATTAACACGACGAAGGGCACGTAAGATTGCAGAGAGGTAACAGACATTGTAGACGAAACAAGTATGAAGAAATAAAACGCAGCAGTAGATCAAGCAGTGATAACAAGTATAAAGATGAAATCATGAAAGATAAAACTAATTGCTTACTGTTTCTATACTATGAACCATGAGCAAGCCGTTTGGCACCATTAAACATTAAACTTCTAAATGACATATGGCTACGATCAAACTCATACAAGTGGGAAATGGCCAAGCCTTAACTAGAATTAGATGAACTTACACAAATGGTCCATGTTGTCGAAGTGGAGAATGATTAATACGCTATGAAGTTTGATGGATTGATGCATCGCTATCTGAAATTATTTCTAGTACATGTGCAGATTTTCATACTCTGGCCTAGTTTCACTTAAATATTTTTCATGTAGACTATAATTCTGCATTATAAAGGAAGTGAACTGTTTTGAGTACTGACATTATTCTACCTAATAAGAGATCTTCATGCCACTGTGGACAAAGCAATACCATCAAACCATGTACAATTTGTCATTTGCTCGATCTTGCTTTTTCTTCTTTGCATAATTTATCTTCTTTGTTTGTTCCTTCTTCCTTTTCAAATGCTTGTTATTTCAGACACTCCCAATAAGCTTGTTATTGGAACAAGTTCACCGAGGAATCCATCTTGGATAAGAGAATGTAAGCAAGTTAGTATTCTGTATGTATAATGATCAAACACTGCAAGTTTAAAATTGGTATTCTGGTGTCGAATAATCCTATTCGTTTGAACAAATTTTTAGTGCAAGTGTCCTTCATCAGTTCTTCTCAAGTTCATCATAAGGAAGCACGTCGAATTCAACTATGAACCAACTGAATTGGACTGCGCCAATTGACCAGCACATCAAATTCATGATTTTCTCAATGCTTCCGGGATCCCATAATATAACCTTTAAAATAATCTAATTGATTGCAGACGAAGATGTATCTAGATAGAAATTGCTCCTATTGAAAGCTTAAAGAATGATCAAGCATTCTCACTTGCCCTCAACTAGTTCTTTCTACAAAACTTATTCCCATACACCCACATGTCGACATTTTCCAAACTTCGATTCAAGTTCCAATAGAAAGATCTTAATGCAACTAAACAAAAAAAAAATCAAACTTTTAGAATCCTAATTGCAAAATATTATAGCGACGACGCTGAACGCTGAAGAAGCAAATCAAGGCGTCAGTAGTACCTGAGCGGAGGAGCGAGGGACTATTTAGAGGAAGAAGGGGAGTAGCTGTTTTGCTTCTTTGGAGCTTTATCGTCTTTGACGGTGAGGCAGTAGGCGATGACGGCGGACGGGTAGACGACGAAGGTCATCCAAGCCGACAGCCTCGACAGCAGAGTCTCCGCTCCCGTCCACGGCGCCGCCATTGCTCTCGTCTCGCTCCTTGGCACTGCTTCGGATCGGTTCGAACCCTCGAATTTAACACTTTGAATTCTCGACGGGCCGAACCAGAACCGTGATGGGTCAGATTGGGCCGTCTATCAATTGCATAGTCCGATCGATCAAAAGCTAATTCAAAGAGAGCCTTCATTAAAGATCCATTTTACTATTGATTAATCGATTGTTTAGATTCATTTCCACTTTAATCTTCATATAAATTGTGTTCCTGTGTTCGATTTCATGAACAAATTTTAAGTAAAATAAAATTGTAAGTATTAAAAAAAAAGTAATAAGATTCTAGTGACAAAAAACGTAACGCTCGTAAATCACAAAAATTAATCTAGCTAGTCCGAACAATGATCAATGCATGAGAGAGAACAGAAACCTAACTACTAATCAAAGATTTGACTCTCAGACCTCATAATGACATCACTCCATGCATTAATCATCAGTTCATCTCGTAAAGATAATAGTATCATTCCATTTCATGAGCACTGAAAACTTTCATCTTTCAATAAAATAAAATCATCTTGTAAATTAAGCAGCAAAGGTTATGGCACAAGGACTTCAAGCATTGCTAATGGCTACAACAATGTTTGATATAGCAACGAAGTAATGAAGTTTCCGAATAAAATCGTCCTACTTTAGCATAAACTTCGCGGCAGCTTGCATTGCTGCCGTATTCTTGTATGAAAAGAATGAGAGAATGATCAATGCTATAGACAAATATTTAGAGTTGTGGTTTCTTTTCCTTCTTGCTGAAGAAGTCTGGTGGCAATCTGCAATTTACCAAGAAACATCGAAATTATTATGACTGATCAAGAGATCTCACATTACTAGATGTCCAAGTTTGAGAGTTTACCTGCAACTTTGAGGCACACTCCATGCGAAGTGTCTAGATATCCTTTGATCCGATGGCGAAGACATGAACTTTCTCCAGTCATCGAGCATGGCTCTCAGATCATCGATCTTCTTCTTCAAGCCGATACAACAGTTTGCATGCATAGTGCAGACCTTGTTGAAATCTCTACTCGGCTCACAGATACCTCCAAAGCGTTCAGTGCTCAGGAACCTTATTTGCACACCCATGTCTCTGACATGCTGCTCATACTTGATAATGTTAAGCACATTTTGCTCGTGGACATTGGGAAATCTGGCACGCGAGGCGTGCCAGTATTTGAAAAATTCTATGGTCCTGTAGTTGGATCTTGCATAGTTGAACCCATTGTTTGGCCAGTTCTTCATATTGGTAGGATCACCCAAAAAGTTGTCACAAGATATCTGAAAATCTCCATCTGGATAAAAGAAGGGTAAGGGGTTTCGGAACCACATTACATCAACATCCTGCAGTAAAGATAACATTTCTTCAGGTAAGTTTGTTTCAATGTTGATTTTAGATAATCAACATTATCAAAATCAAGATTAGAAGCATATTACACTACACATAAGTCAAAACAATCGAAAGTAATAGCCTTCATCTAAGTTTCATAAAAAATCCTAGACTACATGGACACCACAAAGTGGGGAGAAAAATCATCTATTGACAAAAACAAGACCATAACTAGGAAATGTTCTTCAGTTATGATTACGATTAAGTGATGGAGGCCATGATAATCTTCTCTATACCATGCCAATTTTGTTGGAATCATGCATTCAATTCATAAGCTTGTCATAGCTACTTCCCTGACATACCGAGATCCTAATTCGTTATTTATAGTAAACATTTGGAATAAACCATTCTAGTAAGCATTGGTATCAAGGTTCTATGATACCAATACCACCACAAATAAATAGTTTTAAGATTAAATTCCATAGTGCAATTGAAAATGAAACCTGTAATTATTGAGATAAAGTATTACTTTTTCCAAGGGTCTGAAAATTATATAAACTATCATAGATTTTGATGGAAAACTCAATCTTTTATTCTGTCTAAAGCACATAAAGCAGTTCAAAGAAGGAACATGACTGATCTGCTACATGATTCAGGATCCCCCGCAAAAAAATCATTGAATAATGAAAGAAAAAAAAAACATGACACAGAAATAAGAAATATCAAATCTATACATGGTCAACTAGTGTGGGGTTCATGTTCACTATTCAATTGCCTCTATAATGTTGTACCAAATTGGCCCAGATTCAAATATTTATAGGAAGTATGATAAACATATGAACTCAGGTGACAATTGGAGAATTTTGGATGCCAACATGAAAAAGAAAAATGGAACTGAAGCTTGATCAAAGAATTTTAATTGGTCAACGAGCATCCATGCTTTACCAATTCAAGTAGGCCAACAACCAGTAGAAGATTTGTTTTTTTGTCTTTTTAATTGTGAAATGTAAAGAAAGCAAGAATTTTCACTATGTTTTTGGTCACAAGATTGCTGCTGATGGCTCTACTAATGGAGATCGGAGCTTTGGAGAAGTCGAACTCACCGAAAAGACGAAGTTGTAGCCTTTCTCTAGCACCTGGCGCAGGAAATCCAGCCGCGCCCACATCATGTCCAGGTACTCCGGCGTGTTGAACACCTTCTCGCCGGAGAAGTCCACCCCCTGAACCTTGAAATCGAAGCAGTGGCGGTGCACGGCTAGGCACCGCTCGTACGCCTTGTCGTCCACGGCGACGATCACCAGGTGGTCCAGCAGCGCGCTCGTCCCGTCCCCGATGCGGAAGCTCTCCAGGAACACGTCCAGCACAGACCCCGGCGTCGACCAGAACGCGTTCAACGAGGTCATGATGACCGTGTTGTCGGCGGTCGCCGCCGCCTTCAGAACCCTCTCCAACCTCATCTCCTGCGTTTCCTGTAATAAAAAAATGACAGACATTTCCATTAAACCCCATTAAAAAAACGCATCTTGTAGCGGGAAAATCGAGAGAGCGACTCACTGGCTGCGAATCGGAAGCAACGACGGTGGTATCGTCTGAAGAAGTCAGAGAAGAGTCGAAAGCGGCCGATTGCTGCTCGTCGGCGATAGGAGGGGCGCCGCTTAGCTCGACCCGAAGGTGAGAAACGGGGAAAGGCGCGGAAGGGGACGTAGCGCGGAAGAGCAAGGTGAACGAGAGAGCGACAACCCCGACAAACAGCAGCGGCGAAACCCACCGGCGTGTGAGGGAGTCCGCCGCCTTGACTCCGAAGGCGGCGGAGGACTTCATCGCGAGCGACCGCAGAGCCTGCCGCTCTCCTTTCTTCCTAGAAACAAGCCAGCAGCTGTGGAAGGATGGCGGCAGAGAGGGAGAGGGGGCGTCTCGCTACCAGAAATGGGAGGACACGCCATCGCCAGCGCTCCCATTAATAGAAGAACAGGTTCAATCATGGAGGGGAAGCAGATGAGTCACGCCGGTCTAAGGATGACGGTTTGACTCGAACGGTTCGGTTTATTCTTGCATCGGCTCAAGTCAACTCGAGTTGTTTGGTAGACCACCAACCGGAATCACCCCACACGCCACTAATTCAACCGGTCTACAATTTAAAAATAGCCGCAAATTATAAAATGGTCCGGTCTCAATTATGATGCCGTTAATTAATTATTAATCTTGAGATTATTGAGCGAATCCTGAAACTAATAATAGTAAATACTCCCAGCAATATAATTAAAAAAATCTAAACTTTTAATTTTAGTTATGATATATTATAGGGATTTTTATTTTATAAAAAATAGATTTAAAAATATTAATTTTTTAGATAAATTTTTATTAATATTTTTGATTTATTTTTGATAGTCGGTGAATTTTTTTTATAAATTTGAATTGATTATTTTTTGAATTAATCGATTCAAAAAATTAAATATTTAAATTAAAAAATTAATGTATATATATAATAATAATAATAATATTAAAGTAAAAAAATTATTAATTTTATTGAAATATAAAAAAGTTTAACAATCAATTGGTCCAAGGAAACATGATTAAGAAATTGCATAGAGAGAGTAAAGAATGGTCAATTTTGACAGCTACCAAACATACTAAATTTTTTAAAACAAAATAACAAGTCAATTTCGACAACTATACTAACATTTTATCTCTAATAATTAAAGCTGACAATGACAGATAATAGACATGAGCAAATATAATGATATTTAACTTTAAAATATAATTAATGAATTAATTATTGTTATTAATTAATTGTCATTTATAAAGTATATGTAGAGGCTACATGTGTTTTTACTAATTTTCTAATTAAATTTTAAAATTCTCAAACCAGACGTGAACCCAACCAATTCAATTATTGGGAGAGTTGAAATTGATTTTACTTTATTATTTGGTGAATATATTTCATGGACATGTTACATTTTTTTTAATAAAAGAAATAGTTCGGTTAATTGATATTTAATAATAATAAATAATAATAATAATAATAATAATAAATGAGTAGACTTGTAGATCTCACATGGTCATTATGCATGAGATATATTAATTTTTATTGTATTAAAATAAAATTAGCTTAATCATGAAATGGACAATTAACTAATGAATTAGCTAATCAAGAATCGCCTGGTGTAACAATGGTCCAAATACTTAAACATATTTTATTTATTTGTTTATTTTTGAAAAGTTAATAAAAAAAACGAAAAGAAAAAGATAAAGGTCGACAGTGATTGAGAGTTGGAGGCCTGTTATGATCAAGTAAGTTGAAATGTGATATATAAAAATTGCATGGCTAATTATTTATCCAATTAAAAAAATATAGATACAGATTGTAATCATCATAATTTGGTGATTTTCGTTGTCATCTTTTTTATAACAATATTTGAATATTTAATTTGATGTGAGCGATCCTGAAATGATTTGATAAAGCAGCAAAAAAGAACTAGCTCAAATTATAATAAGAACATAAAACAATCTAATTTACATTTCTGTTGACATAACAAATATTTGATGGTTTTTCATGATCATCTACTTTACATAAACAATATTTGAATATTCAAAAACAATGATAACTGCACATTTAACAGCACATCTATTTAGAGTTCTTCGTCTTCTTCTTCTGTGGAATCAGTCTTCTTTTCCTTCAAAGAAACCTGCAGTATGAACACCAACTCCAGCAAGAAAATCTCGAAGGAATGCGACCGGTTCTTCGAATGTAGTCTGCTTGTTGAGCAGTTTTTGCAGCTTCTTGATTTCTTTTGGCTTCTGCCGCAGCTCGCTTGTCTTCGGCTTTGTGTCTCACAGCCGCGAGCTGGCTCATCAATCTCTCATAGGCAGATGCCCTCAATTTCTCTACCTCAACCTGAGAAGATCGAAATCGTCAACAATGATCACCATGTTTTGTAGTTAGCCATGTAGAATCGGTAATTCAATGGCTCAAAATAATTGCTTTACAAGGAGAAAGCAATAGATTGTTGTGCAGTAACTATAGAGCATATACCTCAACTTTCCTTGTTTCAGCTTCTATGGTTGCTTTTTGATGATTTTCCCATGCCACAATTTTGATCTCTTCACTTTTAAACCTGAGAAACAAATTTCTTCATGTAAATTCAAAATCTACCAACACTTGACCATTTCCATTTTGGCAATCAAAGAAGATAAAGCCACACAAACAACATGATTACTTAAGTGGACTTCAATACCTAGCAAGATACTTGGCCTTTTCTGCATCCTCCCATGCCGCTGCACGAGCCCCAGTGGCACTTCGGGCCAGGTCCTCCTCCTTTGACACTGTCTTAGCCGAAGTAGATGCATCAGTTGCTTCCTGTTCCTTGCTGGCCCATTCAGCTATGTTCGTCTTGCCCAATTGCCGGCCTAGCACGAGTATCTCCCTCCTAGTGGTTCTTCGCTGCTCCTTCTCCGGCACCTCTCTAATGCTCTGTTGTTCCTCATTGCCAGCAGCTGGGTATGTCTGAGTTGAACATGCAGCTGTTTTTTGCAGTGTCGACGATGAAGCTGTTCTAATGGGTGTTCCTGTTCGAGAAGGCTCTTGGCTTGCCGCAGGAGTCATTTCTGTACCCATATCCCTCATAGACACAGCCCTGACAGTGGCTGTTGGTGTCATAAATGCCGTAGCACTCTGAGTAGATGTCGATAAATCGTGCCAACTTTCATTAGCTGCAGAGAATTACAGACACATTCATAAAGCCAGGATGAATTGGGAATGTGTAAAAGCTAAACAACAATAAGAACAAATCATGTCAATTTTAAGTTCTAACTATGTGTAAAAGCAATGCATCACTAGTAATCTTTTATCATATTCACTGTAAATTTTTTTGTCTCTGTCTCTCTTTACTCCTCACACGCCTTCCACTATCTCTAACATATTCAATTTGTCTAATAATCAATCAAAATATACAGGACAAAATGTACATTTCTGGAAAGAAGCAAACTTTAAGTCAATCATAGAACTTCTTACACTTGGTAATTTTCTATCTTCCTAGTTGAGAAGAACAGTTTCCCAGTTTTTAGGAACTGAATTTTGCACTTAAGTTTCTATTTCACTAGATAAATCTGGAATTCAAGAAGCATCAATAAAGATAAGAATCAGGAAGCTAGAAATAAAATCTACAACTCCAAAGAGCAGCAGATAAAACGAACAAAATGATTCTGAATAGACAGGCTTAAATCCTCAAGATCCAAGAAGCTGAACAGAAGAGAAGCAAAGAAGCTATGGATGTTGGAGTTACCATCTGAATTGTCGAAGACAACCGCAGGCATGGCTGCTGAATCCGTCTCTTTCTTCGCATGGCTCACGTTCACGTCCACTCTCTTGGTCTCGGCTTCCTCCACCGCGTCCAAAACGACCTTCGCAGAGGACTGACGAGTTATGTATCCCGCTAAGCCTCCTTTCCTCGCCTGCCCTCCACCGCCGCCGCCGCCGCCGCCGCCCTTGTTTCCGCCTCGGTTCGACGTCGGGCTCGCAATCCACTTCTGCGCATCGTCCCACTTCGACGGCGCTGGCTTCGAGAACGGCGGCACCAACCCCGCCGTGGCCGTCGACCGGTTCGGCGGCAGTGACTGCGTCCTCTCCGCCTTCTGGAACTCGAATCCGGCGGACGCACTGTCTGATTCGAGAGCATCGTCCTCATGTACCCTAATCCTCCCTGCGGCGATCGGAAGATCTCTCGATCTGTTCGGAATGGAGCACTCCACGTCCTTGCAACTATCCGCCTCGCTGGCCCCTGCAAGATTCCGCCGCAGATCACTTCAATCAAAGCGCAAAAACACAAATATTTTCTCAGAAAGGGGAAATCTTACTTCCGCTCTCGACCTCCGACGGTTCCGATCTCAACGAAGCCTTCGATTCCATCTCCTCCCCTTCATTCCTCCTCCTCTCCACTCTGAGCAACACCTTCCGGAGCTTCTTCGGAGAGAACCCGCCGCCCTAAACCACAAAACAGTGTCATAAACCCTATAATCCACACACCTCGAGGGAGGTCAAAATAAGCGAGAAAAGGAAGAGCCTTGCCTGCGCAGCCAACGGCTTATGGATGCGTTCGTACTCCATGGCCAAGAACTCGGATTGCAACTGCGATCAGAAATGGGAAGAGCGAGAAAAGCAGAAGGATTCGTGGAGAATGAGAAGCTGCTCCATCACAAACCACCGAACCGGGAACTTCAAATTAGCGTCATGGATACAGGCGCAGAGCTTGAGACTTCGCTAAGAATTGTCTCTTCTTCTTCTCCTCCTTCTTCCTTGGACAACGCTCATGGTCCACGGACATCTTGATAAGCAAAAAGCTTGCGGCAAATAAATCCAAATTCCTTTACAAATTAACCCTGCTTATTTAATTTATTTCAATTCTGTTAAATTTACGCCCCAAAAAAGGGAAAGAAACAAGAGAAAAATGTATTTTTATTCGAGCAAAAATCAAAAGGAAACCTTTTTAATTAAAATAGTAAAGGGCGTCTTTTTTTTTACTTATTTTTATTTTTTTAAAAAAAAACACCTCACCCTATCCCCCACACTACCTCTACATATTTTATTTTTCAAAATTATCAGTATTTTTTTGTTATTATAACCACTATAAAATTATAACAATTATAATTATATAATTATAACAATTATGATATTATAATTGCTATAATATAATATTGATTAGTATTGATAAAAATAAATTATTTATATTATAATAATTCGTAATTATTATAATATGATGTTGATATATATTAACTAAT
>JBBUKS010000113.1:5726488-5751842 GCA_038050645.1 Hedychium gardnerianum | reverse complement strand
CCTTAAGTATGGATGAACGTTCTGCTTAGTCTTTGTGACTTAATTCTTGTATAGTCTAAGTGACTTATTTGGTCTTTATGACTAACTGATTTTAGTACTTTCCTTGGACGAGTGGGAGATATAAGAAATGGGAACGTGGGATACCCACGTTCTATCCCACGTTCCCCACTCTTCTTAGGGACAAAATGTCCCTAATGCCCTTAGGTTATTTCTTATATAAAGGGAGCGTCCAAGGGAAAGGGTGTGGAAAAAAAGGAGCTTGATGAAATAGTTTTTCATCAAGAGAGAATCATTCAGAACGTCGGGATTTGGTTCGTGAATACGTTCGAGAAGGTTCCTCATTCTCGTGGTGATCTTCTCGTTGACGGCAAACTTTTTTTCTTCTCTCCTCTCCGGATTACTCCGCAATGTCAAGGTATGTTTTTTGTTTCGTACAAAAATATTTATAATTCCTACAACTACAACATGTAGAAATTACTCAGTAGCTGTTATAATATATTTATATGAGTTTAAGATTTAAGATTCAGTGTTATAATAATTACATAATAGCTTCTACAATTGTTTTAAAGTGATTTTGATGAAATTTAATAATGTTGATCAAGTGGGTAAATAATATTTTTATATAATAGTGTTTAGAGACATTAAATTCACTCTAAATATGTTATAATAACTAATGGAAAACTTCTACACGTTATAGTATCTATTTGATAATTTCTATACGTTGTAGTAGCTATTGAGTAACCCAAAATGTTAAACTCATCCCAAATACGTTATAACAGTTACTAGATAACTTTTATATATTATAGCAACTATCAATAACTACTATAACAATGTTGAATCAAGAGATATTTTTGAAATAAAATCATTGAATGGACACTTTTTATGATTTATAATATTTGGGATATCCTTTTGATTTTTGCCTCTCTCAAATCTCACTAATAACTTATGAGCCCTTAGTTATTTGGCGGTCGCTATAAGTTGACTTATGATTTATCTTCTTTCACGTAATTTTGAAACAGACTGTGAGAGACGTCTGGGATATAAGCAATCATCTTTTGCTACGATACCAATAACATTTGGGCTCTTTAATTTGGGCCGAAGTGATACTAATTTGGGCTATCATTTGATCGGCCCATTTCGTATCCGGCCTTTTAACAGATCGAGCTCGGTTAGGGTTCAAATACGTTCAGAACCCTAAACCCCTTCGATCCTTCCTAGTCTCCGTCTCTTCCCATGGCCTTCTTCCTCTCCGCCTCACGCCGCCACTTCTCTCTCTTCTGCCACCTCCGTCGCGGCCTCTCCACCGCTGAGAAAGCATCTGGTCCCGCTGGAATCACCGCCGCCGTCGCCAAGTTTCGCCTCCAGAGGGAATTCAACCCCGACCGCGTTGTCTCCATTCTGTCCGCCATCGACGCCAAATCCTCCTCGGTAACCACCTCTCGCTACGCCTTGGAGCTCACCATCCGCCACCTTGGAGCTCACCGTCCGCCGCTTCTTTAATCCTCTCCTACGGCTCCGCCGGCATGTAGAAATTACTCAGTAGTTGTTATAATATATTTAGATGAGTTTAAGTTTTAAGATTTAGTGTTATAATAATTACATAATAGCTTCTATCATTGTTTTAAAGTGATTTTGATGAAGTTTAATAACGTTGATCAAGTGGGTAAATAATATTTTTATATAATAGTGTTTAGAGACATTAAACTCACTCTAAATATGTTATAATAACTACGGGATAACTTCTACACATTATAATATCTATTTGATAGTTTATATGCGTTGTAGTAACTATTGAGTAACCCTAAATGTTAAAATTATCCCAAATACGTTATAACAACTAATAGATAACTTTTATATATTATAGCAACTATCAATAACTACTGTAACAATGTTGAATCAAGATATATTTTTGAAATAAAACCATTGAAGGGACACTTTTTATGATTTATAATATTTGGGATGTCCTTTTGATTTTTGCCTCCCTCAAATCTCACTAATAACATTTGAGCCCTTAGTTATTTGGCGGTCGTCGTAAGTTGACTTATGATTTATCTTTTTTCATATAATTTTGAAATGAGAGACGTCTTGGATAAAAGTAATCATCTCTTGCTCAGATACCAATAACATTTGGGCTCTTTATCATTTGATCGGCCCATTTCGTATCCGGCCTTTTTAACAGATCGAGCTCGGTTAGGGTTCAAATACGTTGAGCTCAGAACCCTAAACCCCTTCGATCCTTCCTAGTCTCCGTCTCTTCCCATGGCCTTCTTCCTCTCCGCCTCACGCCGCCACTTCTCTCTCTTCTGCCACCTCCGTCGCGGCCTCTCCACCGCTGAGAATGCATCCGGTCCCGCTGGAATCACCGCCGCCGTCGCCAAGTTTCGCCTCCAGAGGGAATTCGACCCCGACCGCGCTGTCTCCATTCTGTCCGCCATCGACGCCAAATCCTCCTCGGTAACCACTTCTCGCTACGCCTTGGAGCTCACCGTCCGTCGCCTCGCACGCACACGCCGCTTCTCTGACGTCGAAGCCCTCATCGAATCCCGCAAATCCGAGGCTACCTCCCTCACGGAGCCTTACGTCGCTTCTTTAATCCTCTCCTACGGCTCCGCCGGCATGCTCGACCACGCCATGCGCACCTTTGACCAGGTACCGACGCTCACTTCTGCTCCCCATTCGGTTCTGTCCTTCAACGCTCTTCTCTCGGCTTTCATTCGCGCAAAGAAGGTTTTTCGAGTGGCAAGTCTTTTCGCCAAGCTTTCGGAGGAGCACTCCATCACGCCCGATTGCTTCTCCTATGGCATCCTCATTAAATCTCTCTGCCTCAGCGGCAAGGTCACCAAGGCCTTGGAGACATTGCAAGAGATGGAGGAGGTGAAGCAACTCGAGCCGACAGTCATCATCTACACCTCACTCATCGATTCTATGTACAAGAAAGAGAGGCAGGAGGAGGCGGAGGAGCTGTGGAAGAAGATGGTCGAGAAGGGTTGTGTGCCTGATCATGCAGCTTACAATGTGAGAGTTATGCACAGGGCGCAAAACGGAAAGCCAGAGGAAGTCCTTGAGCTGATCAAGGAGATGGAGGCTGCCGGCCTCGGGCCCGATCGCATCACCTATACATATCTCATTACTTGCCACTTCAACGCCGGCCAACACGAAGAGGCAATGCAGGTATACAGGGGACTCAGGAAGAAAGGTCCGAGACCGAATGCGAAGATGTTTAAGATTTTGCTGACACATTTGTGCGAGAATGAGGATTTCGACACCGGGTTTGGGGTGTTCAAAGATAGCTTGAGGTTTAATAAAGTCCCGGACTTTGAGACAGTGAAGCTCTTGGTGAGTGGTCTGGTTAAGGTAGACAAGGCGCAGGCAGCAAAGGAAGTAATCGATAAGGTGAAGAAGCGTTTCCCTGAAAATTTAGTTCAGGGATGGAAGAAGGTGGAAAAGGAGCTTGGATTGAATGCAGAGGTGGAAGTATCTAAAGAAGCAGATGCTGCTTAATGCGATCGATCCTTCGTTCTTGGGTTCCATAGAGTTTGTCCATTGAAGTATTCTGTGATAGGATAGACATGGAATTGAGCATGGAAACTGCCTTCCTTCAAGTCTTCCATTTTCATCAGACTGCATCTGATACTAATGTATCATTTCATAGCTCATCTGACATGGAATTGAGCATGGAAACTGCCTTCCTTCAAGTCTTCCATTTTCATCAGACTGCTCTGATACTAATGTATCATTTCATAGCTCAATAAGCACAAAGCAGTTCAGTCGAATATTGTTCTTTAACTTGCTATATTTGATGTGTTCCTGCAACTTTGGGTTGATTGGCTTAGGATCATGTGTACCTTGGTTTATCAATGGATACGATATCTTTGTTCTTAGATTGTAGTCCTCCAAATAGTTGCACTAATGGTTTTTTTTTGTTCTTCTTGAGTATTTATTAGATTTGCAGTTAACTTCCAATGGCTTCATTTCACCTGCTGAATTAGTTGATTCAGATCCAGTCTCAGAGATTAGTTTGGACTAGATTGAGATAGTTTATCACAAGTTAAGATAAAATAATATACAAACACCTTAATGAAATTACTTAAGAAAATTCTTAAAGCATTAATTGCAAGTCCAACTAGGATAAAATTCTTATACAACACCATAACAAAATCAATCTCTGAATTTCAGTCTTGAATTAAAGCTAATAACTCTTTATCACTTCTTCATCCCCCCTTTGTTGCGTGAAAATTTGTTGTTGTTGAAGGCTCTAAAGTCATTTGTTGAATCAGCAGTGTTTTGCTTCTTCATGCCTTTCCTGCCTCCATGGCCAAACTTTGATTCTCTGCGATCTCTCTTCTTATTTTTCTCTCCTCTCCTTACGAATCCTCCAGATCTGTCGCCAGGAGCCACCCCCGTGCGCCTTTTCTTCAACTTCTTGAACCCTTCATCGCCATCATCCAGAGGCAATTTCATTTCATCATCATTACCTTTCGAAAACCCACTTTGCTGTCGTTGTTTCCGCCATTTTTTCACAGAATCAATCTCATCTTTCTTGCGCTTTGCCCTTTCTTTTGTCTTCTGCACCTGGACTTCTTTCGCCAATTTCTTTGCTTCCCTAGCTTTCTTCCTCTCTTCTGCTTCCTCAATCTTCTTTTTCTCTACCAGAAGCTTGCTTTTCACCTTCAACATGTGAGAGTCGCTTTTCACCATCTCTGCATAGTAGTCCGGAGGCCTGAGAAACGGAACACCCATGGACTGCAACTTTTCAAAGGCCTGCCGAGTACCAACCAATGCTTGTGTATAAAATGCCGATTCACGTATCAGATCATCATTGGCATCTATTTCTTGCTCTGGATTGTGATCAACAGTCAGCTTGTCAATCCATTTGACATGCTCTGGCCAAGCTATATCACCAAGCCTCTCAAGAAGAGCCTCCTTATTATTAATATAATTCTTGGCAGGTTCACTCCGTCGTACTTCTTCGTCTGATTCTGTTTCAGATTCCTCAACATCATCAACATAGTCATTCAGCAACTCTTCCTCAGCAAGTGCTGAATCTTGACCTCTGAGTGCAACCATTTTAGACTGCAAAGCAGATAACAATCAATCAGTTACATTATAGTATTCTTTTATAAATTGTAGGGGAAAAAAACAGAAGTAACATCCAATTCCTTGCGTTATCAGACTGACAAAGAAATCAAAAGGGAATAAAATAGAAGATATCCACTGTATAAAAGTTAATGCTCCATAGGGTTAATAAATAGATATAAATCAAATAAATGTCAAAATACAGCTTTAACGAGAACAAGATTCAGGTACAAATCGAGAGAATGAAAAAAAAACAAACAGAAATAGTTTAGAGCAAAGGAACCAAGAAACATTTCCAGTAGTCAGCATTTTACAATTGCTAGCATCATACAGCAATCTTGACAAGATAAATGGCAATATGAGTTATAAAGAACAGAGAAAATGTCATCATTCAACAGTCAATATGACCATCTGACCAACTGTGTTTCTTCTACATCTAGTGTAGATGGTTTGACTAGATTCTCCTACAAATAAAAGTGCAACCTATTGCATCTAGAAGGCCAAAAAGAAAATTTTCATTTAGGGGATACTCAGATAAGCTGGCACCCAAAACTATACTTTCCTTGGAAGGTTTTATAATATGGATTTTGTAGGCTTACATATTCTAAATTATAAGATCAACAATATTTTGTTTTAAATCCTGCTAGCATAGGAGAACCATCTATAGAAATCTAATGCAAACTACAACAGCCAGAAGGGGAGAACCATCTAGGCATGAGGGAATGTTGGTGGCGGCTCGTTCATGTGTAAAACAATGAGAGGAGAAGGTCGCAATGGGAGGAAAGATGCAGAACAGTAGAGAAACACTAGTTTACTTGACAAATGCTGGTTTGGACAAAAAAACACTTGACTCAGATCCTGTTCAAGTCAAATTGAACCAAAATCAAATCCCAACCAATTCAATTCTAATACTACACATTTAGAAGCTAAAAGTTCTCTAATCTAATACTACACATTTAGCAACAAATCAGCACCTAATACCTTGGTCCATTACTAAATAATAAAATTTTAAACAATAATCAGGAAATTCTATATGGTAATCTGTTGTGTTCCAGTACTGAGTCCAAAATTTGGTCCTACTTCTACCAAGTCCCCATGACATTTTGAAAAAAAAAAAAATCCAACATTTAAATCCATAGACAAACCAAATACTAATCTCTGAGTCTAAGTAATATAGGCCTACATTATGATCTTTACATTCTCTCAGCCACGGCATGAAAGCAACTTAATATTACAAAAGATTCAGACCAAATTCATATATTGCAGTGGAAAAATATAGGTTAACAAACTCAATATTTTGAAGGGTGGAATACACAAGTATAACACAGATATAAAGATAATAGGCAATAATGAGGTAAATTGTATTTTAAATATTCATGGATGCACAATGCTTTCAACTCTGAGCAAGTAGTTGACCAGATTGATTCAACTATGATCTCATAGCAACACTGTAATTCTCCAATTTGTATCTTCCCACAAATGTTCTCTATTTTTTTGTCTTTCCTAGTTTCTCTCTAACTAGGCAAGGCCATTAAGTCTATCTTCTCTCTGGCTATTAGCTGGTCGGAGTTACAAGTAACTTTGAGGTCATGTTTTCTCTTAGTGTTTCTTTTATCCTAACCACATTATAAGTTACACAAATCAAAATTTAGTAAATACATCAGATAAAGAGAGTTGGTTCTAAATCCTGACCAAGAGAGAAACATTGATACGAACTATGAAAAAAAAATATAATATTTTTTTTATGGAAACCTGATAACCAAAAAATCATCTTATCACTCTCTAATGAGATCTCCAGAATTAAAAGCAATAACCAATAAAATGTAAGAATAGTAATTGAAACATAAAAAATTCCTAAGAAACACACAAAATTAATAAAACGGATAGTTGTGAAGCTTTGTCATTCGGCGGAGTGTTTGTTTCCACAAAAGAGCAATTTATGATCAACATCACTTCAGATAAAATCACCCAAAAAATCATTAAAAAAAAACTAAAAGATCAATACAGCAGAAGTGAGCTGCGCAGCTGACGGGCTGAGGCGGAGGAGAATATGGGATTTCCAGAGATAAACGCTGAGTCGGAGAGAGGTGGGGAGTTGAGGCGGCAGCGAAGATGGGGAAGTGGGACCACAACGTTGGGGAAGAAAAGGGAAGCGGGGCGACTAAGATGGGTCTGAGACGCCGGGGAAGATGGGGACATTCAGCAGCAGAGACAACGATATGAGGCGGAGATCGGAGGAGAGAGGTTGAGGAGTTCGTACCTGTTGGCGGCGGCGGCGCCGTTAGGGCTGAAGAAGCGAGGGTTTGGGGTTTGTGACATGAACAAAAGAAAAGAAACACTCTATATTATATATATATATATAATCGAAGAGCCCAGCCACTATTTCAAAAATTACCAAACTACACTACTATTACCTTTGAGCTAGCTAACTTCGTTCTATTTTGCTCAAAATAATGATAATGAAGGGGTGTTTTCCTAATTTTTTTACCTATAATTCTTTTTTAAAAAAAGTTTATTATTTTAAATAAAGAATTATAAATAGAGTGTTATTTTAATATTTTTTTAAATTGTCTTTTTAAATTTTCTATTTAAATATCGTATTAAACATTAGAAAATAAACAAATATATATTTTTAAAAAATTCCACAAAACAAAGAAATAAATGGATCTTAAAGATTAAATTTATAATGATACATTTAAACAATAACATTGAAAAAAATTACAATATCAGTACGAGTCTATGAAGGCCATTGATGAAGACAACACAAGCAGCAGCATCTGAGCAGAGCAGCCAAAGTCCCAACGCCGGTGAAGCACCCACAGTACACGCCCTCCTCCTGCTGCTGCATCGTCACCGTGAAAACAGGGGAAGGCAGCAGGTACTGCTGATAGGAAGACACCGGCCGTGGCGGTGGCAGCAGCGGCGGCGGAGCTGCCGGAAGTGGCGGCGGCGGGGCAGAGCAAGAACAGCGGCGTTGAGTTCGCTTCTTGAGAAAGGACCAGAGCATGAGCTTCTTCAGAGATCTCAGCATCAGGCCTGGTGAAGTGAAAGTGCTGAAGGTCGAAGGTGCAGTAGATCGTATTAATTATTGGAAGCAAGCAGAGAGGAACGTTGCAGGTGACCGTTGTCCCCTTTATGGCTCATTCATTCACATGGATCGAGTCATGTTTTGTGGATTCTGACCTGTGAGTGACCCGAAAGTGGGACTTGGAATCTGCTCATTGTTGGAATTTATTCCACGATCTTATCCGAGATTTTGCCGGAGTTATATTTACTGAATTGAAATTACAAATTACAATTTAAACTTATCCGTCGTCGAGATGACATCGAGTGAAAAATGAGATGCCGAGATTGCGTTTGACGTAATTTTTAAAATTTTTTATCTCGATCTGATATTCAACGGACTCAAATTATGATGAGACATAAATCACCTAAATTCAGTATAATCCATACATTGGATTTACACTTACTACCACTCCATTAGAACCTCTCAGCTCATAATGTCAATATTTATGATCCATTATAAATCAATTATAATATCTTAAAACTCGAATGTGAAACTAAAAATTCTCATTCATTCACAGTAGAGTCCTTTTCCTCCAATTTTTTTCATTCAAATTTCCAACATTATAAATCACTGGGAAGATGCATAGAATTCATCGAACCTATTCAATCAGTTCTATCCACGCAGTAAGAATCAATAGAATTCCCATAGCAGACGATGAGTGCGGAAAACCTTTTTAAATGCATAATCGTACCAGGTGAAATTGCAGAAAAGGAATTGCAGTTCATACTAAACAACACAGAAACTTACTTCATGGCATCCTCGAAGCCACCTCTTTCTTCTATAACATTCAGTATGCTGAACAACAATTTACAGACAGATGTTTCATGGTGGTAAAGCTAAAATCCGGAAATGTTGAATCATTACAAGCACTCGAATTCTTCCTCCTTGAGATGAGAGACGAACTTCACAGGGCGAGGCTGCCCTTGGACATCGATTTGGAACTCGACCTTGAAGGGGAGATTGGCGGAGATCCTTTTCCCTTTCCAGATCCCAACATACTGCTTGATTACCCCTTCCAACCCGTCGAGATCCAGGTCGGGGGCCTTCTGCACGTGGTAAACCCTGAGGGGCGCCGTCACGCGAACCCTTTTCCCGATCTTGGCGGCCGCCTGCTGCTCTTCCGCTTCTATCTCCGACGAGGAGGAGAGGTCGGTGGAGACGGCGACGCGGCACCGGAATCGCCGCGCGGTCCTAGTGTTGAGGACGGGGACAGGGCGGGCGGGGGGAGAAAGAGAGGCGATGGGGGCGAAGGAGGGAGGGAAGGCTGCCGCGGTGGCCGTCGCCGGTGTCGCCATTGCTGGGGCTCCGATCTCGAGCTTTGGGGCTTCGCTTCCGTGTGCGGCTTTTCGTCGAACAGGCTTCGAGCGGATGGATCGGGCAAGGGATAAGCTCCACAATTATTGGGCGACAAATTTAGAAAAGATGCAATCTAATCTTGTAGGAGATCTAACTAACCATCCACCTGTAAAATTAATAATTTTGAAAAATATATAATAAAATTTATATAATTAATTATACGCATGTGAAAAATCCGTAGATCTGCTTGCCGCCAGACCAAGCCAAACTGTCGGCGCACAAGATTGCTTTAGAACGCCGTCAAATCACAACACACGCAACCACAGATCGCCACTTCACTCCAACCGCCGCCGCCGCTCCGTCCACTTCGCCACCAACCGCCGCCGCGTTCTCTTCCTCCTCCTCATTTTTATCACCTCTCAAAGCAGAGGATATTGGTCATCGATTAAGCATGGCGTCCAAGCTCGTCCTCGCCCTCGTCTTCCTCTTCGACCTCATCGCCTTCGCCCTCGCCGTCGCCGCCGAGCAACGCCGCAGCAGCGTACTCTCCGCCGCACTGCTTCTTCCACTACATGTCGCAACATTTGCCTCGATTTTGATGAACTGTTCGCGGTTGATTGGTTGCAGGCGCGGGTGGTGTCGGACTCTGAGGACAACTACAACCACTCGTTTACGACTCCGACATCGCCACCGGCTACGGCGTTGGCGCCCTCCTCTTCCTCCTCCTCAGCCACGCCATTCTCATGATCCTCACCAACTGCCTCTGCTTCGGCCGCCGCTCCCTCGCCCCCGGAGGCCCCCGCGCCTGCACCCTCCTGCTCTTCCTCCTCTCCTCGTACTTATTTCTATTCCCAATCATCAAATCGCAAGAAACAATCTCCGATTTGATGATTAATTCACTGTGATTAACGCAGGGTGACGTTCATAATAGCGGAGGCGTGCTTGTTGGCCGGGTCGGTGCGGAATGCCCACCACACGCGCTACCGGAACATGTTCTTCGACGGTGACCTCTCCTGCGACACCGTGCGGAAGGGCGTCTTCGCCGCCGGCGCCGCCTTCGTCTTCTTCACCGCCCTCCTCACTGAACTTTACTACGTCTTCTACTCCAAGGCCGTCGCCTCCGACGAGCTGCCCTTCGGCTCCGGCGCCGGCGCCGTCGGCATGAGCTCCTTCCACTAGAAGTCTTAAATTTTGTGTTTTTTTTTATTCTTCTGTGGAATTAATCAAAAGATATTAATCTTCTCTATATTCGAATCAAACTAGATTGAACCTTCTGTTTCTTCTTCAATTCTCACATCTAAAAAGGGCAAGAAAGAACAAATTAGGCAATGGAGATCTACTGTAAATAGTTGGATTTTTCTAATTTATTTATTTATTTTGATCGTGTTTGGAACGACACAAACACTACACACAAAGACACGAGACGAGTCACACTGTCAGATCACAAGCTGCAAGCCAACGTCCATCACCATCATTCACACTCACACAACACAAACTGCACTAAGGGACAAAGATGATGTATAAAGCTGAAGGCAAAGGCATGCAGCTACGGACAACCGGCCATGTCGTCATCCCAACCACTCCAGTAGTCGGCGCCGGAATGATCCATGCCGCCACTAGTGCTCGTCGCCATCGCCGACACCTGCCCCACTTGCAATCCCCCGTAGTAGCAGTTGCTGCCTCCGCACGAGTTCATCGCGAGATCAAACTCTGTAGTAATCTGCGGTGCCAAGTTGGTGAAGTTGACGCTGTAATCCGAAGCAGCCAGTTGCAGCGTCACCGGAGGCGGCGGCGGAGGATGAAGGAGAGCCTGCTGGGGGATGTCGGGAAAGAGGAACGGAATCGGCGCGCTGCTGGATGACGCGTCGGCGGCCAGCGGGGTTGGAGTAGGCTTGGGCACTCGCTTGTTGTTGTTCTTGCGGGGGCGGGCGCCGCCGACGGGAACGTTGCGGAGCGTTCCGCCGTGCGTCCAGTGGCGGCGGCAGGCCTTGCAGAAGTGGCGCGGCTGCGTGCGACTGTAGTTGTTGTAGTAGCAGAACTTGGTGTTGGTGGAGTAGCAGCGAGGACACTTCAACGGCGGCCAGTGCGGCGGCGGCCTCTGCTGCTGGTGGTGGCTGTAGTTCCTCGCTTGGCTCGTGGGTTTCGGGATCTCCAGCAAATCCTAAACGAAGCGACGAATCGATTCAAGCGCAAACCAAGAACAAAAACTTAAATTAGCACACAAAATTACGGGACCTGGGAACAGAGGAGGGCGTCGACGTCGAAGGAGGCAAGCTTAGAGCTGAGCCCCATGCTGTCATACAATTAGCGATTGGGGAAGAGGATGCAGGCGAGGCAGAAGACGACGAGTCTGTCGAGCCACACGCCGACGATCTGCTCCGTCAGAGGCGATCTGCCTTGGCGGGCGGAGGTAGAGGTGGATTCGACGGCGGCGACAACTTCACGTTGGCTCGCAGCAGCAGAACAATTAGCGGGCATGTCGGAGGCACACGTAGAGCTCCGCACCACCACCCGAGCTCAAATTGCACCGACTGATCTTGCTAGATCAGGAGAAGTGATGGAGAGGAAGAAATGAGTGCGCTTTGCTTTGAAGTGGAAGAATGAATCAGAATGGTCGCCCTTTATAGTAACTTACTTAGTTTAGTTACTTCGGCCGTAAGTTTTTTTTTTCCTCCACTAGTGGAGGCAATGAACGGCATGATGCGACGCCGCGGATGTGGAAACACGTGGACGCTTTTGGGTGGCCAGCTTTTTTATATTGCATTTGGTAGCCGCCAGCTGATCATTCGAATTCCCCTAAGCAAATATGATTAAACCAAACCAATACAACTAATCCAATTAAACACACAAGCACGTGAAGGCATTCTAGCCACTTGATAACAGTCTTCTGAGAACAAGAACAGCAAATGGGCAACAAAAATTGGGGTCCTATCGACAGCATCTGATGCCTGGACTCTGTTTGATAGATACATTGATTCTTCCCTTGCTCTTATCTACATTTCTTACTCTTATTTCGTTTGGAAGTAACTGTGGACCATCCATCGTCGTCGGGAACTTGTTCCGGTTTTGGTGTTTCCGCAACCATTTCACTCACTTTGGGTTCATCGACAATCATTTCTGAGACCTCGTCGTCTGAGCTCTCATCTTCGCTATCATGGTTACTACCTATCTGCAACATGAAAATCAATCTCCTCAAGATAAGTTGTTTGGGATCACATGTGGAAACAGCTCAAAGCAATGACAAGAAAACAAATAAACTAAACCAAATTAAATAGAATGTAGAGTACTCTCAAAATCAAAGAAATTAGTCGACCTAATACTGTAAATAGAAGTCAAGGAATCTCATCATTATGAACGATCTAGTTGCCTATGAGAAGTGTAGCATGAAGACTAAATTTCATCAAAAGACAGGTTAGTTCAACTTACATCAATAACAAATAATATTAATCCCAACCACTCGGGTCAGCTACATGAATCCTATCCCACTTAATGATCTTTATACAATGTTGATATCTATCAGTAGTAATATTCACGTCTCTTAAATCGCTTCGGATTATGCTTACTAGAATTTTTCTCGTCTTTCTTTGCTTGGTACCTTGAGTTCTACCTGATCCAACTTTATTAACATAATATCTATCGATCAACATGGAACATGCCAATGCAGCCTTTTAACATATTTGGCGTCAATTTTACCATCTATTGCCTGCTTCTAGTTTCAGTTGACTATACAAATTGGAAAATAATGGAAACCAACTTTCTTACACAGTGGATAGAATCTGAAAAACATATTAAAAAATAATAATTTTTTCACAACTACAACTTTGTTTACTGGAACACTACTAATACCAAAATTGAGGTCCTTCAATATTCTCATAAAAAATATACTTACAGTACGATTGTTGCTACAAAAGCATTTTTAACAGGGAAAAGCAACACCAAACATGACTAAAAGTGATAAACAAAGAAATTTTTATGATGTAATGAAAAAAAAAAATTCTATGAATAAAACTCTAAACAAGAATCTCTCAGTATCCTTATGGTTACTATATTTGGTAATTAAATTAAATTTCATCTCTCTTTTTTTTGACATAAAACCAAATTGCATGACAACATAGCTATTTCATGCAATCACATATATGTCATCTGTTTGTTGATTTTTCCAAGTTCCAACACTCTCCAACATATGCATGATTACAAGTAGAGCTGCGTTTAACATATGCAGGGTCAAAAAAATCACAAGCAATAAATGGTTCATAATAATTTCATAATATAAACCAGTAGAAGATTATCATGCAAGCAGAGACAAAGAGGTATATTCAAAAAAAAAGAAGAAAGTCTCAAACAATGAAAAAGAAAAGAAAGTTAACCATCACTAAATATACTGTACTGATGCAGCAACTGAGCCTGTAATTAATCAATCAATTAATAAGCAATTTGCAAGCTTTGGTGTAACAAGGTCTAGTTTAACCTACAATTTGGTATAGTGATACTCAAACCTTAGGTCAAATAGCAACATGAATGAGCAAGGATGCATCATAGACTATGTCTTGAAACTATCTTCTTTTCAAATAAGCAATGAATGACTAGCCCATCTTTTCAAACAAATATGGCCAGGAAGAATACAACAATTAAGCAACTTGAAAAGGGTTTGTAATCCAAAAAAAGATATAACCTGTTTGCTCTGAGCAACTGAGTTAATTACAGGTCCCGACCTCAGCTTTTCAATTGATTCATAATTTCCCTTGAGAAAGTTTTCATGCATGACCATCAATTCTTCAGCAACCTGTATACACGAATTTTGTTTATTGGACACTCAATTAACTTCAATGTGAAGTACAAGCTATTATGACTTCCTAAACAAATAAATCTACTATGACATATCAAGCTCAAATTTGTTAGGTTGACATATTTAAAATTGAAGACTAGCCCCCCTTATAACATCCATGATTCATACGAATTTTGATTCTTTAAAGACAAAGTTCAAATTTGCATAATTACTACTGCAGCATATGTGCCTAAGATATTTTCTGAAAGTTGTTCCTTCTAATACAAAATTATAGGGATATTGGATACCTCTTCGATGCTACCATCATCAATCTCTGTATTGAATAAATTCAACATATTCTCTTCAAGCATATTTTCCAAATCATCAATATAAAGTGGACCTAAAAAGAAGAAGAGTCAATTTATCGTGTAAAACTGAGAGAATTAATTTCACAAATTTATTACCGTACCAAAAAAAAAACACAAAATACTAAGCCTCCTCTCTTGGCTCAGAGAAGCGAGTGAAAGAATTAAGAAAAGAACAAGTTGTAATAGTCAAAGAAAGAGAGAATTATTGAAAATTTATTTGGGGAGAATTTGAAAGAGTGAAACAAAAAGATCCATAATTTTGAAAGTCTGATTTAAGGATGCTAGCTGATTTAAGGATGAAAATAACCTTTAGACTGGGAGAACCAGGTGAGGATAGTGGAAGTGAGCTCTTCAGACTTGTGTCGTGAGTCTCGCCCACCCCATGCGTTTTCCACTGCCATCTGGAGCGCTGTCCAGCGAGAGAACACCAGTGATATTCCTTCACCAAAAAGAGACAAAGATTGTGGAGAGAGAACCACATGAGTCTCCTCTTCGGATCGCCATCCACTCCCAACAGAGTCCATTAGAAAGTCCAATTACTCCACTCTTACACTCTGACTACAAAATTAATATAAAGTTAGATTTTTGATATCAAAATGGATGAATATATGCTTGCATTAGGTTTCCTATCAGAACATCATGTAATCATATCAAAGGATGGCATGGCTATTGAAACATTTGGCACTAATACAACAACATTAAAGATCAAATCAAAACATGAATAAAACATATTTAATAGAAAGGTTCAATGGAATGACACAAGTATATTGACCTAAACAATAAGTGGATCAATCTTTGAACAAGTATATATACTAACCAACTATCTGTGAAAGTTAAACCCAACAAAACAGCTATGTTTTTCATGTAAAAGAGAATAAACCATTGAGTTCCAGAATAGTCGACAAAGCATACAACAATGGCATCGTAATCTTAATTATAAGCAAACTGAATGGGCCAAAAGATGGTCGTGTCAATGTAAAATCTCAAAACACATAAATGCATGAACCAAAGCTTTCAATAATCTTTCCAAGCAATTGTAATCATTCACAATGCAAAATATATAAAGTTATAAACTTTTATCATAAAAAAGTCAAAGACGTACACAGCAAAAAATTAGAGGCGGAAGGAGAAGATGGGCGAAGGAAGGTGAACGCCGAGACAATGAAGAAAATGGGGAGGTGGAGAGGCGAAGGGTTGTGGAGCGGAATCGACGAGTTGAGGAGGAGATCGGCGGAAATCGTCGGCGAGAGGTCGAGGAGTCGATACCTGCAAACTTGCAGCGGCGTGCGTCGTTCTCTCTAGGGTTGGAAGAGAGGTTTGGGTTAAACTTAAACGGCTTAAATCATCAACTTTAGCCCTTTTTTCTTAAAAGAAAATTTTGTTTTACACTTTAATGGAGTTATTTACAATATCAATTAAATAAATGATTTTGAAAAAAAGAAGAAATCAAACTCATCTTTAATTAAATAATTATTTAATTAAATAATTTTAAATGACATTTCTAAAAATTTCTTTAAATTTTGGGGTTAAATTAAAAATTGATGCGACCGCACGCTGCAAGAACACTCGCCTGTTCTGCTCTTCCCCAACCAAGCGGCGAATCCATCCATGGCCGATCGCTACTTCCCCAACGAGATGCCCGACTTCGTGGAAGAAGAACACGAGCAAGCTTCCATTTCGCAGTCCACTCTCCACGGCCTCCTCCGCCTTCCCTACCCCAAGTTAGCCGACAAGTTCCTCGAAGCCGCGCTCGATCTCAAAGAGAAGGTAGGGTTCTTCCTTTGATCGTTTTCCATCTGCTATTCCGCTCAATTAGATAGTGATCTGATGGGATCTGAGTTTTTCATGCTCGCGACAGGTCGTGAAGCGGACGTGGTTGCGTGCCGGGCGGCAAGTGAGGGATTTCACGCTCTACACCGGCGCCCTCGGAACGGCGCTGCTGCTCTTCAAGGCGTACCGGGTTACTAACAGCAAGAGCGACCTTGGTCTCTGCGGCGAGATCATTAGGGCTTGTGACGCTGCTTCCGCTGGATCAAGGTGAAACACCAATCTTCTTACTTGCATCTCCAATTCAATGATGAGTGTTGAGGATGGATTTGGATTGAAGCAGGCATGTGACCTTCATATGTGGGCGTGCGGGAGTGTGCGCGCTCGGTGCTGTGGTTGCGAAGCAGGTTGGAGACGATGTGCTGCTCAGCCATTATTTGAACTCGTTTAGGGAGGTAATGCTATTGCTATGCAAGTTTATTAATCGAGCACTAGTGTGAATTTTCTGAAGATGTGCATTTAGACTGTTGTTTGAGGATAAATTCTTTGTAGAATACGTCAAATTCCTCTGAGCTAAAGTTAACTTATGTCGATTGCATCGAAAAATCCACAACAGATTAGAACTTTGACAACCAATGTTTGGTTTGTGAATATACAGGAAGTTGAGTTGATTCTACCCATGTTCAATCGGTTTGAAGAATGAACAATCCCAAGAATTAGTGTTTCTTTTACCTGTTTAATCTCTATTTAATCGATCTATGAAAGATCCATGCTTACTCTGATTCCTCTTTTCTAATGGAATCAAAATGATCTATGAATTGATCCAAGATCCTTTCATTGGTCTAAATCGCTTACTTGAACAAAAATAGATCTTCAATGAGTCTGTTGTTGCATGAATGACACTGTTTTGCAATATTTTTCTTAATCAGTAACACAATTCTCTTTGAAAGCAGATAAAGTTGCGTGATGTTCCTAATGAACTTCTGTATGGAAAAGTTGGTTATTTGTGGGCATGCTCTTTTCTGAACAAGCACATCGGTGAGAATACAATACCGTCAACGGACATGGTGAGCTTCTGCTATTGTGGTTTGAGTATTGATCATCATCACTAAGAAAGGCCAAGTTACAGATGATAGTGTTTTGTACTTTGACACAGAGTGGTATAGCTAACGAAATCATCTCCGATGGCAAAAGATTATCCGACAAAAGCAGTTGTCCTCTGATGTACGAGTGGCATGGGAAGAAATACTGGGGTGCTGCACATGGGCTCGCAGGGATCATGCATGTTCTGATGGACATGGATCTGAATCCAGAAGATCGGAAATGCATCAAAGCCACGTTGAACTATATGATACAACACCGTTTCGAAAGTGGGAATTATCCCTCAAGCCAAGGATCTGAGTCTGATCGACTGGTGCATTGGTGTCATGGTGCTCCAGGTGTTGCTGTTACCCTCACCAAAGCAGCTCAGGTGACTACTGCTTACGAACCCTTTCCTAAATGCACCATTGTCTTACTCGATAGATACACCTGCTTAGTTTCTCAATAAACTCATTTGTTCAGGTTTTTCAAGATGAGCAGTTTTTGCAAGCTGCAGAAGAGGCTGCTGCCGTCGTGTGGCAGAGAGGGCTGCTGAAGAGAGTTGGTATTTGCCATGGCATCAGTGGCAATGCTTATGTCTTCCTCTCATTGTATCGGCATACCAGGAGAGTCAAGTACTTGTACCAGGCTAAAGTATTTACTTGCTTTCTGCTGGACAAAGCTAACCAGTTGATTAAAGACGGGACGATGCACACTGGTGATCGGCCATATTCAATGTTCGAAGGGCAGGCAGGAATGGCATCTCTCTTTCTTGACATGATCGAACCTTCCGAATCCAAGTTCCCAGCTTATGAGCTTTAAACTTTGGCATAGTGAACTAGAGGCTAAGGTGTACATATTGTATGATAGTTTGAAGCTGATTGCTCTTGTGAGAACTGGTTTAATCAACAGTTTTAAGTGTTGTGCACAGTTGAGACTTAAACGTTCAGAAATAGGAATCAAACTGCTTTCACAAAAAACTGACAGTAAAATTAGGTTAAATTAAATCTGAAAACATGATAGCAACGACAATATAAGGCAGGTCAAAATTTATCCACATGTTGAACAAAAGAAATAGCAAAGGGAAACCGTCCAAGTTAATCCACAAGTCCACGCTGCAAATAATTGCAAATAATTTTGATACAGTTTCAAAACAGATGCACTCAAGCTCAACAAAGGTAGACAAATAGCAGGACAGATTCATGAAAGTGAAGCACGTACCGAGCCAATACAACACTTACTTGAAAATAAGTATTGGTCAGTAGTTTGTGAGCGGCGAACCACAGTAGTGGACGTCGGAGATGTCGGAGAGCCTCTGCTTAGGGGACAGCGTGGAGCTGGCCGCCATGTCGACCTCCAGAGTGTTGATATCTTTTCTCTTTGGCTTTGGCCTCTCCTCCTCGGATGCCTCAAGGATGGGGCTGAGAATGTGGAGGGTTTCAGCTGGCTGGTGCTTCGTGATCATGGCCTGAGCTTCTGCCACAACTGATGGATTGTCATCAACTGCGTAGAGTATCTTTTGGATGGCAGTTACGATCTGCAGCACAGCAATAAAGTTCATGAACTATATTCAATAGACAGAATCTATATACATTATTGTAGAAACAAATCCGCATGCTTTTGATTAGGAAATTTTATATAAATTATTTGTATAAAGATATCATCAGTTCTCAGTACCAGCATTTCTGAACTAAAAAGATTTTTAATCTTCCCAGCCGACATCGTTTTTCCAGAAAACGATATTAAAATTGAAAATCATCAAAATGCTAATCAGAATGATGCAATTAATGATGCAATAGTTTCTACAAGGAATGCAATAAGATAATAAGAAATAGAATAATTATTCTATTGTTTGGTTAATATTTCAAAATAAAAAACTTCACGTTGATATATTTTTTTTTTAACTCTTTTTTATTATCGCCAACTATTTCAATCGGCCTAATTCACTTTCCCAATACAGTCAAACCATCTGACTCGATTAGCTTATTAGACCAAATAAGCTCATTTAGCTTGAATTATCATATCACACCATCTTACCTGACTAAATCATTCTAATTACATCGGCAAATCTAGTTGTAATTGTTCAATAAAATCAGCATCACTCGACAAACCCAAATGGCCAACCCGATCTGTTTAAATCAATTGACCCATCTGGATTGGCCAACCCGACCAAATCTATTGGCCTGACCAAATTGATCGACTTGATCAACCTGTTGAAGGTCATACCGCTCATGCATAAAAACCAAAATGACCGTCCCCCATGTACTTTGTATGGTTTGAGGTAAGCCGACAAAATTGATAATTCTAGAAGGTATTTATAGACAAAAGGCATAATTTTGGAAAGCCAATATTTTATCAGTAATGAAAATGTATAAAGAAATTGATAAATATTTAGATTTTATAAAATTCTAGATGACAGTTCTTAAATAAAGATAGACCATGAAGGTAAATACAATTCCAATCAGCAATTTTTTTTATCAAAACAGGATTGGACTTACCGGTAGGTGCTCAGTCTCAGGGTTTTGGCACAAGATTTCAATGTCCCTTAATTTTCCAAAGTAAAAGTCTCTTTCTTTCTCTAAACTATCAACGAAGAGTTTCAGTTCTGTGATCTGCAAATTGCGTAATGTGCATTTTAGACTGATGTTTTCAATAAATCTAGTGTAAGTCACAATCTTATTATTCATCTGACTTACCTGTTCATCATAAGCTTGAGTGGCAGAATTTGTAGTAGGTTTTGTGACTTTATGTGACGAATTAACAGCATGAATGTCGCTTTTCTTAGGGCCATGAGAGGCTTGAGTTTTAGGGGCAGATGAGGAAGATCTTACAGATGATTGCGAAGGTGCAGCCTTCTTGTTTGCTTCTTTGCTGCCCCTGCACGCATCCCTTCTCTCCACAGCATTATAGCTAGGAAAAAAAAAACATTTTCAGTAAAAGAATGATTCTACTAACTAGGTGGCATTAAGGGTTATATCAAGTTCTAGAATATTTTTGATGAAAACTTGAGATTTCAATTGAATTAGTTAGAACAGGACCATTCTGAAACAGTTTGGTCACACCAAAAGGCAATCCTGAAAATTATTCACCTTAAGCGAAGTTACATGGCAAAACTAAGTTGTTTGCACAAACCAAGTAACTAGATCTGCTGCTATGATCTATGAATCTAAATCAAGAAATGAAATGCCATTAATTTTGATTGTGAATGATGCTTTTTTCTTCAAAAAATCCAAGGCAGGAACATGATTATAGCATGCGTATAATGTTCTCTAACATGAAATTTTTGGGATAACATAAGTAAAATTTCTTCTTCAATATCTTAAGGAAATGGATAAAAAAAAATGTTCGGGCAATTAATGACGGTCCAGAAAAAAAATATAAGCAGAAAATTAATGGTTGAGAAATTACTTGCTCATTATGCCACCATTGACAGAATCACAATATCTCTTCATCCACTGCATGAATTCCAAATTATCCAAAGGCCTTCCTTTAATGAGCTTGTTAACTTCGATGTGCTAACATTAAAAAAACATTTAATGTTAGAAAATGCATACTGAGAATGGGATGCTAGTTCAGCATTCCTAATCATTATGAAGCTAGAATACAAAAGGTTTGGAAAATTAGAGGCTCAGAGTTGCATGTGGCCAGACATATATCTCAACACGATACTGCATTCAAAGCAGAATTTCTCCTAAAACTTGTCAGATAGTAGAATTCAATACCAAACGCAATATAAGTTACATAAATATCAACAAAATTCGTAACAACTGAAGGCAGGAAATCAGTTTTCAAAAAGTTGGATTTTTTTGTCTAAATTATATTTCTGATTGCTTCAACAGTTCAGTGAGACCTCAGATTTGTACGATCATGAAAGAACGAATGCTCTTCAACCACTGACAATGCCTATTCACAAGGATAAATTGTTGACAGGACCACCAAACTGTATTGTACTAAACGTAAATATCTTTGTAGAAAACTAAGCTTTGTTAGGGATAAAAGATGTAAACAAATACCTGCATCAATCAACGAGAAAGTAATGATAGAATCAAACGAGAATAAACAGAGGCGAAAAGAAAACCTTAGTGATCTTGAGTTTGTTGAAGACATCCTGAAGGACCTTGTAGTTCTGGATCATCTCGTACTCGTTCTTCGCATCAAAGTTCACCTTGTGCATCGGCACCATACCCGGGTGCACGGCGTCCATCAGCTGGCACTGAACCGCCCCCGACGCCGCCTGAGAACCCTCATCAACCACCAAACCATCGGTTTTAAAATCAGAACAGATCACACAGGATCCCACTCGGATCGATTGAAACAAAATATGAATGCATCGAGAGCGGACAACATACCTCTTCGACTTTGGAAAGGTTGAGATGAAGAGTGGAATTGATCCAGGCCAGGATCTCGTTCCGCCCGACGAAGTACGCCGCATCCATCATCCCAATGGTTGTCGCCATTTCGCCTTCTTTCGGAGTGGAGGAAGCGAGGTCGGTGCTTCGATCGGCGGCCGGCAGAAATCTCCTTGTTAGGGCTTCGTCCCTGTGCAATAAATGGTGGAAAAAGGGAAGAGGAGGAGAACGAAGAATGGGCGGGATTTCGGGAATTTGAAATGAGGGTTTTTTGTGGTAATTAACAACGGCATCCTCTGACGGTGGTGGCACCTTCCAAATCAAGTCCCCACGTATAATCGAACGGCGGAGGTGAGTCGCGCGATGGGTACTTTGGTCATTTAACCAGTGATTTTGAATTAAAATGTAGGCATTTTGCAGAAATAATTATTAAATTATATTGTTTCATGAAACAAATTTTATCCTTAAGATTTTATTGAATTACCAAATTACATTCAAAATTTCAAGAATGGTTAAATAACTTTAAAAATACTCTCTAAAGAAATATAAACAAGCATTTAAAAATATTAATTTGCTGACAATTGCACATTGTTGTTTACCACCAAGAACAAACATCTATCTTCAAATTCTATCCAGTAATAACTTATTTAACATTCTACAGACTTTGATTATAGTTAAATACACAATTTGCTAAATGGTTTAGTCAATAAAAAGAATGATCAGATACAACGTTTTCATTTCTTCATCAAAATTGGCACAGTTAGCAGCAGAATAGTTTTTAGCAAATTAATCTTCAAGCAAGTGCAATTAACCAGCAACCTGAGAGAAGCAATGGTGATTAAGGATTATGTCAAATGCAGGTTAAGTGAATGAGTGCATTACATGAATAATTAAGAAAATTAGATAGATTGAGAGAGATAGAAACTAACAATTAGAGATAGAACATCCACCGACGCGATCTTCAATCGCAAAGGGAAGTTGATATTCATATATACGCTGAAACCATTACTTGTAGAACAGATTACTATTAGTTACTTCAGAGAATCACAAAGTTCTACACAGCCCTCTCTTAGGCCTCACATGTTGCATATGGCATATGCGGTTTGTGTATGCAATTAAAAAAAAATCAATCTAAACCAAGTTACACTCAAGCAAACTGAAATAGATTTTGTCTGCATTTAATTCTCAAGCTAAAACAAATTCCTAAATCCTAATAGTGTCGTGGATTTATCACCATCTCAAAAGAACTGAACTTATATATTATCTTCAACCGTTCATTGGATTCTAATGAAAACAAGTACTTTGGTCAATAATTTTAGCCACTGAACATTTGTTTCAGAAACAGGCCTAATGATATCTTTCTAGACACATAGTCAATGGCTCAGCTGTTTTTGACAAATTGGAATGAGACGATCATATTTAACTCAAAATAAAGTTCAAAAACACAAAAATAATAAAGCAAGTAATTACCTTATTGAAAGTAACAGATCCACAACTTCTGTGAACATCCAATATTTACTAGTTTGAGAAGATTTGACGGATATTGAAGATTAAGTGAATGGAAAGCAGAACTGCAGCTGTGAAATATGCAAAACACCACACAGCTATGGAACATGCTTGTCTTAGAAAAACTGAGAGTCTCATCCTATCTGCTAATGCATAAGCTGATAAGCATCAGAATTATGAACAAAATAGCATCGTCTAATACATGGAAGTTTGCATTCACAGAATTGTAAGATGAAAAAATAAAGGCAAAGCAACAACTAAATGCTTAAGTAATTTCTTCTAACAAAATAGGAAAAAAAAAATCTTATCAGCAGAGCAACTTCATTGTTATCTAAGAAATTTCATTAATGATTTGTCGAGTCTAAGACCTGTAGTTTTACCACTCAATGTGAGAGCATCCATTCTCCTTCTATCACTTCTTATCCGTAACCTGTAAATTCTGCTCTTCCCTTACTTAGATTGGTCCATTGCTAGCTTCTTACTTAGTAGTTGGAACTTATAGTTTGACTTCTAATCCTAAAGTGAACAGAAGAACATTACAGTTTTGTCTCTATAATCAGACAGATCAGCAGATCAAAATCCTCAAGGAAGTTCATCTGAAAACAAAATATTTGTAACCTATCAAGGAAGTTCATCTGACTCCGCTCAGGGGACCAATGAACAATCCAAAATATCTTTGTTTTTTTTCTCAAAAGCTCTCAATCTGTATTACCACATCGACGCTTATACCAGCACATAAGATTTTCTAACGTTATCGATTGGAGCAAGAACAAAAATTCACGTTTTCAAAACCCCCTTTTTTAGGTCAATCACCAAATCGAATGCAACAGTAAATATCGAAAGGTGAAATTTTCTTCAAATCACATAGATTCCAGCACAAAATTTCTCACTATGAATTCTGCGAGGAATCGGAAGGAGTACATGAGAGCATAAACAGATCAACTCACCAGAAACCGGCGAGATGATCGTGACTCGCGAGCGGGAGAATCGCGAGGAGCAGAAGCAGAAAGCAAGCGAATACACGGCGAGAGGGGAGCAACGAAAAGTGCGCCAATGACAAAATTAGGGTAAAATAACAAGAATTTTTCAATTTGGCACCGGAATTTAACTACGTTCTTATTTTATCCCTTATTAGTAGTAAATGATGAAATCATCATTGTCTTAACAGTCTAGAGTGTGTACTCTTATCTAAAAAAAATAAAAAATTATGAAGATTTTGTCTAGTAATAACAAGGCATGTAAAGAGGATTTAAGATAATTAATAAGATATTTTACATCGGTTAGGAATCAACTCTAAATTTATTAACAACAACACTTTTGTATAAACCACCTATGTTACGTGCGATTTATTTTATCTCTTATATGTTGGTAAAAAGCTAAAATGTTTGTTTCAGCATCCCTGTCAGTTCGTCCCAGGACCAACACGGAGGAGATAAATCACAGGGACTAATCTAGCTAGTCCGAACAGTGACCAATATATGAACGAGGACAGAAACCTAGTTATTAACCAGAATTTAAATCTCAGACCTCATGATTATTTTATCTCTTATAATTAGAATGTGAGGTTATTTTAATAGTTTTTTTAATAAAAATAAAAAATAAAGGATGTTCAATTGAATTTTGCCCCCAACTCAATTATGCACAATCAAATTTAAACCGATTAGATAAGTCTTATAAATAATTAATAAGATATTTAATTAAATTTATAAAATCATAATTTTAATGAGAATATTTTTTAATTTATTTTAATGATGGATCAAATTTTTTTATGAGATAAAAATGATTCAAAATTAATCAATTTAAAAACTTAAATATCTGAATTAAAATAAATAAATTTGATAAGAGTATGAGATAATGGTACAGTAATATAACGTCTTCTTAATTTTTTATATATTTAAAACTAAAGTTTCATTTTCAATGAATTAATGAATACATTTCATTTAATTGTGGCAAAAGGCGAAACGCTCGCCCCAGCGCCCCCACCAATCCGTCCCAGGATCAATACGGAGGAGGTAAATCACGAGGGCTAGTCTAGCCAGCCCGAACAGTGACTAGTGCATAAGGAGGGCAGGAACCTGGC
>JBBUKS010000113.1:5620823-5639175 GCA_038050645.1 Hedychium gardnerianum | reverse complement strand
TCCTGGTAGAGCCCTCCGAGCGCCTGCCGGTTGCTGTCGAACGTCCGGTAGTAGTGCTCGACGAACGCCTTGGCGACCGCGTCTGGATCCATCGCCGCCGCAGTCGAAGAAAGAGGAGAGAAGTTCTGCCTTCTGTCCCTCGTCACTTTAAAAAGACGAAGGGAACGCGTTCAGATCACGCAGAAGACCCATCCATTCCAATTGATCGCTGGAGTTCGGCTTCGGCCCAGTCCTATTGATCAATTAGGGGTTCAATTTAAAGCAGTTCCAAATAATCCATTTTAATATAAAAAAAATTCAGATCAAAAGAATGATCCTTTTAATTGAAATCGTTAAAAGACACTCTTTTTATTAGTCATCAAAATATCCATCATTGTAATATTGTATCCATTATAATTCATAAATCATATTATATTATATTATTGATT
The DNA here is from genome assembly GCA_038050645.1 of Hedychium gardnerianum. Lineage (NCBI taxonomy): Eukaryota > Viridiplantae > Streptophyta > Magnoliopsida > Zingiberales > Zingiberaceae > Hedychium > Hedychium gardnerianum. Next base: position 5,638,747 of record JBBUKS010000113.1, on the reverse strand, counting down.
ATAGTTGCTATAATTTTATAATAACTATAATTTATAACTATTATAATACGTGAACAACAAATTGGTCATCGATATTATTTAATTTATCATTTTTTTTATAATACGTGAATAAATGATATATTATTCATTGCAAGTCAATACTAATTAATATTATATTATAATAATTATAAATTATAATTATTATAATGTCTATACATTATAATTTATAATTACTATAATATATATTATAGTTAAAATCTATTATTTTGCTGGACGTCACCGGGCGACACTTCCTGCACGAAGTAATTAGTGTTAGAGAGCTCATCGAGAGTCATTCCGACTCCGACGAGGCTCCTCCTATATCTAAATTATCATGAGTGCTAGAAGGATTAGAATAGAGAACGTAAAAGTTAAAGAGCTTTAGGATTAAGATTTGCATATCATCCTTCTTTTATAGATAACCATGCTCTGAAATTTTAAGGGGTTATTGGACTTGTGGATTGTGAGTCAATGTTAGAAGGGCATTATTATCGGGTGATATCACTAGTCAAACAAAATCAGATTAAGGTGTTCAACATGCTATCCCATCTATGGAGCGCAGAGTGCTCTGACTGTAGATCCATATAAATAACTCGAGGAGTTGAGTTGGCGAGTTAGGTTGCTAAACTAGATGGGTTACTCGAAATGCTCAACCGATCGAGTGCCCGAGAGAAAAGGAATCCACTCGGGCGCAACGAATTAGGGGATCGACTGACACAAAGAATAGGAGAATATTACTTGACCGGTGCAAAGACTAGAAGAATATATATCCTGCGAGGGGCACAGACTTGGGGGCTTGCCTAGCATAGAGACTAGAAGATAGATATCTCGTCGAACTAGAGATCCGAGGGCTCGAGTCACATACATAGAGACTAGAGATAGATATCATGTCGAGCCAAGGATTTGGGAGCTCGACCAACGTAGAGACCAGGAGATAGATATCCATCGGGATAAGGACCTAAGAGCTTGACTAGAGCAAAGACTGTGAGAAGATATCTTATAAGGACAAGGACCCGAGGCCTCCACCAGCGCATAAACTAAGAGAATGTATCATATCAGGCTAGAAATCCAATGTTTGACTAATGTAAAGATCGAGAGATTGATATATGCTGAGCTAGGAATTCAGGGCTCGACTTATGTAGAGACCCAGAGAATATATTCCACCGAGCTAAGGACTCAGGGGATCGATTAACGCAAAGATCGATCGAGAGAATATATCTAGCCAGATCAGGGACTCGATGTTCGGCTGACACAAAGACTTAGAAAATATATCTTGTTGGATTATGGACAGGGAGGCTCAATCAACATAGAGACCGAGAGAATAATCCCTTTGGGCTAGGGACTCGGGGGCTCGACTGGTGTAAAGATTGAAATATTTATCCCATTGAGCCAAGGACCTAAGGGCTCCACCAACGTAGAGATTGGAAGAATATATCTTATGGGATTAGGGATTACTTAATTGACATAGAAATAGAGAGATAGATATCCCATCGAGCAAGAAACCCAAGGGCTTAATCGATGTAGAATATATTACCACCGGGCAAGGGACCTAGGGGTTTGATGGACGTAGATATAGAAATTATGTATAACTAATTATGTAAATATGATGACATTTGATAATTATTATTAGTGATGTCTAATGATAGATAGAAAATATTTTATTTAATGGATAATGGTTAAATTAAATTGGAAATATTTTATTTTATGGATAATGATTAATTTAAATTGCAAATTTTTTCTTTATACATGAACTAAATAGGAAATATATCTTTTTATGGATAATAATTAAATTAGATCGAAAATATTATTCTTTATGAATGATATCTAAATTAAATTGAAAAAATGATGATATTTTAATTTTTATGAATACCATGGTGATATATATGATATGTATGAATTGGTGAGAAAAACTAATTAAATATGAGAAATATAAAATTATCAATTAAATAAATAAAAATTATTTTTTAGGAGAGGAACTGCATCCGAATGATGTATTAAAAATAATCAATAAAATATATTAAAAATATAAATAATAAATTAAAAGTTTAATAACATTTAAACAAGTTAAACTCAAATAAAATTTGAACTATTAAAAATGATTCATTGTCTTATTAAATAAATATAATGACAAAAGATGAAACGATGTCTTCATCAATTTATTTTAAAATTAATATAAAAAAATAAATCATCATACATATTGATTAATATATATATATATAAAATTGACTACTCACCTAGCTTTATTAAATAAGTACGTACAATAGAAGATTGAATTAGATATGACTTGTTTTTGGGCTTAATTTCTCCACCATGGAAAGATTTTCTTCATGAGAAACATATTTTTTTCCAGCTAAAAGCAAGGCGCGGATTTTGCCAAGCCAAAAGCGGATACTTATCCCTTCTTCCTTCGCTCTCTTGTGCTACTGCCACTCACCGGTTAACCTCACCTGCCATTGGTCAACATTGCGGGTGCGGCCCAGTTAAATCATGTATCCAACATACACGCGTCCCTTATTGATCGACATCTTCGGTCCCGGTATACGGGTTGTGTCCTGCTCTCCTGTGTGAGACCGCCCACGCCCCTCCCATATGGACCAATCGGAACAAGTATTACTGCGGTCCGCTCGGTGTTTTGTGTTTTGGAACGCGCATGAGATCCTAAGGGGGGCTGTCGAGGTCAGCTGTCGGTCAGATCTTGTCGTTCTTGGTGCCATCCGGAACTGAGAAGGCAGATGATTCAACTTGGAACGCCGCCTGCTTGCTAGAACTAGGAAATTCTATCCTTTTTCTATTAAACGCCATGAAACTGGTATTGTTTTGGGTGGGAGGAAGCTGAAAAAAGGCGTCGAAAGAGTTGTTCTTGATGCATCTTTTGGTTGATTTTGCCAAAAATTGAATTTTTGGGTTCTCCTGCATCTCACACAAAGTTCGGTTGGGGAAAGATTGAATCTTTGGGGGTGAAGGTGCGAGCTCGAGCTGATGGGCAGGGTGCAGGCGAGGTTGGGGTCCTTGCTCAACAACAGATGGTTGGTATTCGTGGCGGCGATGTGGGTGCAGGCGGTGGCGGGGATCGGGTACCTGTTCGGCAGCCTGTCGCCGGTGATCAAGAGTGCGCTCGGCTACAACCAGCGGCAGATCGCGCGGCTGGGTGTGGCCAAGGACCTGGGCGACAGCATCGGCTTCCTCGCCGGGACCCTCTGCGAGATGCTCCCGCTCTGGGCGGCGCTGCTCGTTGGCGTGCTGCAGAACTTTGTGGGATATGGTTGGGTCTGGCTCATAGTCACGGGAAGAGCGCCCCAGTTGCCCCTCTGGGCTGTAAGCACCATTTTTTCATCTTCTTCCTCTTCTTGTTCTTCTTCAATTCATCATCCCCTTGGATTTTGTTTTGAGATCCAAGTCTGTAACTTGGATTTACATACTCCCTTTTTCACAGATGTGCGTTCTCATATTCGTGGGCACAAATGGAGAGACCTACTTCAACACTGCCGCTCTTGTTTCATGCGTGCAGAACTTCCCTAAGAGCAGGGGTCCTATAGTAGGGATACTGAAGGGCTTTGCTGGTCTCAGTGGAGCGATCTTGACACAAGTTTTTGCCCTGATGCATTCACCGGACCATGCTGCTCTCATATTCATGGTGGCTGTCGGCCCATCGATGATCGTCATCGCCTTGATGTTCATCGTCAGGCCTGTCGGCGGCCATCGGCAAGTGCGAGCTTCTGATCCATCCAGCTTCACGTTTATCTACAGTGTTTGCTTGCTTCTGGCAGCCTATTTGATGGGCGTCATGATCCTGGAAGACCTTGTCGATCTCAGCTACACTGTGACCGTGGTGTTCACTGCAGTGCTGCTGTTCTTCATGCTGCTTCCAATTGTCATCCCCCTGCTGCTGACCTTCCACTTTGATGTCGTCTCTCCCGTCGAAGAGCCTCTCTTGCCCCAGCCGTCGAAAGAAGAGACAAGCAAATCTGCTGAGCAGAATGAGGTAATTTTCAGTGAGCTTGAGGATGAGAAGCCCAAGGAGGTTGACCTTCTGCCTGCATCGGAAAGGCAGAAGAGGATTGCTCATTTGCAGGCAAAGTTATTCCTGGCTGCTGCTGATGGAGCTGTAAGGGTCAAGAAAAGGAGAGGTCCTCACAGGGGAGAGGACTTCACTCTGATGCAGGCACTCATAAAGGCAGACTTTTGGCTCATGTTCACCTCTCTTCTGCTGGGATCAGGTTCAGGGCTGACGGTTATCGACAATCTCGGTCAGATGAGCGAGTCATTAGGCTACAATGAAGCTCACATTTTTGTATCCATGATCAGCATTTGGAACTTCCTTGGAAGAGTAGGAGGGGGCTATTTGTCTGAGGTTATTGTGAGGTATGAACTTGGTGTCGCTAACCTCAATGAGTTGTGCAGAAACCAATTTCTATATGCAATACTTTTCGAGATGATTTGATTCGGTATTCATTTGTTCTCAGGGACTATGCATATCCTAGGCCAGTGGCTTTGGCCGCCTTTCAGGTTGTAATGTCGATCGGGCACTTGTTCTTCGCCATGGCTTGGCCAGGAACGATGTACATAGGAACCCTACTGATTGGACTTGGATATGGAGCTCACTGGGCCATTGTTCCTGCTGCAGCATCTGAATTGTTTGGCCTGAAGAACTTTGGAGCCTTGTACAATTTCCTTACAGTAGCTAATCCTGCAGGCTCTCTAGTCTTTTCTGGCCTCATTGCCAGCACTATCTACGACTATGAAGCCGAACAGCAAGCGAAGAAACATCTGAACTCACTTGTGCAAATCGGAAGATTATTTGAAGGTGCTTCAATCAGTGGGGAGGAAACACTGAAATGCAAAGGGGCCATCTGTTTCTTTCTCAGTTCACTGATCATGTCGGGATTTTGCGTCATCGCTGTTGTTCTGAGCTTGATTCTCGTTCACAGGACTCGAATTGTGTACCGAAGCCTTTATAGTGGAACTACCAGATAGTTTGGAATATGGTTCTTCCCTCCCCCTCCAAAAGGACTGCTTGCAACCAACAACCTATTATGTTTTCTTATTTGTGTATTTAAAGAAGAGTCTTGAATGTTTTATAGTATATCGATTATGTTTATCCAGCAATCGATAATTTGAGGGGGCCTTAGTTACTCTTGTACCCTTTTTATTCTATTCTGGCAATTTGATTGTGTCAAACTCAATACATTTCTTCTAAATTTCAGCATAAACTCTGTGAATTGAACTTTTCCATTTGATCTTCATGTTGCTGCTCAGATAGTAAGGTATGATGTCTTACCCTATTGAACATTTGTGGTGTTTGGGGATCATGATGACTTGTAAGAAGCTCAATGGAAGTTTGATTGGTGAAGGGAAGAGTTAGATTCTTTTTCTTTAAGAAGAAAATGCTGTTTATAGTCTATTGGAATACTCTTCTAAGATACAATAGCCATGTCTGAAGATATGTTCGTGTAAATCTCAAGATAGATTGTATAACTTCCAACATCTTGAAACTCTCTTGTACTAGGAAAAAAGGACTTGAAAAGAGAGGGAATTTTTTTGATAATTTAGGTCATCTGGACTTTCAGTTTAATTTAGCGCAGAATCAACGTAATTATCTTTACTCCAATGTCAAGTTTGGCTGTTAGTAATGATTATATTCATTAGTGTTTTCACACATCAAAGTTGAATAATTAGAAAAAGAATAAAAAATAATACAGACAAGAAAAATAATAGTACTCTATAATACAAATAAGGAAAAAAATAATATAAATAAAGAAAAGAGTATTACAGGAAAGAATATAATTTTGTAAAAAATAAATTGGAAATAAATTTCAGATAAGAACGAAAAGAAATTGAAAATCATGAAGATAGAAAATATTTAAGATTGATAAATTTGAAATAAATAAAAAATAAATTATAAAATCTTCAAGATTAGATATATTAAAGAATAAATAGAAATAAATTTTTAAAATTGGCAAATCTATAATAAATTAGATATTTTATTTTGATAATAAATAGAGAATAATTATAATCCTTAATAGGATTAGCATATTTTTTAATTTAGAATATTTATTTCATATTTGCTATTAAGTTAAGTTTATAAAAGAAGTGAAGATTCCTATTTTAATTATTTTTGAATTAATATAATTTTTTTTAAGTGGGAATTTTTCTTTAGATTATTTTATTTTTTTACTTCATCAATTTTGTTCTTAATTCCTGAGTAGTTCGATAGTTTAATTTTTGATGTTGCATCACTTACCTTTTGTATTTATTTATTTTTGGATAAATATCACTTACCTTTTGTAGTTGGCATCTTTGGTGCCTTTTAAATTTGTAGTTTTTTTCCCCATAATATTAGGATTTGGTTATTAGTACTAAAATTAAGTTATGTTGCGCACCTAATGGTGTGCAACTGTGCATGTCGTGTGGTGTATTTCTTTTTTAAGTCATCTAAAATTTTATTTTTAAGATTTAAAATTTAGATTATATAGTATTCAAGTTAAAAAAAATTAAAATGAAAAAAAAATTAGATGCACGAGAGAAGAGCATCATAAGATGAGCCACCTATCAAAATCCATTAGTAATATATATTTCATTTGTAAGCAAGCCTTTGGTGAGAAGATTCATAATATTTTCCTTTGATTTTTCGTAATCAATAAAGGTTATCCCACTAGACATCAACTAGTTAAGTCCGGCGAATTTGTCAACTGGTGGATCTCTCCGCCAATACTACTAGACTTCAATCAAATTGTACTGTTGAACTTGGTCAAAGCTGAAGACAATATTTTCAGACCCGGACCGAGGCGCCGAACTGGACGATAATATCTCGGTTCTTAGTTGTATCCGTTCTTCGATTCTCAATTTGATCAGTTGTTTCATGAACTGTTAACCAAATTTCTAGCGAAAGGGGGTTTAAAATAACTACCTAATGAATCATTGATCGCGAGATATAGTCTAAGTTTTATTGGTTGAATCAGAAACAGAGGTTGAATTGGAGTAGAAAGGAAGCACGAATTGACTAGCAATTACTTGCTTTGCTTTTCATCTTGATCGCGATCAAATTTGGTCCAACTCCATGGATGGCATTGCTTTGCTTAGCAGGCATAGTCTACTGGCTTGGCTTGGCTTGACTACTGCTTTGCTTAGCAGGCATAGTCTACACAAAATTTTCTTTATCTTATCAAAAATCCAACTTGTACATGAAAGATTTCTTAACCAGAAATTGTACGCCGTACGTGAATCCTGAAAATTTCAAACAATTCAGAAAACACGAACTAGCATCGATGTCTATAGCAATTTAACAAAACGAAACGAGTGATGAAAACTATAAATCGAATTTAAATTTAGAGTCGTCATTGTTTTGCTTTTGCTAGAACAATCTAAAGATTAAAAGATGACAGGATGATCTTCGGTAGGAATTAAGGCAACGACAATTATAATCTTCTTTCCGATGGGATGAGAAGAAATTTCGACATCCTAACTCTATGAGAATCATATATATAATTTTAAATCAATAATAACGAAGATTGGTTAATAAATTTTTATATATAAAATTTATATTCATCAATTAAATATCAATTAGATCATTCCTAACTAAACAAATACCAACAGTACATGCTTCCTTTTAAGAAAATCTAACACATCAAATTGCAGCCTTCCCTTCTTCATTTACTATTCTCAGGTTAATTTTTGTTCGATTTTATCGATAAAGTTTTGTTCTTTGTTTGATTATATGGCCCTGATGAAATCAAATGCTTATGCCGGTGGTGAATTCTTCTATCCTGGACAGTAACACAATCCCTCTAACAAGTTTTGAGTCATCATTTTGATCCTCTTCGTCTCCTTCCTTTTCTTTTGATCTCTTCATCGTTAGATTGACTATTTTATTTTTGTCCGATAGATTTTTTGTTTTTGTTAATTGAGATTTTTTATTTAGGAAAATGAAGTGATATTCCGATAGATTTTGATCATTCTCTTTCGATCTCAAATTATTTACTTCATTTTCTTGAAAAAATTCTGAACTCATTTTTTTTTCGGTGAGTTTAGTAGATTTATTTTCTTGTTACTAATCAAAACTAGTTATTTTTTTTCGGATAATTGGAAAACTTCTTTTTTTTTCATTTCATTTAAATACTTATATTATACTTGATATTATCCCATTTTTGGCCATAAAGATGGTGTCTCATGTTATCCTTCTAGTCTAACAATTGCATTTATGAAACATGATATTTGTTTGATGTTCATAGCTAAGCTTGGATATTAAATTGCAGCCAAATTAATTTTCTTTGTGTATATCTAAATAACATAAGTGTAATTTCTCTATTTCAATCATCAAAATTCTACTTTTGATGACGAATTAAATAAGAAAACCACCATTACCTTCTAGAAATGATTAGATTGAAATTGTAATTCCCTTGTCAAAGCAACGATGAGAGCTTTGAATGTGGTGTTCATTTTTCTTCTCCTACACTTGTGATATTTTTGTTTTGTCTTGTTTTCGATAGTTTTTAATTTTTCATTGGTGTCGCTATTAAATGTTATGAAATTATTTAGTTTTAATATTTATTTATGATTTATATATGTCGGTTATAAATTTAAATGATTATTATTTTATTTTTTTTGATAAAAGGAAAATATATTTTAAATGAAAGAAAATTAAAAGTTTGGTTTCCTTATTAGCTTAGTAAGCATGGTAGATCATATCAATGGAATAAAATATAATCACTCTTATTTTAAATGGTAATTTATTAAGAGAGCAACGTTTGAAGATTACACCGTGCTTCAAAAATACAAAGGCTAGCTAGCGACGCATAGTAGGGAAGAGATTTACAAAGGATAATTTGAATAGCAAAATAAGTTTGAGAATTAAGCATAATAAAAGTGATTAATTTTTTTTTAATTCAAATATCTAATTTTTACTATCTAATTAATTTCGATGATAATTAATTTGGTCTCATAAAAAATAAATTGAAAAGTATCAATAAGTTTTGATAGACATTCCACAAGTTTTTCAAAAACCCCAGATATAATGTGCTCTGGATAAGATTTGAGCCTTTGTTACTTAGGAGTCCATCCCACCTCTTATTATTGGAATAAAAGATTAAACCGTCACCTCCTCCAAAATAATCTCGCATTCTTTGAAAAAAAAAAAATTATTGAAAGACATTTGTCCTAACATAACGATCCTTTACATGAAAAAAATCAAATACCAACGAAATATTTTATATTCGTTAAAAATTAATTTTAAAATTTATTAAAATAATTACTTATATAAATACCAACTATGCTAATTCACGACGAGACAAAAAAAAAGAGAGAAAAACTAAAAAAAATAAATAACCATCAATATTATAGAGCGAATTTTCTAGGTGCAACGCAAGACTTCCCAAAAGTTAATAAGCCATATGATTCAGCTTTCTATCAATGCAAAGACGAAATTATCAAGCAGAATTTTTTGCCATGGGAGCAAAGGGTAAAGATGTCACTTTAGTTGTCCTTTGAAGAAGTCTTATGCTCTTGAGAAGGGAATAAATCACGGAGAATGGATAAGTTAAGTGGGAGTGCAGAACTAGTACTAGTACTAGTACACACCACATAAGATCTTTTAATAATTTCATCTTTGCATTGATAGAAAGCTCTGCTTTCTCTGAGTCAAATCATATGCCTTAAGCAAGCTAGAATTGTATTACAAAACATTTGGGACGATTTGAATGATTTGCTACAATATTTTTGACCGTCTCTATTATATCTTCATTCTCAGTACGAATGTAAACCTCCTTTAGCCCATGCAGATGTTCTATGCCATTGATTGCTCCATCCAGGGAAAAAAACAGACATTTTAAGAATTTCGAGGTTTTGGAGTGTACCTTCTTCGAAACTCCCACGTTGCCGTCGAATTTCCAAGAACTTGAGATCGAAGACCAAATCTTCCTGATCATAACTAACGAATGATTGAGATTATAGGACTAGCTTGACCAAAGTGTGGAGATTTCTCGAGACTTGCAGTTCCTGGAGCTGCAGTCGTGTGTTGGACAGAGTTATCTTGACAACCTACTTCAGAGATGCAGACCAAGCAGGCAATCCGCCAAGTGTGGCATTTATATGGAGCTTGCAGAGCAGCAAAGGCGGCGAAGCTACCTCAACGAGAACAATTCTTAGAGATCGAAGGCTGCAACTGAGCTTCGAGAGCGAGCGCTAATCTCCTCCAGCATTCTGTGTGATAGACTATACATAAAACGGATGCCGAGTTTCTCGAGGTCGACTAGCTCACCAATCTCCTGTAGCAACTGCACGTTATTAGCATATGCCAATCCAAACGAGCGAAGTTTTTTCAACTTTCTTATTTCTCTCGGTTTTATCAAGTCAGGAAAGTCTAATACGAAACTAAAATGCCGTTTAATATAATCACTAGTAAGAATATGGACCAGCCTTTAGAGTTTGACGATCGTATTGGGTAGTTGTTCAATATCAGTTCCTCTTATATCCAAGACCTCTAGATTCTGCAAATCTCATATTGAATCTGGCAATTCAGATAATCCAGTATTTCTTAGAGACAAGTACTTCAAAAGAAACAACTTGGAAAATGTCTTGGGGCCGTGAGATAAGTTCCGACATCCTTGCAGGTCAATTGCCCTCAACAACTTCTGCTTTCTATAAGTCTTCAGTGGTACACCCTCATCAAATGCAGTGAAGGATCGGAGGTAGCACAGATCAGTGTCAGGCACTGGTCCGCAGCTGCCTCTGTGCCACGATAAGCGTCTTATCTTCTGATGTTGTGGCAGAATCACGGGCTGCTCATTCAGTAGCAATACAAAGTTCTCCTTCCTCGATATCGAGAGTATGAGTTCGAGCATCATGTCATGGACGCGGAGGATTTCAAATTCTGACGGCTGCACCAAGCTACGACTTACCAATTGGTTGAAGCAACGCTCAGCGGCTTTCTCAGCGGGGAAGCCACCTGCAACACTCACAATCCCTTCAGCAATCGACTAGCTACTAATCTCATAATCGTCAGGGAAGATGCCTAAGAATAAGAAGCATGACTTCAGATAATAAGGCAAGTCATTGTAACTAGTATCTGATTGATCTTCGACAACATATCATTAGTTTGTATCTCCAAACCAAGGTGGTCCCGCAAGTCTTTCCATTCCTCAAGTTTTTTATCAGGCTTGGAAGCCAGAAGACCTCCGATCGTCACAATCGCAAGTGGCAGTCCATTGCACTTTTGCACGATTTCTCCAGCAACATTTTCTAGCTCTGGCGAACAACTCTAGTCTGGTGCTTCAAATACATTTCTACAGAATCACTTCCAAGATAGCTCAGGTGATAAAGAAGAGATTTAAATATAAATTGACGATTACGTAAACAACTTGTATTTGCCACTTCCTCAATGTGGGTGGTCACTATGACCTTACTTCCTTCTTTACTGGCAATGCAATGCTCAAGCTCTCCCATGCTTTAGTGCTCCAAACATCATTAAAAACAACTAGATACCTCGATGGTCTCTAACTGTCTTCACCAGTTGAGTCTCGTCCATCATATTCAGAAGTTGCTCTGTGTTCAAACTGGCATCTTGGCTCTTGTTCCTGCGCGGAGACTAGAGGACGATCCATGGGAAAGCCGAACCGCTGATTGGACCACCGCAGGGCGAAGTGATCTGGCCGGTCTGTGCGCTTTGATTCCGATCGGGGTGCACTGCCGGTCTACCGTTCCAGATGTCCGGTCGGGTATTTGTGCAGATCAGAAAGAGAGACGGAGAGTTAGCAGAGAGTTCTAGGTGAAGAACCTGGGGATCCCGCTCCGACGCTCAAGTCAGGTCAGATAGCCAGGACGTAGTAAAAGGATGCAAGAGTAGAGAGTAGAAGAAAAAACCTCCTCCCTGTAGCGGCGTCGGGTCCTTTATATATCTTTTGGGAGCGTGTATGACTAGCATTTAATGACGCGTGCTTCGGAGGCATGGTCGAGCATGCTCTGGCCTAAAAGTACCGTCGTCTCTGAATTTTCAGGGAGTGCCGAAGGTACTGTTTGGGGTGTTCTAGCCGTACGGGTGGAGTGCTCGCCTCGTACGAGCGAAGGGTGCCATGTACAAGATAAGGGCACCGTAATCGTACGGGCGGTGACGGAGTCATCCATGGTAGCTGCGCGGGAGATCGGGATCCATGATGAGGCTGTTCTTACATCTGACCGGGGAAGAATCCACAGAGAACCTCCGGTCGGTTAGGATAAGAGATATACCCGACCGAGGTTCTTGAGGGGGCTCGGTCGGTGAGAAAGGATTGTTAGTCCGATCGGAATATACTAGATGTGACCCCGACCGGGCCTGCGAGTGGCCCGGTCGGTGAAGGGGTTGGGGTGCTGGAGGAAGGTCCGATCGGAATGTACTAGAGGTGACCCTGACCGGGGCTGCGAGTGGTCCCGGTCGGTGAAAGGGTTTTACCTATCCGATCGGGGATATGAGGTGGAGACCCTCGATCAGTGATCCTTGAATTTTTCGTGAGCGGGCTTTACGCATCCGATCGAGGATGCAAGGTGGAGACTCCCAATCGATTATCCTTGAGTTTATCCGATCGGGGATTTAAGGTATAGTCCCCGATCAGCGACGTTTCGTGTTCACGTGGGCGTTGACCTTGACCTTGATTTGAACAACGCCACGTGACTTCACTTAGTGATGTTGGAGAACCCAAACTTATCCATCCGTATCATTAACTAACTAAATATTTTTAGTTAACTAATTGTACGTCTTGCATCCGTTTTGCTACTAGGATTAGATTTAATGTGCATTCGAACGAAAGCTTGTGCAAGTTGGTTCTTTCCTTGTGCAAGTTGGAGGTCCAAAGCTTCTTTCCCTTGCATGAGTATTAAATATGAGAGTCTACCCTTTACATAATGGGAATGTGACAATATATACACTATACATACTGAAGGTTAAACCCCCACAATCTTTCCACCTCGTGCATGGAGAGTGAAAAGGCTACCATTTTCTTCACCATAAGTCGCCTTGTTACTCACAAAAGTAAGCGACTTCACAACCAAGTAATGTCTTAGATACCCGTAGCGACCTCTTATGCTCGACCACCATTCGGTCCACTTGTGAATGCTGTTCTGTTTGAATGATACTTGGATACCGTCGATGGCTTCTCCATGGCGAACCACCACCTTTAGGATTGAGGCTTTGTTATTTGCAATCATATCCTTGACTTCCCCTCCATTGCCTCCACAAGGTCCTATCTTATACACCTACGCATAAAGAAAATAGTCGATGCTAACATTACTCATGGATGATGTTCACGATAACGAGTTTTAAAGTTTTACGCGAGCTGAAAATTTTGCTTAATCGCACATACTAAAATCAAACAAAACTAAATACTAACATCAAACAGTTGAAAATTATGAACCGTAAAATTAAGCAAAAAATTAGCACTAGTCGAGAAGGGTTAGATGCCGCCATGGAGGGCTCGTCGACATTCAAAACTTCATCTTTTGGAGATGATGGCCGATCAGGGTTCTTGTCGATGAGTAAGACATGCACTCTAATCGTAGAAGACTTTCCAATAGTTGAAAAACTAATATGCCATTGTGTGTAATTAGATGCTCAGGTAACATCAAATTTGAGACAATCTGGCGCAGGAGAGAAATTTTTAGGTACGACGTTTGAATAAAAGCTGCAAAGAAAACGTAAGAAAAAAAAGATTAGTTAACGAAGAGGAATCGTTTTTAGGTTTAAATAAAAAATAATTTTTATTTAAATTAAAATCAAACTCAATTTATTTTTATAAAACATTAATTCTTGTTTAAATAATTTAAGAAATAAAAAAATTATAATGAAAAAAAACTAATTCAAAAAAAAAAAAATTAAGTTTTAGAAAAGAAAATTAATTCTATAAAAATAAGAAATAAAATCTAAATTAATTTTTAGAAGAAAAAAATTAATACTAAAAATAAAAAAAAGTTAAAAGATCAATTTTAGAGTTTTGACGGTTATTAGAAAGTCGATTCCTTCTCGTTCGGATTCTAAATAGAGCGCAATCGCATCAAAAGTTCATAGATTGATAATCTTCTTTGTTGGACGTAGTCTCGGTCGGCCCAAAAAGAGACTGATAGTCTCGTTTTCTTCTCGTCACAGTTCGAAAGGAACATAGGCGTAACAGATAACATAAATTGATTATACTGTTAGATGCTCCTGCATCAGACGTCCCAAGTTGGAAAAAAACTCGTCCTCAAATTTAGATTAATATCAGGTTGAACCACTTCCATACCTTCTGGCAACGTATCCACACCCGAACCTAGAAGCACTCGAATCTTCTCATTGGCAAGTAATTTTGCAGGGAAGAGACCCTTCCAGCCCGTATACCACTACGTAACCTCATTTAAATTAGGACGTGAACACAATCGATGATATAAAACTTGCTGTCACATGCTGAAAAAATCAACCTCCAACATGTGAACCATATGGTGGATTGGGATTGTAGATGCCCACATCATCACCCAATTGAACTGGCCTAACTTCTGATCAGCTGGATCACCTGGAATTCTTGAAGGACAATTCTCAACTTAGGAATAATATAGCGTACCATCATATGCTGTTTTAAATTAACATAACTTAATAGCTCAAGAAGAATATCAATCCCATTGTTATGGATGAAAATTCTTCTTTGTTCAACAAGTGAGAAAAGGTGAGCAAGAGAGCCAATGTTTCACATCTTTAGACAGACTTCTCTCCAACTCGCATCAAATATAGCAAATGCATCAATACTCGCCTATTGACTTTCGCTTCCAATCTTTTCAATGCTATTGCTATGCAATCTTGTGTTGCCTGGACATCGAATTCACCATCTTGTAGTCGCTGAACACCTCCTAATTTGACAAAATCAGCAACATTATCCTCATTCTCAGCTTGGTTGTCAGAGTCCTGTGCCAATCTTCCAAGAGCAAATGCAGACACCTCCTTTAGTTGAACATATGATGATTGAAGCATCTCGATTAGAGGTATTTGCACCTTGCATTCAGAATCGGCTGAAACAAATTGTCCCAACAGTAATGCTACTTCCCTTTGGCTCTCGGTGCAGCGTGAACTCAATAAGCCAATCGTAGATTGTAATGCTCCTGCAAGGAAAACTTCCTTCTTTATGTCAGGGGATGAATGAACAAGATTACCAATAACACCTACTGCCCCATAAATGACTGAAGGATCGACTGACTGAAACATGAGAATCAATGTGGGAAGAGCTTTGATTCTTAATGCCAAAGTATTCAAGGCACCTGCACTGCCGCTGCTGGTACCCGATGCATTCGTCGATGGGGCTGGTGCTTTCGCAGAGGATTTTGTTCCAAAGCCACCCAATGAACTAAAGGATTTGGTTTAGCATTTGTCACAGGTATTCTCAGCATTGATTTCATGGGCTGCCCACTAGTACTCATCGGAGCCCCAATCTTGGAAGCAGACTGATTGAAAGAAGAGTAGTTTCTGACCTTGTCAGTAGATCTCCAGTTGTCGGGCCTCGTCGGGGTACTGCTAGCTGCAGATGAGGCAGATGTGGTAGTAGCAATCGGTCTAGGGCGTGAATCGGATGATTTACCCACTCTGAAGGCGTTCTTCGACGGCGTTGAGTTCAAAGGAACATTTGCAGACACGCCACGTCTCTGGCCGAGGGCAGATCCAACGAGATCACCGAAGAGGTTAGGCTTCGACTTGTGGATCCTGATCCTAGAGGTCGTGGACGTCCATCTCTTTTCGAAGATATCGCCGACCATGGAAGCAGAAGCATTGAGATTGCCAGATCGGGCGGAGGAGGGCGACGCAGCAGGCGTCCACGAGGGTCGAGAGGGCTGGTGCACCCAAGAAGGCGGCGGCGCAGAGGAGGACGCGGCGTAGGGGCCAGTGAGTTTCTGGTCCTTAAGAGTGCGGAAGGCAGAGCCGGCGAGGTCGAAATCGAGGGGAAGATTGATCGCCCCCTCAATCTTCCCTTGTTCCACCAAGTCCTCAGCAGCCAATTTGTTGACTTCTTTGTCTTTGTCTGAAATAGAACTTGAAGGATCTTTCTCTTCAATCTTTTCGCCAATGGCGCTTTCGGAAATATCAGTGTTTAAAATCTACAATATGTTATCAACAATTTCATGGACAACCTCATTCATTTTATCATCATCATAAATAATAAGATCACTAACTATTTTGATTTTATCATCATCTCCACGCGAGAGGAAGGGGATGTAGAAGCACCGACATTATCTTGATTGGAAATTAAGAATTTTTCAAGAATGAAATAAAGGAATTTACGATTTTTACGATCTTGCACCGTTAGACGCTAAGATAATTTTATAACTTGTCTGATCTTAAATCTCATATTGGGTGCTACGACTACAGCATGAGACTTTCTCAGTCGGAACTTGTCTGTCACGACGATGATCACAATCACGACGATCATCTATGGAATCTAGTGCTCTGATACTAACTGACATAAGGAAAAAAATCTTCAGGTACGACGTTTGAATAGAGGTTGCAGAGAAAGCATAAGAAGAAGAAAATTCGATAACGAAATGAAATCGCCTCTAAATTTAAACGAAAACTAATATTTATTCAAATTAAAATAAAACTCAATCTATTTTTATAAGAATACTAATCATTGTTTAAATAGCCTAAAAAAAATCATAATAAAAAAAAATTAATTCTAAAAAAATAAAATTTAAATTAAATTTTAGAAAATAATAATAATTTTAAAAAATAGGAAATAAAATTTAAATTAATTTTTAGAAAAAAATAATAATTCTAAAAATTTAAAAAAATATATAAGAAAAAATTAATTCTAAAATTTTGACGACTATTAAAAAATCGATTCATTCTAAATAGCTCTCGAAGAGAAATAAAGTTGTGGTATAGAAACAAAATAGGAGAATTGTCGGAATTTCATTCCTTTCTATCTTATACTTTAGATTTTTCAAATAAAAATTATTGAAAATATATGTTTGTAAATCCATGTAATGTAAAGTAAGGATTAGGGGAAATTAGTATATTTCATATACTTGTACTTAAATTTTTTTTTGAAATTGATGAAAAAATTGTCGAGAAGTAAAACAAAAAACAAAAAAAAATTCATATATCATATAACCATAAAAAATCCATATGATCATATCATATAAAATAAACAAAGTAAAATCCTACACTCATATATATAATATAATTATAAATAAAAATATAAATATAAATTAATTATACTACGGAATACTCCTACATCACAATCAAATTCTACGCAAATTTTCTACAAATACATAAATAAAAAGCGAACGAAGTTCAACATCCTTGCACATCCCATTTGAAAGATAAATCCGTCAAAATCGATAGGCTTGTGAAAAAACATACATTATGTTGAGAGTGGGATTTGAACCCACGCCCTTTCGGACCAGAACCTTAATCTGGCGCCTTAGAGCAACTCGGTCATCTCAACGTTATGTTTTTTAAGATATACTTATTATTTTAACAAATTAATAAAGTTACAGAACCTATCGACCCAGAGTTTTGATGATTGAAACAATTATCTAAATATTTGTGAGTAAATTTAGTATTTAATTTAGTAAAAAAATAATTTGAACGATTTATTAATTTAAATAATTAAGTTTGAATATATATATATATCTTACACATCTGTTTCATGAATGACAGGGGCGATGCTCACAAAATTCAGAATTTAAATTATTTTTTTTAAGCAATGAATTGTGCTAATGAAATTTTATTTTTAGGATTAAGAGTTCGGTTATAGTATTAAGAACAAAATAAATTGAAAAAAATTTAAATTTTTTTTAGATGTACACGAAGTGTAAGATAAATTATATATATATATATATATATATAAAAAAAAGTGAATAAAAATTATAAAATATTTATAAATATTGTCCATGATAAAATTGAAAACGTATTTATTAATAATTTTTTT
>JBBUKS010000113.1:5601728-5612668 GCA_038050645.1 Hedychium gardnerianum | reverse complement strand
CCCACAATTAAACATCTTAGAGTGTTTGGATGTAAAGTATACATTTTAAACACCAAAGATCACTTAGGAAAATTCTCTGCTAAAGTGGATGAGGGTATTCTTGTAGGGTACTCTAATCATAGCAAAGCCTATAGAGTTTACAATAAGAGATCTAAAATAGTTGAAGAATCTCTAAATATTGTTTTTGAAGAAAATCCAACCTCAAATACTTATAAAACAATCGAGGTTGAATTACAATTTGAATTGAAAAAATTATCATTAAATGAGAACAATGATCATGAGGAAGAAAATCAAGAGAGTGAGAATAAAAAAATAGTCGAGTTACCACTTGAGCATGTGATCACCACAACTCAAGAATTAAAATCCACTAGAACAAATGCAAATCATCCCTTAGATCAAGTAGTGGGAGATATTATACAATGGGTAAGAACTCGATCATATTTTCGAAATGAGGGAAGTCAAATTACCTTAATCTCCCAAATTGAACCAAAAACCATTGATGATGCCTTTCTTGATTCAGATTGGATTTTAGCAATGCAAGATGAATTATCTAAATTTGAGAGAAGTCAAGTTTGGGATTTAGCTCCTAGATCCGAAGAAAAATTAATTATTGATACTAAGTGAATTTTTCAGAACAAACTTGATGATGAGGGAGTGATTGTGAGAAACAAAGCTAGATTGGTTGCTAAAGGCTTTAATTAAGTAGAAATGAAACTTATTCACTCGTAGCTCGATTGGAGTCCATTATGTTGGTGTTGGAAACATTATCTAATCGAACATGTGTTTTGATATTGACAAAGGTTCAAAGTTAAGGCTTATTGTGATCTAATGAGTTTGACTGAGTGTGCAACTAGCTCAACCAGAAAGTCCTAAGTGATCTTAGGTAAGGTACAAGTCCTAGTTGAGTTTAGGCAAAAGAAATCCTGGTCGGTTGGACTGGGCAGAAGTCTTGGTCGGTTGGACTAGGCAAAGAAGTCTTGGTTGGTGTGGATTGGGCAACGAAGTCTTGGTCAAGGTGATTGGGCATAAGACTTGGAAGATCGAGGACATCGAACTTCCGAGGACATTAGGAGGGAAGCCTTGGGGGTCATGGACACCAGACAGAAGTTTAGACGGGTTGAGGACCGAATGTACGTTGAGCAAAAGTCCAAACAGGTTTGGAGGACCGGATGTTTGGCAATAGGTAAACTCTCATAAGAGGAGTGGGTTGTTGGGGAGCCCGACGCGAGTGCGTGCTAAAACATATTTCGTAAACATACACAGCAAAAAATAAAAATAATATAATAAACTAATTTATTATATCACACATATTACACGCAAGCAAGGATACAACATGCTAGACATGATCGAATAATAAAAATTTTATGGAATAAAATTTACGCTAGGTATACCTGATAGATGACGTGAAGTGGAAAAGGCATCAACCGAGCGACTCTCTCGAAGCTCCACCTCTATTCATATCCATGCCGAGTGAACTTCAAGATGACTTCTGAAGTCACAAGTTTCTTCCTTGAGAAAGGTACTAGCCTTGCGTGCGAACACGAGGTTTGGTGTCTGGTGGCGTACGCAACCAAATGACACCAAAGCGAGAGAGCAGCCGAAAAATCAGCCCGTTGTCCTCCCAGAGAACCCGCTGTGAACAGGTCTTCTCGGAGCCTTCCGGCATCCAAAATTCACTAACAAAGAGGTAAGAGATACCCCAAGATGTTGGGTATCCAGTAGTAATGTTTGCTTACCGAAAATAGAGCAAAAGGATGCTGGGAAGGGGTGAACGACGAGAGGACAGAATCTGTCCGCCCGATGTTGTTTGCTCGGCGACACTCCAACGGTCGAGCTCCTATGCTCCGGCATCCTTCTGATCGGCGGGGACCTGCTGTCTGGAAGGGAGAGGGTGGTTGGAGCTTTGGGCGGTAGCGGACCAAGGAGAAAGCCTCTGCTTGGTGTGGTGGTCGGCGACACAAAAGAGGGAGGAGAGGGGAGAGGAGACTAGGTTTTCTAAAAACCTATTCACTAATGAATTCATTAATTAATTTTCTATCTTATATATAATTATATAGATCCCTTAGATGAGTTGGATGAGAAAGCTCAAACCTGACCTAATAATCCTTAACCTAAACTTAACCCATTAAGTTTTTGGTTTAGTTCAAAAGCATAACTCTTTTAATTAAAACCAAACCAAAGAGGGTCCAACTTATCTTCAAAAGACGTGCCTCATCCGTGCTTCTGTCCCGCCACTCTGATTTCCATATTTGCCCTTTGTCTGGTCCAAATAGACTTGGTCTCTCTCGATATGAGAATCCAATTCTCAAACTCATTTTTTCGAATAAACTCGTAGTGCGTGTGACCCAATAGGTTTTTGATTTATCTTGGTCATCCATAATTAACTATTAATTATAGATCGATCATGAGTGACACTTAGTAGTACAACATGATCCCCAATTAATCAAAAAGTCAACGATTGATCCCAGAACATCTTCTGAAATCTTTCAATAGCTATAGTGAATCATGTCTTGTTCCTTTCACTCATCTTATACCACTTGGTTCAGGATATAGTCTATGTATCTGTTCCCACTAGGCTGACTATGTCATACCTAACCCAAGTAATACTTATTCGTCTTGTGGATTTAAATTGCTCGTACATGTGTCTAAAAGTATAATACTCTTAACACGTGATGTTTTGGCCAAAGACTTTGAGTAACAATCCTGACAAGCGGCCATAGGATATACATCTCCTCGTAAGGAGCGATGAATCCTCTATGGGCTATTCAAATACCTTCGAGTACTTCAAACTTGTACCCAATCATCTTGGGTCAACACCTCCACGGAGATGCTTGCTTAAGATGTCAAAGTATGAGTTTCTATGACCAAGAAGACTTGAATACCTCAAGTCGAAGGAAACTTGTACTTAAGCTGCAATGAGATCTTCATTGACATATCCATATATGTATAAACACTTATGAAGTCTTACAGCAGGTCATTCCTATGAACTAGTTACCATAACTAGCATCCACGTTTAACTCTCGGCATCCCAATGTCTCCAGCTAGTGAGGAACAACTTCTTGGTTAGACCAAGGAGTATAACCCATGCTAGTCTCATAGAATCGATGATGTCCAAACATATCAATTCATCGACTAGGGAAGATTTCAATACATTCATAATTACACATATAGAGATGCTCACTAGTTGCGATCCAATCACAAGTTCTCTCATGCTATAAATCATATTACGGACATTCAGTAAATTAGTTTAAGATCTAATCATATATACAAAATATGTATACTCAAATAATGAACCTTTATTTATCTAATAAATAGGTACAAATCATAAGGCGATTGTCTTAGGATATTTCTCATATATAACATGGGTGAGGATGCGTTCCCCGAGAGGAAACAGTAGGCGTTAGTCTATCCTAGGGTTTCACTGAAAACCAAAAAGTCAAGACCAAGATAGTCAATGTTGGATTGATTTTATTGCACATTAATACTCTATATTTTGCTTTGTGATAACTCTGTAATGCAAGGGTGAATTATGAAAATAGTTGATCTAGGCGCTTGGAAGGGATCCAAGCGCCCTAAGTGGATCTCGGCACCTTAATGGTATTCAAGCGTCCTGAGTCCAGATCAACGATAGGATGAGGTGGCAGCCTTAGATTGGCCGACCCATGTCAGCATCCAGGTGCCTTAAAGGGATTGAGGTGCCTGGATTGGGATAAGATTTGTTGAATGAAGATTCGCCGAGAGCTTGCCACATCAACACCGATTGAGGCGCCTCAAGAGAATTGACGCACCTAGATCGGCCTATATAGGCAGCATTCGACTAGAGCCTTGAACAACCATTCTCTACAACTTCCATGATTGCGCATTGCTCTGAAAAGCTCTCTACAATGCCGAAACGCTGCTCCAGCAACTAAAGCTCAAGCTACTACTCTAAGTTATCGATACTGATTATTATTGTTGTTATTTGTTCATTCATTCAAAGTATTTGTAACCACCAAGATTTTTAGTGAATTGCCCAATGAAAGCACTCATACAAGTGTGAACGTTGGACTAGCAGTCGTCGGGCTGTGAACCAAGTAAAAAGAAAGTGTTTTAGCATTGTTTCTATTTTTTATTCTGCTGCGTTATCTCTCTTATTTTATGAAAAATATAAAAAAGCCACGAGCGTTATTCACCCCCTCTATCGCTTACTCCGATTCTACACATTAGGATGATTTTGGCATTTGCTGCTCACAAAGGGTTTAAGTTGTATCAAATGGATGTGAAATCAACATTTTAAAATGGTTTTATTAAGGAAGAAGTCTATGTTGAGCAACCACCCGGGTTTGAAAATTCAGAGTTTCCAAACCATGTGTATAAACTTAAAAAGGCACCTCGTACTTGGTATGAATGATTGTCAACATTTTTATTGTCAAAAGGATTTCATAGAGAACAAATTGATCCTACTTTGTTTCTGAAAAAATAGTGGAGATGATATTTTTGTGGCCCAAGTTTATGTAGATGACATTATTTGTGGTTCCACAAATAAAGACTATCTAAATGAGTTCATAAATCACAGGAAAAATGAGTTTGGTTGGTGAGTTGATATTTTTCTTAGGACTACAAATTAAACAAACAAAAGAAGGCATATACATTCATCAATCTAAATATGCCAAAGAAATCATCAAGGAATTTGGGATGGAAAATGCCAAAGAAATATCTACTCCTATGGCCACTAATACAAAATTAGACAATGATATTGAAGGCAAAGAAGTTGACCCAAAGTTGTATTGTAGTGTTATAGGTAGTCTTCTTTATCTCACAGCTAGTAGACATGACATATTGCTTGCCGTAGGTATGTGTGCAAGATATCAATCTTGTACCAAGGAGTCACATTTATGTATGATCAAACGAATTCTTTGATATCTTAAAGGAACTCAAAGTGTAGGTCTTTGGTATCCTATAATTGAAACCTTTGATCTTGTAGGGTACTCTAATTCCGATTATGCTGGGTACAAATTGGATCGCAAAAGCACTGGTGGTGGATGTCAATTTTTGGGATCCTCTTTAGTTAGTTGGTCAAATCGAAAATAACATTGTGTAGCACTCTCCACAACCGAAGCCAAATATATAGCTACGGGAGAGTATGTCACAATTGTTATGGATGACTCACACTTTAAAGGATTATAAACTCATCTACAAAAATGTACAAGTTTTTTGTGATAATGTGAGTACCATAAATTTGACCAAAAACCCAGTTCATCATTCAAGAACAAAGCACATTGAGGTAAAACATCATTTCATTCAAGATCATGTGGAGGTGATATTGTCCTTAGTTATGTTGAGTCAAAATCAAACCTAGCCGATATCTTCACTAAACCACTTCCCGAAGCTGAATTTAGTTATTTACAAAGGGAATTTGGAATGTGCCTTGTTGAGTTAAATAAACAACCCTTCATGATCACTTCAAGGATGATTTTTTTTCTCATTTTACCTTCAAAATGCATCTCACAAGAACATAGGCTTTACCTTGTTTGTGTTTTTGAATTTACATAGATGGGAGTGAGATATTTAGGAACAATCTTCTTGATCATAATTCTTGTTATGATGTATTACTTTGAGCAAGAGGGTTGAAATTTTTTTTTATTAATCATTGACTTGATCAATCATGGGGAAGACCAATACACAATTAATGTGTATTTGGTCTGAAGATCATGATTGGACATTACAATGGAAGAAACCCATAACCAACCATTCCAAAACACTTAACTTCACATATATATCATATCTACACTTCATACACGTGAGTAAAGTCATTAAACATTGAGATTGGCACTAAATGGGACAAAAATAAGGTTTATCAGAGTTTTTTAGTAATTCCAATAGATTGGTGACAGTTACCAATCGATTGGTAATTCTGTAGTTGGCTACAGAAAGGCTCGGAATCGATTAGGGAATCAATTTGGCTGATACCAATCGATTGGTGCAAATTTCTCGCAAACACATAACCTTGCTGAATCGATTCGGTTAAAGACCAATCGATTGGTGACAATCTCTCACGAACACAGCATTGATCGTAATCGATCAACTGATCGATTAAAGCCTCACCTAATCAATTGGTGAAACTCACCAATCAATTGGTAGGCATGGTTTTATACTTGTGCTCTAACTAATTTACTCAAACACCCAATTTTCTACCGAGCCCTACTCTTCCGACTCAATCACCATTTGTGTCACCCGCCCCTTTTCGTCTCCGACGATCTCTCCGACGTCGCTTCCAACGTTTAGGTCACTCCGGTAAGCCCTAGACCAATGGTTCTTTTAGCATTTCTTCCTTTCCTTTTCCCATTTCCTGGCTATAGCTTACTTAGCATATCCGAGAGCTTTTTTTTGGAGAAGGCTTGTCTTTAGTGACAACTACTTCTCCAACGATCTCGGGACAACATATCCTCTTTCCTAGCCCATCCTCAATTTTTTGAGCAACCATACCACCAAAGTAAAACCCTAAACCCTAGTTTTCATTAATCGATTTCATTCTTCATGAAAAATTTGCTAATCAATGGATTGTTGCATTCCATTCATGCATCATAAATCATATTTTTGCTCATAAATTGTTGGTGCATTCATCATTCATTCCCTTTAGAAAGAAATAAAAGCATCCTAAGTCCGATGAGGGTTCATCCCGACCTCAACCACCAACCAACTCTCACTTTCCGAATGTTGCTCTCCAAAAAGCATTCAACAAGCATCAATTCATACTCATTCTAGCTTGGTCAATTGACCGAACATATTATTATGATCACTGTGTTGATGTTTTTGAAATCATTCAACATTACAAAATTGAATCCATTGTCTATTGTGAACGTGATATCAATGTAGGGTTAGTTTCTGAGTTCTATAACAATTTTCATACCTCTAATGGGTTGAAATACCGGACCCGTGTTGCCAAATGTAATATAAATTTCTCTTTTGAAATCCTTCGAGACTTTTTAGAGTCTCATCCATCATCGAGCGATTTTGTGTTTTATCTTGTATTGCCTGAGTTGTTACCCTCACCTTTTAAGCATATCTCCATTTCCTCTATGTATGAGCATTTCTTTGGGTGACCTCGTCCGGATGGACCCAATGCCTCTATTAATACTTTTTCTGCTCTTGCAATATCAACCAAGGACAATGCCTTATTCAAAAATGTTATCAATTGCATCTTACCCATTGTATCTCATGCCTTAGCTACCATTGGACCACTACATCTCTTTCTGTTATATGTCTTTTGTCGCTTTCTTGACATCAATATAGCGTTGAACATGTTTCATTGCATCATTCACTTCATCACACTAGTGCATGGTACAGTTCATATGTTGTTTAGCAACATTATTACAGAGTGGATGACATCTTTAGACATTGATGTTTCCCATGGCAAGTTGGAGCCCATGACGGCCAAGTACTCCAGAATCTCAGTACGGTCTTTCTCCTTGGCTGGGATGGTGGCTCATGGTTCTAGTGTGAGGTGGATCGATGGTCATCAGCTAGGTGAGGGGCAGAGAGCATGACCCGAGTGGGCGGGGCTGGCGCCAACTCCTGCGGTGGGTGATCAGGAGGAGGCTGATAATGCACCTACTCATTATGATCATTATGGAGATCTTCCGTCTCAGATGCTTGAGCTCGAGGAGATTATGGACACTAGATTTGAGGAGTTGTGTGTTGTCATGTACCGCAAGTGCACGATTACGTCATCAAGTAATAAAATATCGAATCCACAGAGATTGAGGTTTAAGCACTAGAGAAGTCGCAAAGCATGAATGAGAGGGAAGAGTTGGTTGAGAAAAGAGAGTTGGTTGAGAAGGGTTGGTTGAGAAAGCAATTCTATGGTTTTGATTTCATCATGATGCTAGTTAATATGTCATAAATTGTTCATCTCCTTACCCTCCATGATTATAATCTTCTAGGAATCCTAACTAGATTACCGGTGTGAACTCGCGAAATCTACCCCAGAGTGTTTACACTATTTGGCATTCAATGTTACTAAGTAGAAGAGGTTACGTAGAAAGTTCGGTTAAAGGACTACCTCTGTCACTAAGGGCTCACCGGTCATACAGTCTAAATTACACAAGTCAATTCCTAAATTGAATTAGTGCATACGCTAATTAAGTAATCCTATATGGAGAATTGACCCCAATTCAAGGCGACGACCCTAGAAAGTCTAGTTAAAGGATTGCCCTCTGTCACTAAAGGCTCTCCAGTCATATAGTCTAAATTACACAAGTCACCTCCTAAATTGAATTAGTGCATGCGCTAATTAAGTAATCCTATATGGAAAATTGACCCCAATTCAAGGCTAGAAAGTCTGGTTAAAGGACTACTCTCTGTCACTAAGGGCTCCCTAGTCATATAATCTAGAATAATCTCCTCTACATGGTGGCAATCCTTCATATCCATATGCATTTAATTCATTCACATATTCAATCAAACACATACAAGGCACCATGCATATATAACAATTCATAAACACCTCATAGAATAAGGAAATTAGCAAATCCATAGTTTATACATCAACATCACATCATAATTACTCCCTACATCCTAGAATTAGAGAGATCTACTCCATAGCAAAGGAAGAACAAATTAAAGACAAGAAAGTAGACATTCTTACAATCTCCAAAGAAGAATAGAAATGGAAGAATGCTTACCTAAGCCTTGTCATTGTCTTTGGATGATTGTCTTGCTCTAGAGGTGGATGAATTGTCGGAAATGGATCAAAAATGAATCTTGTAGGTTCCCAAAAAGGGGAAACCTCTTCTCTCCTCAAAAGGGGATCTAAGACCCCTTTTTATAGGCCAACACGTCCATGCCTCTCACCCACACGATCATGCCTAAAGGCACCGCCATGTTATGGAATGTTTCTGGAAAGTAGGCACGATTGTGCCAATTTGCACAGCCTAACTTCAAGTTAGTTCTCGAAATGGCTTCAAAATAAGGCACGATCATGCCAATTTACACGACCTAGCTTCAAGTTAGTTCTGGAAATGGCTTCAAAATGAGGCATGGTCATGCCATTTGGCTTGGCCATGGTGAAGGAAATCCCCAGGATTTTGGCATGGTCGTGCCAATTAGCACGGCCAAACTTTTATTCTCTTCTGGAGCAGCTCGGAATATGGCACGACCCATGTGGTGACTTGATCTGAAACTGTTGTTGGAGGTTCTAATGAGACACGATCGTGTCAGGGGCATGACCATGTTGGCTTGATGAGGCACGGTCATGCCAGTAGGCATGGGCATGTTTGCTGAATATTCTTCAAAGTTTGCTTTAACGTCCATTTTTGCTCCAAATTGCATCTTGACAATGAAAATATGAAAAGAGCATATCTTTGAACAAAAGGAGTAAAAGTATGACAATATAATGAAATAGGGTGCAATAACGTAAATCATATAACGTGAAATATAAGTAGATGTACGTCAAATAATATCTAAAAACCTATATAATCTACACACATCACACTCCCAGACTTAAACCTTTGCTTGTCCTCGAGCAAAAACCTGCAATCTAGATTCGTGTGGAGATAAGATGCATCATAATCCCTGGTGAATCTTGTTAATCCTATCATATAGTTTCATTGGTAAACATGATACACGATTTGTTTGAGAATGAACTAAGTAAAACCTCTCCATGCTCAGTGCGATGAATGGCTTAACATTTCAAGTTTCAACTCCCAAGCCTAGTCAAGTCGTCATCTAACCGTGTTCCTTATGTTCCCAGTGATAGGCACTTATCTGCCACACGCATGGTTCATCTCTTTCAAACTATACAAGGTCTCAAAGGATAACTTGGAATCAAAAGAAACATAACAGTTATCTCTCCAGTAACCTAACTTGGTCCCAAATGGGTAACTTGTTAGTTTTCACTCATGACAACTATTTTTTAATCCCTTATTCAATCTATTGTGTGTGTATGTGTGTGTGTGTGTGTGTGTGTGTGCACACGCGCTTACATGATGTAGCATTATGTAGAGCACTAGAATAAGTAGAAGAGATTTTTGATTTTTCCAAATGAGTTGACGTGATCCGAGTTTTTTTAGTAACCAAAATATAGTTGAAAAATTACCATAGAAACATAAATACTAGTCCAGTTCTATGAATCATGACTATTTTCATATGTATCTACTATAAAAGTCAAGTATAGTATAAAAGAGATACTAAGACTAGGCCAATTCTTAAACTCATACCATGAAAAACATAGCTCATTTAATGCTACTATCGATAGAAAAAAGTAGATCGCCAAACATACTAGCATCTAAATCACAACAAAATGAAAATCTAGATACAAGCGTGCTAGAATTTTTACAAGAAAACAAGTCATGCTAATTATGATGATGATAGTGATGCATCTGACATGCCACAACATGAAACAAAATATACTCAAAACAAACTAACTAACATGTAAAAGTAAATCAAACTGAAGTAAATACAAAAATAAACAAAGATATGTACATATATATAGACACCCCCCCCAGACTTAGACTTTTCATTATCCTCAATGAAAGAAACTCAAGATGGTGGATGAGGGCCAGGAGGAAATCTAGGTACGTGGGGCTGGTTACCAAGATGCTCATGGTATTGATAGTGTGGCAACTTGCTGCCTCATAATATCTAGAGAATGTCTAAATTCCTTCTCTCTATACCACTCCCAGTATTGATAGTCAATAAAATCAGATACAATACCATGGAACTCCTTAGTCCTACTAAAGTGATCTCGTACCTCTTGGAATTGATCTTGAGTCATAGCAAATTGATTCTCCAACAATTGTTGGTGAACGACATGCTCCTCATGAAGAGTGTCTAAGGAGGCACAAAAATCAGAAAAATTGAATCTAGAGTGAGTTGTATCACCATGAGTAAAAGAATATCTAGCCGGCTCATGTCTAGAGGATGAGGGTTCATCATATTAATGATTGGATGGTCATGAATGG
>JBBUKS010000113.1:5583080-5601628 GCA_038050645.1 Hedychium gardnerianum | reverse complement strand
GAGGGTATTGATTTTGAAGAGACATTTTCTCCTGTTGTGAAGTTTGTGTCAATTCATGTCATTTTAGCTATTGTAGCATATTTTGACTTGAAATTAAATTAGATGGATGTAAAAATAGCTTTCCTTAATGATAATCTTAATGAGAAAATCTATATAGCACAGCCAGAAGGTTACATTGCTGAAGGTCAAGAGAATAAAATATGTAGACTTAAAAAGTCTATATATGGGCTAAAGAAAGCATTAAAACAATGGAATATAAGATTTAATGAAGTAATTTTATCTTTTGGTTTCAAAATGATCTATGAGGATCATTATGTTTACCTAAGAAAAGGAAAAAAAAGTTGGTCATCTTATCATTATATGTTAATGATATGCTAATAGCTAGAAATGAAATAAAGTTTGTGATAGAAGTCAAATTATGACTTTCATCACAATTTGACATAATAGATATGGAAGAAGATGAGTACATTTTAGGAGTAAAGATTATGAGAGATCGATCAAAAAGACTTTTGGGTTTGTCTCAAGAGGCTTATATCACTAGGATACTATAATACTTCAATATGCCAGATTGCAATATTGAACAAACACCTATAGCGAGAAATATTGTTCTGAGCAAAAACTATATCCCAAGACTCTTGAGGAAATAGCCGAGATGAAGAAAAAATCATATGTCAGTGCTATTGGTAGTTTAATGTACACTGTGTTGTGTACACGTCCTGATATCATCTATGTTGTTGCTTAGTTAGCCGTTTCCAGTCAAATCCAGGATTGAAACACTAGAAAGCAGTGAAAATGATATTCAGATATCTTAAAGGGACAATAAATTATTATCTCTATTTCCATGGATGTAAGATGAGCCTGAAGGGCTACATAGATGCAGATTGGGCAGGAGACCTTGATGATAGAAAATTCACATCTGACTATAACTTCTTGCTGAATGGTGGCGCCATCTCATGAAACAATAAGAAATAGGCTTGTGTAGCGCTATCAATAATTAAAGTTGAGTATGTGGCTTGTGCAGCGGCTGTGCAAGAAGCTGTCTGGTTGAGAAGGTTCCTGAAGTATCTAAAAATTACTGAGGACAATGAGAGTCTTGTTACAGTGTATTTTGATAATCAAGCTTGATAGCTTTTTTCAAGGATCCCAAATATCATAGCAAAGATCAAGTATAATTTTGTAAGGGATATTGTTGATAAAAAAAAAGATAATTCTTAAGTATAATCCAACACGTGCTATGCTTGCAGATTATTTTACTAAGTCATTGACTAAAGAGTCATTTCAAAGACATGTGAAATCTTTGGGACTTCGTAAAATGTAATATTTGGTAAAGATAATCGGATATATGAAATATCATGATCTATTCAGTGTATATGTCTTTGTTATATATTGATAAAGTCTCAGTGAGCATGTTGGTAGGTTGAGATTAGTCCATTCACATAGACAATCATCTCTATTTGTTAACTATAAATAGAGTAAGATCATTACTTATGGGATAGCTAATGAAGCTGTGAATGGAGGCACACCTGTAAGTTGGGGTTGCCTTGATAGTTGTATCAAGATGAGATCATTTGTGAATTGTTAATGATCGGAGTAAATGTACCCACCATTTATTGAACCTGTTGGAGGCCAGATTTGAATTCATGAGTTGAATTCATGATTAGGCATTGGGAATGTCTAGATACAAAATTTGTATAATGTTGAAATTGAGAAAAATATGCACTCTTTATTAGTAAAGAGGAAAAATATCATAGCATGTGATTCATACCATATGTGCAATAACAATAATAAGAGTAGTGAGAGAATGAGTCTCTGCTTCTCTAATATATGAGACCCTTGAGATTATAAGTTAATCTTGGTTTTACCCTCAGTGACTATTTAACTATTTACTTGAAGTTCTAATCAGTGATTGCTACTTTAGCATGTATCCTATTGACTATGGATGATTCGGTCTATAGAGCATAACTAGGAAAGCAACTGATCAGAATGTATAGATTCTAGCTAAAAAGAAAAATTAAAATAGATTTACATCTTTGATATTTATTCATTGGTCGACCAATTATATTATTTGTTGAGTACATAAAATGTGATTGTAAATAATTGTATTGATTGAATATATTGAATGTGCTCTCGACATGATAGTCATTATGAGGGATTAGAGATGTTCGTATTGATGTAAATGATTTAATCTGGGATAAATGCAAGATATTGATGTCTCTGATTTGTTTTGAAGAATAACTATGTAAAGTGTAACAATTTTCTTAGCAATCAATGCTTTGTATACTTGTTGTCGTACGAATTATTTTTCCTCATGTATGAATCAGATATTTTGATATGGTCTATGTGATATGACTTGGACGAGTGGGAAATGTAGATAGTAGGGTTAGTAGGCAGTTATCGAAATTTCTCACAACCCTCATTCCTTATTAATATGCGTCCAAGGTAGTAATAAAGGTGTTCAAACTCATAAAGGAGAATTTGATTCGTAAATCTTACATGAAAGTTTATTATGATCTTCTCACCGATGACAAATTATTTAATTCAACGGTACATTTTATTTGTTTCATACAAATTCTTTTTCACTACATGAATTCTCGCACGTTGTCTATATGATCGATATAATTATTAGGTCGTAGAGTTTGCATTTGTATTGGAGGAAACAGTGCAATTTCACTGGAATTTATATGGCGAACCGCTCCACCAGCTTTTTGACGCATGTCCTGTTTACTGTCGTAAACATATGTTGACCCATTAGTTAAGAGAACATTTCCATGATCAAAGCATTGAACTGGTGGTAGTTAATCAATGATGGATGAAAAGTCAAGGAGCTGGATCAGGTTTAATTGGTTCGTAACCGAGTTGGAGAGCAGTTTTAGGAGTTGCGCTGCTCTGCCTCGAAAAGGTTTGCATGGTAATTGTTGCGATGTGAAAATCTCATCATGGTTATAGGGCGACATAAATCTATCTCGCAATCAAAAGCGATGATATTGAAACTTTCTCCCTTTCTTCTCGTGGCATTGTCGATTTCTATGGAGATTAATACACATCAAATGACTCTTCGAGAGTTCTCCAACAAAACCATTCTGATGCCTAAATCATCATGGTATTTCAATAGTAGAATAAAATTGAAAAAAGTAATACGATATTTCAATAGTAGAGTAAAAATAAAAAAATTAATACGAGAGGTTGAGTTAGTTAGAGTCCCCTTCTATCGCGGGGCATATACCTAACTTTTTATAGGGTGAGGTACCTGTAGAGATCATGAGGAGGTGGGGAAAAGATCGTGGGTGAGTGAGGATCATGATCCCTATCTGCTTGGGATGCTCCTAGTGGTTACTATGCCTAGACGCGTCCGGGAGTTGGCTCACGGGAACCCATCCGGACTCAGGGGCGTGGGCTTGCTTGAACATGCTGAACACTCGGTCTTTGACAAAGGGCGAGCCTACAGATCGGGAGATCGAGGTGCTCAGTGGGTCAACAACTCGAGAGGTCATGGTGCTCAACAGGTCAGTAGGTTAGGAACTACTTGACAACTTGGATTGACTCAGCTAGTTGGCGGGTCGGAGTGCTCGGGCAGGCTTGGACCAGCTCGGCAACTCAGGAGGTCGAGGTGCTTAGTAGGTTGGCAACTCGGGAGGTCGAGGTGCTCGGCAAGTCGACAAGTCGGCAAATCGGAGTGCTCAACAAGTCAAGAGGACGATAACTTGGAGTACTCGGCAGTCAGATTGACTCGGGCAGTCAGATACTATTGACACGCTTTGTGGAGTCTATGTTGACCAAATCCTGTATTATGCCACATGAACTCTTTGTTGACCAGTTAAAGGAACT
This sequence comes from Hedychium gardnerianum, assembly GCA_038050645.1. Taxonomy (NCBI): domain Eukaryota; kingdom Viridiplantae; phylum Streptophyta; class Magnoliopsida; order Zingiberales; family Zingiberaceae; genus Hedychium; species Hedychium gardnerianum. Next base: position 5,597,803 of record JBBUKS010000113.1, on the reverse strand, counting down.
TTTACGTGGACTCCCTATCGACCTAGTCAAGGGCCCGCCATGTGAAACTATACTTACCTCCGCATCAATAATACTCTGTGAAATCAAATCTTGGTTTGTTTTTTTTTCATGTCTTAAAATTTATTTATTTATATTAAATTTTAGATAAGGATATAAGTTAAATTGGATGAATAAATTTAATTTAGATGTTAATGTAGGATCCAACATTGTTTGAGTGTAAAAAAGTGTTGTAAAAGTTGTTGGTCGAAAACTTCTTTTATTGATTATCCGGGTGCTTGGATCCCTTCTGGGCACCCCGGCTAGGCCTGATTCGATCTGCTTCTGTCGCAGTTTATTCACCTCCACGTACCTAGATACCTTCCGGGCGCCTGGACTACTAACATGGCTGCATCTGGACGAAACCTCGTTTGAGTTGACCTTATTACTTCCCAAGCGCCTAGATCCTTTTGTTGGGTAGCCCGACGCAGATGCGTGCTTTAGACGTTTCACAAAACGTGCGTAGTGAAAATAAAAAATATAATAAATTTTTAATTTATTACAACACACACATCCACGCATGAAAGATACAACACGTGCAGACATAATCGCAATATAAAATTTTACGATAAGAAATTTATTCTAGTTATATCTGACGGATGATGTGTGGCGGGAATGACATCAACAAAGCGACGCTATGGAGCCTCGCCTCTATTCGCATCCACGTCGAGTATCTTCAAGATGACTTCATAAGTCATGAGTTCCATCCTCATGAAAGGTACTAACTTTGTGTGTGAAGATGAGGTTTGGTGCGTGAAGAGTATGACACTAAACGGAGAGAAATGACCAAAAGGGGCGCTTGCTGTCCAGCCGGAAAAGGGGGTTGTTTGCCCATTTTTCTTTGCTGTTTGGCGTCCGTAATTTGTTGTTGACGAGGTAAGAAGTACCCCAAGCCGTTAGGGATTTGGTAGCAACCTTTGTTCACCAAAATGGAGATCGGAGGAGGCCGGGAGAGATCAAACCGCCGGCGGACAGCTTGTTATCCACCGACCTTCTTTAGCTTTGCAGAGCTCTTCTTGGCCGGAGATCCCAACTCCAGTGATCCTCGGGATGGCAGGGAGCTTTTGTCCAAAGAAGAGGTGGTGGCCGGAGGAGATGACTGAATGGAGTTGGCAAGGGCGGTGGCACAAGGAGAAAAGATCTCCTTGTGTTGGGCGGCGACAAAGAGAAGAAGAGGAGGAGGAGAAGGATTTTTGGAAAAGCCTAACCTTTAGGTTTAATCCAAAACTTTTATTAATTCTCTCCCTATAGAAGAGTAATTACAATCTCTTCTTAATGACTTGGGGAGCAAGTCATCTTATAAGCCCAAACTCAACTCATTAAGCCTTAACCGAAAGCTTAACCCATTAAGCTATTGGTTTGGTTCTAAATCAAACCACTTGCTTCAATGATCAAACCAAAACAATTTGGTTAATTATTAAACCAAATAGTGTCCACCACATCTTCAAAAGACGTGGCCCATCCATGCTTCCGTTTCGATAAATAATTTTCTATATTTGTCGTTTGTTTGATCCAACCAAACTTTGTCTCTCTCGATTTGAGAATCCAATTCTAAAACTCGTTTTAAGTCTTTTGGATAAACTCGTAGTGCATGTGACCTTATAGGTTTCTAGTTATGTTGGTCCTCTATAATTAACCATTAATTATGGAACGATCATGAGTAACACCTAGTAGTACATCATGATCCCAATTGACCGGAAAGTCAACGGTTGATTCCAGAACTATTTCTAAACCTTTCAGCAATTATAATGAGTCATGTCTCGTTTCTTTCACTCGTCTTATACCCACTTGGTTTAGGATATGGTCTATGTGTCAATCCCTACTAAGCTGACTACGTCACACCTAGTCCAAATAGTAGTTTTTTATCCTGTAGATTCAAATTACTCAAATATGTGTCCAAGAGTTTTGTACTTTTTACATGTAATGCTTTGTACTTTTGACATGTAATGCTTTGGCCAAAGACTTTGAGTAATAATCCTGACAAGCGACCATAGGGTATACGTCTCTTTGTAAGGAGTGGTGAATCCTTTATTAGCTATCCAATCACTTTCGGATACTTCGACTTATACCCAATCATCCCGGGTCCACACTTCCTCGGAGATGCTTGCTTAAGTCTCCATGGTCAAGATGACTTGAATACCTCAAGTTGAAGGAAACTCGTACTTAAGCTGCAATGAGATCTTCATTAACATATCTATATATGTAGAGAACCATATGAAGTCTCATTGCAGGTCAGTCCAATAAACTAGTTATTATTAACTAGCATCCACGTTTAACTCTCGACATTCTAATGTCTCCAGCCAGTGAGGAGCGGCTGCTTGGACAAGCCAAGAAGTATAACCCGTGCTAGTCTCACATAATCAATGATATACAAACTCATCAATTCATTGACTAGGGATGATTTCAATATATTCATAATTACACATGTAGAGATGCTCACTAGTTGTGATCCAATCATAAGTTCTCTCATGCTATAAATCGTATTGTGGACATTCAGTAGATGAGTTTAAGATCCAATCAAATACATAACGAATGTGCACTCAAATAGTAAATTATTTATTTAACCAATAAATAAGTATAAATCATAAGGTGATTACCTTAGGACACCTCTCAAATATAACACCCTTCGAGGCGCCTGGAAGCTGACGTGTGCCAACCAACTGAAGTTTGCCACCTCAGCTACACGTGTGGCTGAGCTTGGGCTATTCCAGGAGCCTAGATCCATCTCGTTGCCCGAATCTCCAGGCTCCTGGATCCATTCAGGGCACCTAAAATCCATTGACTCTGGCCACCTTCCTACATCACAGAGTTAGCACAAATAAATATAATAAAGCTAAGTAAAATAGTTTGACAGTCTCGGGACTGTCCGATTCTAACTTTCGGATTTTCAATGAAATCTTAGATCGTACCGACGCCTACTGTTCTCTTTCCGGGAATGTGTCCTGATCCACTCCTCTCAGGAGAATTACCTGGTGGCAAACATCTTGTCCTCTAGATTTGTTTAAACTTTTGCTCAGTATCTGATCTTGATCTTCGTGACTTCCCGCTAGACATCCAATCCTCACCCATCTAAGTTTTTGCCTAAAATCCTCGATCCCCAGGACTTCTCATCTAGTGTCCTCGACCCTTAGGACTTTCTGTCCGACGTTCTCGATCTACGAAGTCTTCTGCCCAATCATCTTGACCAGGACTTCTTTGCTTAGTCTACTTGATCATGACTTCTTTGCCATGTCCACTTGACTATGACTTCTATCCAGTCCATCCGACCATGACTTTTTTATCTAGTCCAACCGACCAGAACTTCCTTACCTAATCTTAATTAAAACTTTCTGATTGAACAACTTATACACTTGATTAATATTATTAAATCATAAATAAACTTAACTTTAAATTTTTATCAATATCAATATCAAAATTCAAATTCAATTATTTAATATTTTCTACACCACCTCCACATAGTTAAATGGTTTTGATCAATAGGATCAAAACAAATTACTATTTTTTTTAATGAATCATTCTCTCTCCGTTCCACCCACGATTTAACTCCTTGGCACGTATACATCTTCTTCCACGCAATTTGCATTTTTTTATATTTACAAATGATAGATATAAAATTCGATCTATTCACTCACGAAAGTTGAGAAGAAGATTACTTATGAGTTTGATTTCCTTTAGAGAAGCCGCAACTATGAAAAGGATTAATAAGTTTTTCATAGCTAGTTTAAGCTAAATTAGGCCAGTTTAAAATGAGAATATTTTGTGATGAAAACAGTCAATTGTTCATGATTCGCCTCTCCTCTTCCTCTCTACATATATTTATTTTTTGATTTTTTCTTCTCTTTTTTGGAAAAATCAAGCATCTGTATAAAAAATGAATTTTGTTATACAATAATATCCAAAAGTTGATGATATATATATATATATATATATTTTAGGAAAATGCATGAAAACATTGTAAAGAGGAAACTTATGCGGACTATGTTAAGACCTATGCGAGTTAGAGGGGGGAGTGAATAGTTTCGATCGCTTCTCTCGATTTTGTTGTTTGAATACGCAGCGAAAACCTTAATTCAAACTTGACTCCACATGCATAACTCCGAGATTTTACTTGATATTTATCTCTTAGGCGACTAATCTAAGGTCTACTCTTAGTGATATCCCTCCACTATGAACTTCTCATTTTCGGATACCTTTCGGAGGTGAAGAATCCTCTTACACCTTGTTCTTACAAAAACACAACAATTAAATACAAAATACAAATACAAATGAAAAGTAAAATAATTTTACAATGAACACTTTGTTTTACTTAATTCTTTTTCGCTTTGGAATGCCTCTTGATGGTTGGAAATGCAATAATACTTCGCCTCTAACCACTCAAGAACTAACTCCTCCAAACGAAACCCTACTTATACGGTTGTTGTTTGGGCTGATTTCCTCCTACCAATCGATTGACCTTACTCATCAATCGATTGTTACATGAAATCCGACTGTTCAAACCTTCAGAACGACTCTTTTTGTCTTACCAATCGATTGGTTACTTCCAATCGAACTAGCCAATCGACTTAGAAGTCTTCTGTTTTCCCGACAAATTCTGCCAATTGATTGCCCCAATCGATTGGCAGCTCGCAATCGATTGGGCCAATTAATTCCGCAACATTCTATTCATGTGACACACTTTGCCAATCGATTGACTCAGTCGATTGCACCAATCAATTATTGAAGCAGCAAACCCAGAATTCTGGGTTTAGGGTTTACCAATCGATTGCAACTTCCTGACAATCAATTGCTAACCCTAATTTCAGCATTTTCAAGATTGAATTCACATCTTTCTTAATATCCAGTTGACCTCAACCTACCAAGACTTTCTTTGCTCAACATCTGGTCACCCTTGACCTATCGAGATTTCCCCTTGCCCATTATCTGATCAACCTTGATATATTGGGACTTCAACGTTGCCTATATCCGATTGATCTCAGCCTACTAGGACTTCATTGTTGTCTAACGTTCAGTCAACTTGACCTGCTAGGACTTCCTCACTCATGCCAAGTGTCATGTCCTCCATGACCCACTTGGACTTCCAATCACTAAGTGTCCAGTCAACTGTGACCCACTTAGATTTTTCTCTTGCCAAGTTTCGTTGAACTTCCGACCACCAAGTGTCCGGTCAATCTTGACCCACTTGGACTTTCCTCTTGAGCCAAGTGTCTGATCTTCTATTATCCACTTGGACTTTCCGTCTCGTGTCAAGTGTTCGTTCCTTCATTACCCACTAGGACTTTGCTTCTTATGCCAACTCCCTATTGGACTTCTGACATTGTTAAGTATTCAGTCAACTTTGACCTACTTGACCTCTTCTCACTGTCAATTATTTGATCAACTTTGACCTACTTGATACCTAACTAACATATTGATCAAACATCGAAATCCAACTCGAGTCAAACTGAGTTTGGTCAACCTTAACCTGAAGTAAATTGCACCAACAATCTTCTCCTTTTTGATGTTTGATAATATGTTTAAGTTAGACTACCTCATTAGCATATCTTCCTACTCCATCATTCTTCTTATACCAAAACATAAATGAGGGTTTCCTAACTTAAACCCTACAATCTCCCCCTTTGGCATACATTAAAACCTTCATTTATCAAGATTCATTCCTAACTTCCAACATCCCAATGGAGGTTCCCTACCTTCCATTGTCTTCAATGCTCAACCTTGAGCATTCAATCCTTCAACATTCACTCATGCTTAAAATTTCTCCTTTCTTACCCAAATCACTCCTTTAAGGTAAACTTCCCCCTCAAATCATGCTTCAGTTTCAATCATTGCACCAACAATGATTTTGAGTTTCTAAACCTTTAAGAAATTCCAAAATCCAAGTCAAGTTAAAGATTCAACCTTGAATCTAAACCTCCTTTTCAATTCTATATTATTCTCTTTCTAACATCCCTTTCTCATTTTTATCAAGAAAAACCTCATTGAATACTTATCCAAGTATATCAGAGGGTTAGGAATAGTTACATTATTTGATCGTGATATAACCAACTAAAATAAACTCATTTTAGTCAAAAATATAACTTTCAATTGATTGGTAATTAATACCAATCGATTGATACATGCAGCAATCAATTGAAGTAGTTGATTGGTGTGCTGAAAACCTAAAATTTTAATTTTTCATACCGAATTTCAGAAATGCATAAGTAATTCTATGATTTTTGAAAAATCATAAAATTTCATATAGATATTATTTATGTCAAATACTATCAGGAAAAAATAGTTTTCTATAAAAATACATCTTATTTTCAAAGAATGTTACAAAGTTGGAAACCCTTGAAAAATTTAATATTTCACTCTAACTTTTTATCAACCTAATCAATATTGATTCTTATCAACATATGGACTTTAACAAGATTTTCCAAAATATTTTTGAAACCAATTTCTAACTATGTTTTATGGGCTAAATGCACATGACTAGCATATTAGCTTTCCCATGATTGACTATATAAAATCAATTTGTTTTGATGATACTAAAGGTAATTTTGATACATCAAAGTGCATCTTGAACTTAGTTCATCATCCTTACATCTCACTTGTGTCTAATCTATCCCAATACACACAAAAGTCATCCTATGGTCTTATGTGATGTAAAATAAGTTTTTTCTAAACCAAGAGATTGTTGGTGTAGGGAGCACCAGATAATTGAACCTAATTTTGATGCTGGCAAAGGTTCAAAGTTAATGTTTATTGTTATCTAATGAGCTTGACTAAGTGTGTAGGTAGCTCAACCAAAAAGCACTAGTTGAGGTTAGGCAAAGAAGTTCTGGTCGGTTGGACTGGGCAAGGAAGACCTGGTCAGTTAGACTGGGCAGAACTCCTAGTCGAGTAGACTGGGCAAGGAAGTCCTGGTCGAGTGGACTGGGCAAGGAAGTCCTGGTCGAGTGCACTGGGCAAGGAAGTCCTGGCATATCGAGGACGTCGGGCAAAAGTCATAGGGGTCGAGGACACTAGGCAGGAAGCCTAGACGGGTTGAGGACCGAATGTCTAACGGGAAGTCCCGAAGGTCAAGATCGAATGTTGAGAAAAAATCCAAACAGACCTAGAGGATCGGATGTTTGGCAAACAAACAAACTCTCCTGAGTGGAGTGGGTGAGGACGCGTTCACCAAGAGGGAACAATAGGCATCGGTCTGACCTAGGGTTTCACTAGAAACTCAAAAGTCAAGACCAGACAGTCCAAATTGGACTGACTACTTTGCAATTACTATTGTTCTATGCTAACTCTGTGATGCAAGAGTTAAAATCTGGAATCAGCTAATCCAGTCGCCTAGTAGGTATCCAGGCACCCTAAGAGGTTCCAGGCGCCTCAATACCCAAAACCAGCTCAACGACAGGATGAGGTGACACCCTCTGATTGGCCGAAACACGTCAGCATCCAGGCGCCTTGAAGGGATTGAGGTGCCTAGACTGGGATACGTTTTGATGGATAAAGCTTCACCGAGGCTTCGCCACAACATCTTCGATTGAGGTGCCTGAATAAGTTAATAAAAGAAGGCTTAACCAACAACCTCATATCATCATTCTCTATGACTTCCATGCTCACGTGCTGCTCCGAAAACTATTCTACAACGTCGAAACACTACTTCGACAACCAACGCTTAAGATACTACACTACTTGGTTGTTGGTATAATTTTCATATTATAATTCGTGTATTCATGATTTTGTATCATTCGTACTATTAGTGAATTACCTAACGAAAGCGATCGATGGACGCGGGCCTTGGACTAACAGTCGTCGGGCTGTGAACCAAGTAAAAAGAAAAATATTAGTATTGTTTATTTCTTTTTTATTTTCTGCTGTGTATTCTCGTGTTTCCGAAAAAGTGAAAAAGTGACGAGCGTTATTCACCCCCTTTAGCGCATTCTCCGATCCTATAGAGATCATGCATCTCTAACTAAGCATTTTAAACTTTATCATCCTACCTACGACGTCAACTAATGTCATTGTATGTAATTTCAAGAAATTAAATTTTAACATGTAAATGATTATGGCATTCATCAAGTACATAACATCATAAAGAAATCTAACAAGCTTAATGATGCATGTATGACATGACATGTAATATATTTCATGGCAAGATGAATGTATAATTTGATATCATGATATGTGATAGGACACACAAGCATGATAGTTATGGCTCATAAGAAAATACCTAGATTTTCATCAAAGTGTCATCAACTAATCACTATGTCAAATACTCGATTTTATATGGGCGACCCTATCTCCCTCGAATATGCCAAAAACTCACACTTTGCATACTTCATGATTCTATCCTATGGTGCAATTTTTTTTTAATCAACTTAAGAACTCATTTCTTATGGGAACACTATAAACTCATCAAGGATAAAAATCAACTTCTCATTTTCAAGATGTCACAATCCCTTGAAAATGCTCTAAAATATCAACTTCACCATAGTTGGGTTAATTACCTTACCAATTAGGGTTGACACACCCTATGCCCATTTAATGTGAAGTGATTACACTCTTAGGAATCCAATACCTATTGGAGCTCCTTGGGTGCACTAGTTACTCACTAGGGAAAACTTCCCTAAATATCTTTCTAATAACTTTCTTAAGCTTCTTAGAATCCTTAGTCATGCTAATCTTCTCAAAGTCAATACTAGGGATAACCTCCCTTGTAACCTTGACTTGACTCCTAAACCTAGGGTTAATTCTATAACTATATGAAACTCTATGGTATGATGACACATTCTCTTTAGCTTTAGGTTTGTATCCCAAAAGTTTCTTACCCTTGAATGATTCTTGCCTATCTAAGCATAGATTTTTCTTCTTCGACCCTTTAACTTCATTTATCATTTTCCTAAGAGTCTTTTCTAACTTATCAAGTTTTGACCTCAAAACTTGATTTTCCATTTCTAAATCATTAATCCTTGACTTTTCATGCATGCTTTGATCATTTTTGTTTCTAGGCATATGCCTAAATTTCTTAGGATTCTTGCTTAGATAGTTACTATCCTTAGATTGGGTAGATCTACCATTAAATATCCTAAAATTATCCTTAGGTCTATCATATTTTCTATATTCATAATAATTGACACTAAGATGATAAAATTTATTTCTAACATGCTTGTGTTATATTTGAGAGGTGCCCTAAAGCAATCGCCTTAGATAATGTACTATTTATTGGATAAATAAAATAACTATTTGAGTGTACATTCTCTATATATTTGATTGGATCTTAAACTCAATTAATGAAGTCTACAATACAATGCATAACATGAGAGAAATTGTGATTGAATTACAATTAGTAGGTATCTCTTCATGTGTAATTATGTACATATTCAAATATTCCCTAGTCGATGGATTGATAAGATTGGACATCATCGATTATATAAAACTAACATATGTTAGACTCCTTGTTTTATCCAAGTAGTAGATCCTAACTAGCTGGAAACATGGGAATGTTGAAATTTAACATATGAATGTTGGTTAAGGGTAACTAGTTCATCGGATGTGACCTGTCATGAGACTTCATGTGGTTCTATACATGTCTATGAAGATCTCATTGTAGCTCGAGTGCAAGTTTTCTTCGACTTGATATATTCAATTCATCTTGGTCATTGAGACTTATACTTTGACATCTTAAGCAAACATCTCCTCGAATGTGTGGCCCCGGGATGATTGAGTATAAGTCAAGTGTCCGAAGGTGTTTGAATAGCTCACAGATGATTCACCACTCCTTCTATAAGAAGATGTATACCCTATGTGTTAGTAGTGGGGGGAGGGGGGGGGCACGTACCCCACTACTCCCCTTTTCTTTTAAAGGGGAGTTCATTCAAAGGCTGAGGGTATGAAGAGAAGATGAAAACTTTCTGGTTCTGATGAGAAGAAAAAGATCCAAACAACAAGGGATTAGGGATTTGGCAAGTGACTGATAAGGGTGGTTCGTCGTAGTCATCCTTGTGACGGTAAGCACAGACGTCACAACACAATGAACAAGAACAACAAAGGATCATTGTAAGTTTTTATAGTTTTGTTTATTTATACATTTGAATCAATATTGGTATCAGAGCATTAATTCAATGCATGAGTAATCTTGTTCGAATGGGATGCATTTGTTCAATGTCAGAGGAATCGACGATGAAGTTTGCTTCATCGAGTTCTATCATCGCCTAGTGAGATCATGAAAGTAATGTGATATGCCGCTGTCATCGGGGCCCGGATGATTAGGGGGTCAGTCCTCCGATTTTTGCTGACGGGCGACATCGAGAAATCGCAATTCATGATTTCTCGAAGTGAGTCACGGGGAAGAGGGCAACGTCGCGGTAGAGCTTCATAGCATGCCAACAACCGCATCACTGCCGATGACCGCGTTGAGTGCAGGCAATCGTGTTGCGGGCTGGCGACCTAGCCATGGGCTGGCAACCGTGACTATCGCAGTTGAAACGCGAGTCGCGGGCGACCGATGACCATGCCGGGATGCTGGCGATCGGCTTCCGTGGTTGGCGAGCGCTGGCGAGCGCTGGCGACCACATTGGGAGGCCAATGATCGACAACCGTGGTCGGCAACCGTGTTTATCGTGACATGGGCGTGCGACGAAGAAAAAAAAGATTATGTTTTGAGAAAAAGTTTGATTTTAATAAATCAAACAAAAAGAAAAGGATGAGAAAATGTTTGATTTTAATAAATCAAAATAAAAAAAAATGTAAATGTTTTTTTTTGCATGTCGATAGGAAAAAATATGTTTGCAAAAAAAAAAATGTTAACAGATATATAAAAAAACCCAGAACCGGTTGGTTCAAACCAAACTAGTTTGGTAATCAAATCCTAGTTTGGTTTAAATCATTAGTTGGTTTAATTAGACAAATTTGGTCCAAACCAGAACCGGTCTGATTCAAACTGATTCGTTTAATCAGACGAGTTTGACTCAGTGAGAATGATTTGGATTAAATTGGGCTAGATTGACTTAAATGAGCTTAAGTTAAACAATAACAATACATAAGTATAAAGGATCTCTGTCTAATTAGATTAATTCTAACAAGGACAATGGACCAAGCTAATACTCAGGATCCGATTTCCCAAATCAATTATAGACTGGTTGAATTACATAGTAATAATTAATCGACTGGTCCAGTGTGTTAGTCACCTAGAGCTCCTCGATTAAAGAAAATATGTTTTTCTTATTGCTTTAGTATTTTGTGTATTGGTTCTATGCATATGTGTGAATTGAATTTAACTAGTTTTGTTATTGGTTTGTCAGTTATGTACTGACATTATTATTTTTAATTCTAGATGCCACTGATGATATACACGATGACTCATCGCGATGTGCGATGGAATGAGCTGAGGGAGGCGATCCAGGAAATAGAGTATGATCCAGTTTACGGAGTCAGGGGACATTTTGGAAGGCTCAATCGTTTATTCTAGAAACTCGAGAAGGAAGATTTTCCAATCCTAGATAATTACCGGATCTGGGCTTTGATTCAATCATTGTCGGGGCATCCCAAGGAGGTTGCACACCATGTATGTGAGCACTATGAAGGGCCTATCTCCTATGCAGAGTTGTGTATAGAACTACTTCACTAGGTGGATCAAGAGGATCCAAAAGTGGATTCGACAAGGTTCGAGATTATTCTAGTTGAGCCTAGTAAGATAGAGATTGTGTTGACCACTAAACTAGTATTTGTCCTAGTGGGAGTGATGTTAGCTTATCTAGTTTATTAGAGTTCTATTGTTGTTACTGTCGTTATGTATGAATAGTGTTAGCTCATTTAGTTTATAAGAGTTATGTAGTAGATATTGTTGGTGTAGGGGGCACCGGAATCGAACCTATATTTTAATGTTGTCAAAGGTTCAAGTTAAGTCTTATTGTTATCTGATGAACTGATCAAGTGTGCAGGACACTCAACTTGAAAAGTCCTAGTAGGTCAGCTGGACCTGATACTAAGCAAGGGAAGTCTTAGTAGATCGTGAAACCAGGTAGGAAGTTCAGATAGGTCAAGTGGACCTAACATCTAGCAGGTATATTCGATAGGTCTTGAGGATCTGATATTGAATCAAGTGAAAGACTTGGCAGGCCGATCCGATGCTGAGCAAGTAAAGTCCAAACAAGTCTGGAGGACCAAATGTTTAAAAGGTGATTTGAGGTAAGCTTTTGGAGGGAGTGTAGTGAGGTCATATCCCGGGAGAGACAAAATCTTAGGCGTTGATCCAACTGAAGAAACCAATGGAGGTTTCTTAGTTGAGATCAAGACAGTCCAAACTGTTATACTCATGCATATTTATATTTGTCTAACTCTATTTTACAGGACTTCTATTATTATATTATCTGTGCTAACTTTGTTTTGTAGATAAACAAAGTTTGGGGTTGACCGTGGGTTTAGTCAACCAAACTAGAGGTTTCGTCAACTGATCCAGTCAGCGTGGCACAAAATTGATTAAAGTTCAGCAAACATGATAAAAAGGTTTTTCAGTCGACGAATCCATGGGATCAGTCGACCAATCTAGCCAGCGTGGCACAGATCATACTCATTTCGGCAGACATGGTATTACAACTTTATCAGTCGACGAAGAACTTAGATCTGTCGACCGATCCAAAAATGGTAAACAACAAAGATCAGATTGAATCACGAAGGAAAGGAAGTTTCGGGTTTCGTCAACAGATCAACTGGATCAGTCAACTGAACAAGCGTGATTTACGGGATCGGACGAATCAGAGCAAAGAAGGAAAGATACAGGGTTCAGTCGATGGATAGTAGGTTCTGTCGACTAAAAGGATTAGTCGACGAAATAAGGGATCAGTCGATCGAACGTCTCCTATAAAAGAAGACCTCGGGCTCCAAGCCGAGGAACAAACTCATACATTCATTCGATCTTCTACTATGCTCATTCACATCTCTGCTGTGACTACTCGTGCAAGCTACAACCACTACGACGCCGAGAGACTTCTGACAATTGACGCTTCACTTCATATATTTGTTGTCGGTATTCTTTATTGTACTTGCATAGTTTGTTAGTATATTGTATTCTTACTTGTATGATTTTGCTTCTTCTTCAAAAGTTTTCGGAGACAAGAACTATATTAGATTGCCCATCGGAAGCAGCCAAGGGTTGCGGGCCATGGAGTAGTAGTCGCTGGACTACGAATCAAGTAAAATCGACTGCATCTTTGTTTCTCTTTTTATTCCGCTGCTAATACTTTGTTTTGGTTTTACTAATACATTAAAAGAAAAGATTTTAATCGATTGAGATTCACTCCCCCTCTCTCGATACCTTCAATCCATCAATTGGTATCAGAGTCAGTTTGCTCTGACATAGCTTAACGGTTTTTCGATCCTTTTAAAAAAAAAAATTATTCTTTGAAAAAGTTTTCTTTTTATTCCTTTTTTATAGCATTATCTCTTTTTTCTATTACTCTACTAATCCCAAGACAAAGTCTTGGAAATTCTTTCTTTGTTTATATCTTGTGCAAGAATGTTAATGTATCACCAAGAGGGATACAATACTGCTCGTCCTCCACTATTCAACGGAGAAGATTTTTGCTACTAGAAACAGAGGATGGAGTGCTTCCTCAAATCTGACATCGACTTGTGGCTCACAATATGTTAAATATGGAAAATTAAATAAAAATATATATAAAAAATGGGTGTTAATCAAGGGATGACCTTAAGGAAATTTTAAGGATTTTTGGAGAATAATTTTGGGGCTTAAACGAATTTATAGGGATTAATTAAAGTCATCCTTATTTAAATTGGGTGTTGATAAAAACTATTAACCTAAAGTTTATTTAATTAACCCTAAGTTTTGAGTTATTAAATCCCTAAGTTTTCCCCTCCGAGCCACTCACGCCTCCCTCTCATCTTCCCCACTCGACAAATCCCACCCGAAGCCACTCGAGCACTCCGTCTTCGCGATCTCGGCCCTTCACCGGAGGAAAGTCGTCACCGCCCTTCGCGATCTAGTCGTCATTGGACCTTCATGATCTAGTCGCCGCTAGCCAACTTGAGCAACCCCTCTTCTCCCTCTCTGCCTCACCGGAGGAGCGGTCGCGGGCCTCCTCTGCCCGAACAACGCCGGCGTCGAGGTAAATCCGGCCAGCCACAACCGTGATTTCTTCCTTTTATCGATCATCTTCTTCTTGTATCGCTGGCCACAACAAGCATCAAACTCCGGCCAGATCAAGTTCAAGGTGAATCATCTTTGTTCGGTTGATCAAGGAAGGCCAAATCGCTGGGCAGATTCGCCGAGTAGACCAAGGTAAGTCGCGACTCTTCAATTTGATCTTGTCTTTGGTGAATCTAGCTAGGAGTTGCTCATCTCAGATTGTTGGTTGTCATTTTTGATCAGCTCCGGCAAATCCTTTTCCCTATTTCCCCTTCGAGTTATTTTCGGTGCCATCATCACCTTCCTGGCCACAGATTCGGCCGGCTGTGTGTTGGCTATCGTCCAAATTAGTGTCGAGCAGCAAAGGGCAAAGGTAAGAGGTTTGTTTGTGAGAAGAAAGTTGGTTATGTTTATCTCTGGAATGGTTGATGATCGAAATCAGTGAGGTAATCCAATACACTATTTGGTTATCAGCCATGCTCTGTTCTTTGGGGGAGTTTGTATTAATTTCTCTTGATTACATAATGTCTATGGTGGAATTTGAGGTTAATTGTAATGTAGTTGGCTT
>JBBUKS010000113.1:5563001-5582376 GCA_038050645.1 Hedychium gardnerianum | reverse complement strand
ACCTCAAATATATTTTTTCCCTAATCGATGATTTTTCCACCGCGCTTTAATTAATTTTAACACAATCTTTTAAAAAATTCACCAAATATCAAAAAAAAATTAAAAAATTTATTTGAGCATATGGTTGTCATCAGGACAATAATACGAACACAACGAAACTTGTTTCGACTAATTCCGAGGTCTCTAAGTCTAAAAACATATTTATGAAGGAAACAAAAAATTAAATAAAGAAATTCAGATTTGCGACGAATTTGGAAATTCGTCGCAAATTTGCGACGAATTTCCAAATTCGTCGCAAATCTTCAATTTTTTTTTTGTTTTGTTTTTTCCTTGATAATTATGTTGATAGACCTAGAGACCTCGGAATGACACGAAACAAGTTTCGTTGTGTTCGTAATATTCTTCTCATCACAACCGTAACCTCAAATATATTTTTTCCCTAATCGATGATTTTTCCACCGCGCTTTAATTAATTTTAACACAATCTTTTAAAAAATTCACCAAATATCAAAAAAAAATTAAAAAATTTATTTGAGCATATGGTTGTCATCAGGACAATAATACGAACACAACGAAACTTGTTTCGACTAATTCCGAGGTCTCTAAGTCTAAAAACATATTTATGAAGGAAACAAAAAATTAAATAAAGAAATTCAGATTTGCGACGAATTTGGAAATTCGTCGCAAATTTGCGACGAATTTCCAAATTCGTCGCAAATCTTCAATTTTTTTTTTGTTTTGTTTTTTCCTTGATAATTATGTTGATAGACCTAGAGACCTCGGAATGACACGAAACAAGTTTCGTTGTGTTCGTAATATTCTTCTCATCACAACCGTAACCTCAAATATATTTTTTCACAACCGTAACCTCAAAAAAATGGTAATAGTAATCTTTAGATCCTCCTACATTAGTAGCCTGGGTTGAAAAGAATTCGTCCTCAAGTTTAGAATAGTATCAGGTGGTAGCCCAGGAGGAAGATCATCTGGTATCAACTCGATAAAATCTACTAGCAACTGGACTTCATCTTCTTTTGCAGCCATTATCCTAAGCTCATTCAAACCCCAATGCAGTTGTTATAGGTTATTCAATTCAAAGCCAGTATTATCAACTTTTTCACAAACTTCAACAATCTTATTTTTTATTTGTCCGGAGATTTCCTTTTGCTCATCCACTTTCCCATCCAAATTCTCATTTCACTGGGTCAGATGTTTCTTAGCTTGCGCAAGGGCAATAGAGACTTGATCTAGATGCTTCGTCACACTTGCTACAACATTTGCCATGTTTCTCTTAGTAACATACATAAAGTTAAAAAAGGAGATAGCTTTCCACCACATGAAGCCATAACCTTTACTACATCCAATGATTTGATCCTTGATAACCGTTGTCATTACAATATCACCAAAGGGGGAGAACAACCTAATCAAACTATCATCATCAAAGGTAGGAGGCAAATATCCAATATAAAGATTTGTTTCATCATAGTATTTCTTAATCATACTTTGTGCACTAGCAAGATTAGTTTCTGGAGTACTTGAACCAAGAAGTAGCAATGTAGAACTCTGCTTCATGGAGGACTCTAGACTAGCACCACCAAGTTCAGCTAAAAAGTTTTGGTACTCATCGTCCATCTTCTTAACTATTCCTTTCATGGGGCAATCAATTGTGAGATGCCCACCATCACCACAAATTTTACAAAGAACATCACTCTTAAATGTTGAAGTGTGTGCAGGACAAGTATACTACCTGTGTCCTAGCTCACCACACAACCTACAGAATTCCTCATCCCTGATAGTTCCATTCAAGGTTGCAAGTTCTCTCAACTACTGTCTTTTGTGTTCGTCCAGCACCTCATCAACCGAATACAGAAGTTTCTCAATCATGGCAGCATCAACTTCTAGTGAGTCCTATGTCTCCGCTTCCACCAAGTCATGTAAATCTTCATTGGTAATTGAAGATGTTGAAGATTGAGTAATAGTTCCATTTGAATGCAACATAAATTTGGGTGTCGAACCGACACAGGGAGAGATGATGGGGATTGGAGCTTCATTGATAGAAGGACCATGTTGTTGATTGTCATCGGACAAAATGGGCTTCTGGTCTTCGATCAGTGCTTCGCTTGGGTCTATCTCCTCTTCGTCAAGGTTGTCCTCTGCTTCATTGTCATAAACTGGATTACTGAATATTTCAATTTTGTTCTCCAAGTTGATATCCTCCCCCACGTTAACGTCGAGGGTTGGATCGAGCCCTAGAGAAGCCCTAATCTGTTGCTCCTCTCAGTCTTCATTATTGGATTCTTCATCTTCATCGCCACTACCTTCGGTGTCCTCCTTCTCATAAAAGTCCTTCACATTCGATGTTGCTCGATGATAGCTATTGCATTGACCCGAATTTTCTCTATTCATGGTTCTCAACATTGCTTACATCCTCTCCATAAACCGGTCAAATCGACTGTCAGCCATTTCTTGAAACCGCTGCTCCATATCACGATCAAAAGCATTGTCGACGCGTGGCTGTCTTCTCGATGGCATGATTACACAAGATTAACTTGACTCTGATACCAATTGATGCAGCGGATAACTATCGAATCCGTTGATTCACACATAAATATCGGAAGTGATATTCTAAACCTGTTGATTCAAAAGAATATTAGAAAATAGACATTCAAAAACTACATGAAGCTTTGGGGAAAATAAGAATGACGTGACCGAATTAATATTGATCAAAGACTATCTTTTAACATCAACTAAACATAACCTTATATAGACCCAAAATCCAAATTT
Source organism: Hedychium gardnerianum (assembly GCA_038050645.1). NCBI lineage: Eukaryota > Viridiplantae > Streptophyta > Magnoliopsida > Zingiberales > Zingiberaceae > Hedychium > Hedychium gardnerianum. The sequence continues at coordinate 5,579,595 of JBBUKS010000113.1, read as the reverse complement.
GTAAAAAATAAAAATTACCAAAAAAAACTCTAAATACCAAAAACCAAAAAATTATCAAAAATAAAAATTATCAAAAATAAAAATTATCAAAAATAATAATAACAATCTTCCTGCATCAACTTCTCTCCATGAGATGCATCCTTTGACCTTCTCTCCCGTAGGTATGTCCCATAGACTTCTCTCCCTATATAAGATTTGGGGAGGAAAGCTCTAAGGGAGAATAAGATTTGGGGAGGAAAGCTCTAAGGGAGAATCAAATCGTGAAAAATCTCATCTACGTTACTCCTTTACTGTGTTATTATCTCCTCTTTCTATTATACTCTTTTGAGGCTCCATAATAATTTAGACATCGAAAGAATCTCATTGGGATAACTCCTCATGAACCCTTTGACGCGTGTTAATCTCGGCAAGAATCACAACATCATGAGAAGAAAGTGAGGAGAAGATTTTGACGTCATCACTCTTAGTTGTCAGGTGAATTTCTATGGCCGCGCCACCGCGGTGAAAAACATTAGCTAATGCCTTTAAAATTCATTTGTCTCATGGATAGTTAGAATTTAAAGTACACAACAATATATATTTTGTCCTGTTTAACCATACAATCCAGCACATAAATCATAATTACATGGATAATTTAGAATACAAGAAAATTAAATATCAATTAAAACCAATAAATACTTTTCAGAAATCTTTTAACAAAAACATATCAATTAATAGTTCTATAGATACGCGTACATGTTTGCCTCTCATTCACTAGATGAATGTGATCCTTTGCAAAGGGCGATCGATCGATCGATCGGACTGATCGATCAAGTGGAGAGGCTGTTGAACTCGTCGCAGCGGCGGCGGACCTCTCCCTTTCTTCCCGTCTTCACCCCGACGAGGCTGAGCTTCTCCATGGCCTTGGTGAAGTCGTGGAAGAAGGCGGTCTGGTTGGCGGCGTAGAGCTCCACCAGCGGCCGCGTCCGCTTGTCAGCCGCCAGCGCGGAGTCGGACGCCAGCAGCCCCAGCCCCCGGAGCACGTTCTGGTAGTACAGGTTGTCGAACTTCCCCGGCGTCATCAGGTCGTTGAACGCCGCGATCGTCGGGTCCTTCTCGTAGTTCGCGCACGCCTGCTGCAGCGCCGCCGCGTACCTTGCGATCCGACAAAACAGAGATTGTTTTGATTGATTGATCGGAGCTAGAGAACAGAGGAAGATACGTACTCGGAGTTCATCGTCGGGTCGTGGCCGCCGCTGCCGTCGTAGTTGAAGACGCGGGAGGCAAACTGGTTGCAGTGGGAGAAGCCAACGGTGTGAGCGCCGGAGAGCGCCACCATGTCCTGCACCGTCATCTTCTTCTTGGCGAATACGTCGATGAGCTGGTCCATGGTCATGTTGGGGTTCGGCAGGTTCCCGGGGACGGAGGCCGCGGTGGAAGCCAGCGCATCCTTGCGGCCGAGGCGCACGGTGTAGAACGGCCCGCCGAGCATGAGCACCAGGTCGCGGGTGGCCAGCGCGAGCACGTCGGCGCAGGAGACCACCCCGGGGCACTGCAGCTCCAGCGCGGTCTTGGCGCGGATGACGGTGTCGAAGGCGTCGCCGGGGAGAGAGATGTTGTCGTCGGCGTCGCGCTCGGCGCGGTTGAAGGCGTTGGTGGAGATGAGCATGGAGGCGTCACAGCCCCCCACGAAGCAGTCATGGAAAAAGAGCCGGAGGGAGCCGGCGGCGGTGGTCGGGGTGGAGATCTGCTTCCCGGTGACCACGTCCGATATGATCTGCTCCGCCTTGGGGCAAGTCTTCTGGTAGTAACCGGTGGAGAGATTAGCTGCTGCGGGGCTGGCGAGGGAGAAGAGCAGGAGGAGGAGCGCCGGGGGGAAGGCCACCGCCCGGGCCGCCATGCTAATGTCTCCGACCTTCTTGCTCATTGGCTGCAGGGGAAACCAACGTAATGACCTTCGCCAATTAATGGGGAGACGACATTAATGGCGATGCAACGGCCTGTTTTCCCCAGAAAGGGAGAGACGGAAATGCGAGAGGGAGAGATGAGAAGGGAGGAGAGGAAATGGAGGAGAAGAGAATGGGCAGGAGAGGATTCAGGGAGGAGGACGAAGGCTAAAAGTGAAACAGAGTTAGTTACGTTGGTTAAGGAATATTCTTATATTCTTTTCTTTTTTGTAATTTTAAGGAATTAGATTGAATCGGGGAGGGTTGTTAATTAAATGAAGAAGGGAGGTGAATAAATTCCATATATAGGCGTAATAGGAGTTGACTTGGTCAACTAATTATTAATCCATTGTTTTTTTTTCAAGGAGAAATGATAATTTATAAATTTATCTAAACATCTCAAAATTTCAAATTATTAAATTAAGTTAATTTTTAAAAATATTCCTTAAGAGCTAAGTTAACCGTAAAAATATAAGTAAAGTTGTGATTAAGTGAGTATGAAATTGCAACCACAAGGCTCTCTAAAGTCTGGGGGCGAACGTTTCGCCTTTTGCCATAATAATATGATCGTTGTCTCATAGCAGTGTAGCGGCAAGCTGCCTTATCAATTTTTTAAACATTTGAATCTTAATTTTGATGAATTATTGAATAAATTTGTTGGTAATTGATGTAAGAAGATTGAATTGATAAGTCGTCAGTTGTAAATATTTTTTGATTTTAATTGACGATCGATAATTTTTTTTTATAAAATTAAATTAATTATCTCAAGATTAATCAATGGAAACTGAATACCTAATGTCTAGGTAAGAAATAATATGACTGCTTAATTAAGTGGTTGTGATTTTACGATCAACCATGAATTTGTAGTTAGATGGCTGAATTTGCTATGTAATTGCAGCCAAAATAAAGTTAAATGGCTCCGAAATTATAGTCCGGATGCTCCCAAATCACAAGTAGATGGTAGGTAGCTCTATCATGCTCAGTTTATTTTGGAGGTTGAATTCAAAAATTGAGAACGGTTGTTTACTTCCTAAGTAAGGATGTTTTATTTATCTTTTTTTATTAACTTATTATGAAATAATAGATTGATGAATTTATAAATTCATTCACTAATTGATTTATAAGTCCATTTGTTGATTTATTTATTAACAAATTTTTATCCACCCAAAATCAAACGGACTTTCCTTTCCATCACGTCTCTCGTCACGTTCCTATCCTCAACCTCGCGAGCCCTTGACCGCCGATGGCTTTGTGCAACCGACCCAACACCTTGTCCTCAAGCTCTCGAACCCCCGACTGTCGATGACCTTGTGCAACCTGCTTAGCACGGTCACTCACGCTCGTTGCGAGTGGTGGGCGCCCCCGCACGATCGCTTGCGACGAGCGCGAGCGGTGGCGTACCCTCACGGCCGCTCACAAGCGCAAGCGGCGAGGTCCCTGCATGACCACTCGCAAGCGGCGACATCGTGAGCAGTGGACGTCCCGACCACGAGCTGCTCGCCCCATGTAGAGCTGTCAAACGGGGCAACCTATGGCGGGGCGAGTCGGCCCATAGCGGGCTAGCCATTTGGCGGGGCGGAGCGGGGCAGGCTGGCCCGTCATCTTGGCGGGTTGAAAAATGTTCAACCCAACTCAATCCAAGGCGGGTTGACCCGCCTAACCCGCAACCCGTCATCTTGTTGGGTTGAAAAATTTTAAACCCAACTCAATCCAAGACGGGTTGCAGGTTAGGCTGGTCAACCCGCGGGCCTATCAATTTTTTTTTTTTTAAAAAAAAAGTTTCATATCTTCAATGTTTTACTTTGAAAAGATTTTATCAATTAAATATATCTAGAAATATGTATTTTAAATATAAATGGACACAAACAAGTACTCATGTTTGATGAAAAATACTTATATTTGATGAAAAATACTATTTTTATTTCAAAATTGTAATAAAGAAAATAATAAATTGATATAAAACTTGGCTTACGCATGTTTTTCAACCCACGAGCCAACCCAAGCCCATCGCGGGCCAACCCGCGTGGATCGCGGGGCCAGGCGGATTGGCCCGTTGCGGGCTTAAGTTGATAAAATTCCAACCCAACCCGCTTATTTATTTGATTGGGTGGGCCAACCCGACGAGCTCAACCCAAGTTGACGACTCTTGCCCCATGCGCCGACGACCTCTATTTATCTACATTCTCCAAGTGCTTCTCTTCTTCCATTTCGTCTGCCTTCTCTTATTTCCCTTCTTTTCCTTTTCTCTTCTTTTCCCTTAAGGATATTTTTCCTTGGTTGATTTCTTTCCCTCACTAATCTGCCCATCCGAATAAAATGACAATATAATACCGTTTAGGTGAAGTTTAGGTTAGAGTTGGACTCCATCGCTTCAAGAATAATTTACCTCTACACACCATGCTCACGGAATACTATAATTATCTTTCAAGATACAACTATTTGTCTTGCGATAGTAGTACTGAAAATCACAAGACCTCTGAATCGAAGAAGCTTATCAAACTCTCCCGAATGCAAATATGAAATGCTATGTTGTATTCTGATTTGAATGAATGAAATAACAAAGTGGAATGTCTTATTTATACTATATTATGAATATACTATATGAAAGGTTAAAAGAACCTCTTAATTGAATCATCGTATCCATCCAACTTGAATTGGACGATCTAAATCACACTCCTTCCTGAAGAACATAATGTCCCTTTACTTGAGTTCATCTGATTCATCCATTTTGAAATTAACAACTCAGATCCTAACTAAATTTAGGTTAAGCAGCTGTAAAAAATCATGATTTGAAGACTATAAGATCGTAGTCAAAGTGATCATTATGAAAAAAGGTCATATGTTGACCCGAACGCCCTACACAGCTAGTCTCATAATCATCTGTAGAGAAATAAATTAAGAAATTGAAATGGGCCCCATGTGGGAAAGTATATCCTTGGTTTTTGTCGGGATTTGACCTTAATTACGATAATTCCATCATATGGTGATAAACTCAGTCATGCCCTTGGGGCAAGGTGATCATGATTTTATAACCAATCACAAAATTGCAATTAGGTAGTTGAGTTGACTCTGAAATTATAATAAAATTGAGGCCAAATGATGAAATTACAACTAAGAGGTCGCAAAATCATAAGCAAGTGGCTGCTCGATCAAGTGGTTTGTAGAATCACGATTTGAATGTAGGATTGTATGATTTTACAATCTGGAAGTACTAAATCGATTTAGGATAGTTTAGAATCGTCTTTTTGCGATGGAATTGAAGTAGAATTGGTGGGATCATATATGATTGGTAGAATTACAATAATTCTATATATTTTTTTATTGAGCTATTTTATTGATCTTTAAATTGAGTCATCTTGTGACTTTTTTTTACTAGAGGCCCTAGATCCTAAAGATCCAATCCTATCAATCCGATCTAATCTTGATTCCAAATCGAACTATCACGATCCTACGAATTATGATTGGGACTTTGCAGCCAACTTAGGTAAATGGACAGGTCGAAGGGTATTTAAAAAAAATAATATATAATTTTAGTAATTTGAAGATCAAGGTTTGTGATTCTGAGAAACTTAGGAGTCCAACGAAAAAAGCTCCGATTCAACGAATCCAAGTCTAGTGATTAAAATATCTATTTGACTGTATCAACTCTCTTCCCGTGTAAAGGGCTTCCATGTCACGGTGTGGACGACGTCTGGAAGAATGTAACCGTTTGCAGCCCTAATTCTTCCGCCTGCCAACCCCTTAAATCTCCACTTCCGGCCGCCGCCATTCGGTCCGCTTTGTCCCCTAGGAGAGGAAAGGGCAAGTGGGTCTGTCGAGAGTTCGTGCTTGTCGGAGATGGCTGTACCATCCACTGACATATTCAAGCTAGGGTTCATCGGCGCTGGGAACATGGCAGAGAGCATCGCCCGGGGTGTCGCCAAGTCTGGCGTCCTCCCCCCACCTAGCATCCGCACCGCACATCGGCGTCCTGAGCGTCGCCTCGTCTTCGAATCATTTGGCGTGCGAATCCTTGAGACTAACTGCCAGGTATTATTACCTTTCTTATTCCTTCTCTTTTCGTTGCGTATTTTGTTTAGTCTGTTTGCTAAAAAAGCTATTTTTCTTGGAATCATTGTCTAAATTAATTATCGAGTAAAGTGAATTCAAATTACTTTTAATCTGCTGAAAAAGAAAACCAAGTGATAGATGATCATCATCACCACCACCACCATCAGATCCTATTTCTCCCAACTTCTTTTAGTTTGGAGGCGGTTATGATAGATGACTATCATCTATCGCACAATTCATGCTACATGAATCATGAACATTCTTTATAACTACAGAAAAACATGAAAATTTGACCAGCAAATGATTAGCTATGAAAATTCAACAAACAATAGAACAAAAATATGCAATGTTTAAGTTATTGTCTGGGCAGAACTTTATATGGTCCTTATTAGTTGTTTGCAAGTCTCATTCATCCAACGAACTCATTTTTGCAAGGAGCACCCACAATTTTATACAAATATGCTAATTTATGGGCATATGCAAGAGTTTAGCCATAATAGCCCTATAGAAAATCTGGTGCATGAAGAGGATGCTCCTTCCCCGTTTTGGTTGGTAGGTGGGTGAAGCATACCAAAAACATGAGAAGATGAAAATGGTCAATCCGATTGAATAACAAGTGGAAAAGAGCTTGTGTCAACAGCTGAAGTCATTGGATGATCCCTGCAGAAGGTATTGGATTGAACTAGATATGATATTGTTCTTACATAGCAATATAGCATGAGCCTAAACAAGATTTCATGGATCCACCATTTTTAATAATATGCTAAATTATGATCCTATTAACCTTCCATGAATAATTAATTTTAAGTTCATATTGCTCATCACAACTCTGGTGAAGATTCCACTTTCTGAGTGTTCATAATTCATGGACTTTTTTGAAAAAATGAGTTCAGAGAGCCAAGTTGGTTTGCTCCTATTTCATTTAACATAAACTTGAAGTCAGTACACATAATGATACAACCAGGCTACAGAGATAAAAAAAAGGAAAAACCAAACACAGTTGCAGAATCAGCCATGAATTAGACGATGAAGCTTACACAGGATCCTCCTGTAGCCAAATGAAGCTGCTGCAGGCATTCTAACCCTTCAAAGCCATAATGAATCATCCTCCCAATTCTGTAGAGCTTTGAGATAGGAATTTAGAAATGCCAGACTGCACCTTGTGCTGCTAAAACAACATGCAACCAAGCATAGAGATATCATCCGTTGTTTGCCTATTCTGAGATTACTAGCTTCAGAACTCCAGAGATCTGGAGTTAGGTGCCCAGTCTAAAAAAAAAAAAAAAGAGAAACACAAATGAATCAGCCACCATCCAGAAAAAGCATAGAGGAAGGTAAAGAATAAGTTATAAGTTTGGTGAAGTTTTCTCAGCTGCTTCTCCATAGTTGATATACAAGATATCATCAATAGTTACATGCTTCCTTCTAGACATCCCTGGTGTTGAGTTCGACATGCAAAACTCACCAAGTAAAAATCTGCAGTTTAATGGTTGCATAAGAGATCCAAATAACCTCCTTCCAAGGATCCAACGAACCCCCATGGACTAACATAAAATAGGCTGAGCTGCTAGATAAGACTCCAGTTGGATCCCAATGCCAATGTGTGACAGTACAGTTAAAGGCATCAACCAGACCACCAAAGATTTGATGAAGCTCAAATAGTCCCCGACTGGAAATTGCTTGTCTGAAATAGATGAGGAGTGTTGGAGACTCCAAGTTAAGTTCCCTAAACTGGATATCTGATCATTGCAAATGTCAAACAGATAAGGAAAGCGCTGTTTCAGTGTGATGTCCTCAACCCAGCTACTGTTCCTAAGAGACACCTCAGGCATTCATACTGGCAGTGAAAGTAATTCCAACAATCAAAAGTAGGAAGCTAGATACTTCTCCAAGAATGTGATCTGGATCTGTTCATGATCACTTCATCTGGCCAATAATTCATTGGGGTCTTATTTATTGGCTTCTACATTTGTACTGTGCTGTTATTATTATGTTTCTTAACTTATAATTATAGAATAGATGGATAATCTTTTGTTGTAGTTTTAGAAATTTGTTAATTGCACGGTCTGTCAGGTTTTCTCAACCCTGACTGACCTAGTTTTGGGTCAGCCGGTCAGGGAAAGTTGCACCAACCTAAATCCAATCCAACCCTTCTCTTTGGTGAAATCCATCACAACCATCTTCAAATCTAGCTGGTTTCAGGGTTTTCCTCAGATCAAGGTTTGAATTAACTTTAATTACGCGCACACACACACCGCAAACAACCTTTTTACAACAAAAATAACAACAGGAAGCATACCACAAACCCTAACTTGTACATTTTTTTGTCATTTTAAAACATAGATTAGGGTCAAGTTAGGATTAACATTTATCCAGGCCATTCATATTTTTTTTGCATCTTGTATTAGATTTCTTATATTCTAATTTTTTATTAATAGGTAATTGAATTTGAGTTAGATAATTCTTTTTGGCATTTGTGCAAAGGCCTGACACATTAAATTTTATATGGAAACTTGAAGCCCTACCAAGTCCAAGTAAAGACCCAGATTTATTCTCCATTTGGATTGTTGGGTTAGGTCTTCTTGCTTATATAACTAAGAGGTAAAGAAGTGAGGCTCCCCACATACAATGAAAAGCCAGTATATGGTGTAAAAGGCCGAATGTAAAAACGCCATTTGTTTAAATGTTAGTGTTACTAATAGGATTATGAATTGAACTCTTTCAGCTACTCAGTGACGAATACCACCAGATAAATGCTGGACCTTCCAGATTCTGGAGACCACTAGGCCCACCCCATTAAAAGTCCACTAGTGAGATGTCAATGCATTCTTTAGAATATGATACTCTTTTAATTCTGAAATCTTTTATATCATTTGTTCCTTGTTAATCTGTTTTTTTTTTTATTTCTCAGCATTTTTTTTTTGGCAAGAACATTCCTACAAATGTCTTTCATTTACCAAATAATTTTCTTCCATCTAAACTTTGGGTAGTTAGTTTTTGAAAGTTATTTTACTTGTTTGGCATTGTTGATCATTTTTTATGACAGGTCGTTGATGAGAGTGACATTATTGTTCTTTCTGTGAAACCTCAAGCAGGTACAGTTCTCTATGAACTCTTGATAGAGGAACAACTTTTTAATTCAGAACACAAAGACCTAGATTTGTCATTTATATCCATTCTACCATGTCTATTTCTATGACAATAAGATAATTCATACTTGATAAGGAAATTTTGGGCATTAACTGCTCTCTATTATTTATATAGTGTAATTTGGATATATTTTTGTTGCAAATGCCAGTCTTTTTGCATGCTTTCTTATATGGCTGTGTCTTGATGGATCTTTAGTTTGAGTGAAGCTTCTTTGGTACATTACTACTTGGGTTTTGTAATCAAGCTTCTCTAGTTGTGGCCTTGCATGTCTAAGAAAACAACCTGTATCTTGGGCAGGGAATTCAGGTGTTTATTTTACCTTTATTTACTTCATTTTTTTAATTTGTCTTCTTACTATTATATTCATATTCTCAATGGGATATAGAACGAACATAATTAATCACAGATAACAATTTCATTATGTTGATTGTACCCTCTATTTTTAACATCAATTACATTCTCAATGAGATATTGCAAAAATAGAACTTCTTTGTCACTTATGTTTTTGGTCAAAACTTTTAATTTATTCTGTGCCAATCCAAAGCAAATCCTTATTTGATTTGTTTTCTACTATCACATTGATACTCTGGGATATAGAACAAATATAAAGATCACAGGTAAAAAAATTCTTTTGACTCTATATTATATTGATTTATCATATTAGTTAAATGTTCTGTATGTATTACTAGATTTACTATCATATAAGATGTATTTTTTAACTTAAGATAGAGAAACTTTTCAGATGTATTATATGAGAATTTCTCATAGTACAAAATGGCCCAAAATTCAAAACAAATAGACAAAGAGAAGAGATCAAAAGATTTTGCAGCATATTTGTAATTGCTTATTTGAGTATTATTATCATCATCATCAAGCTGAATGATGGTGTAAGTGGTTTAAGTGCTAACTATTTAGAGTCAGATACATGAGTCTTATTCCTCCATTAAATTTTGTGCAACACAATGTCATTAGTAATATTCAAGTCAATTAAACTATTTTTGTTACATCAACTAGAGTTTTTTTTTTTTATCTCTCTACCCGTTACACATTCTACCCTAATAGATTCAACTCATCTAATTATAAATTCCATGATCATCTTTGAGCGTGTCCACATCGTTGCAACTTGTTCTCTCACTTTATCATCTCTTTGAACTATGCCCAATTTCTCCTGGATAGGAATATTTTTTTAGTCTTATCTATCCTAACAGTATTACTTATGCATTTAGCATTTTTCATAGTGTTGTTCCAACTTCATAGCACTTTGATCCATAAATATGATTGGTGATTCCACAACCTTTAGATATCAAACAGATTGTTTCTTACGGTGATAATTGATGCTAATTGCAGCTAAACAAGTCTTGTCAGATTTGAAGCCCTTTTTATCAGATGAGAAACTTTTAGTATCCATAGCTGCTGGAATTAAGCTAAGAGATTTGCAGGTTGGTTGTTTTATTATTTTTAATTATCTTGTGTTGATTCATGAAGCTCATTTATAATTATATGGAGTAATAAATGCTATTTTTCTCTTTCTTTCTGTTCTAACCTTTCCGGTAGAGTACCGGTGGCTTATGAGGAACTATGGCCCTCAATAATAATGAGCCATGTTCCTAACTGTTTGGGACTCTGTTACATGGTTTGTTGGGGTTCTGCCTCTTGTTCCAAAATAATAATGTTATAATTTTTTAATCTCCTTGTAAGATCACACATCCAACTCAACATTTAACCTCTTACAAATCTGTTTTATGGCTGATTTCTGACCCAAGCTTAGGTTTGTGATGTACTATTATATCCGAGGATTTAAAGATTACTTACCCAAGCTTGTTCTTTGTGTCAACTAACTGACACATAATAGGTGAATGAGTAGGATGGATAGGATATTTACAATGATTTATAGGTCTCTTAAATTATCAATCAAATCACATACTCAATCACTGCTTATGCTGTGAGCATTCATAGCTGTATATGCATAAATGGCAAGATGCATGATATTGATGTATCGAAAAGCATGCCCAGAAAAAAAAACTGTTTTTCGCCTGCAACAAATTCCTCGGGATGAAAGTGAATACATGCAGATCGGACAAGATTTGCTTAGGATAGAAAGTTTACTTTTGGCTATTGCACTTCCATTGGTGGCTAGTGGATTTGCACAACAAAAAACAAAAACAAAATGTAGGTCCAGTGATACAGAGCTACAGTTCTATGTAGGTTCTCTGGGTAAGAAGATTTTCATTCTTTATTCTGACAAAGAAACAACCATCCACATTGCAAATAATCTTGTGAAATATGATCATATTAAGCCAATCCAAGTAGATTGGCACTCTATGAAGTTAGAGAAATTGTATTCTAAGAATATTTCCATCCTAATGAGAAACAACCTTTATGCTTTATTATGACAAAGGAACCATCCACATAGCAAACAATCTTGTGAAACACAACTACATCAAGCTAATGGAAGTGGTATTAATGGTTAGTTAATTGAGAACCAGGGTTCAACTATTGTTTGTATATTTAGCCTCCCTTTTGGTGTGTGTATAGATAAACAAGATTTGAATCCTGGATCTTAATTGACTAACCATTAATATAAAAAACTCACCCCTTTTGGTAGTGAGGCGGCATGTGGGATTTCAGTAGCATTTATACTTAATTGACACAAAAGGCGGACAAGTAAAATGTGTGGGTTCTCATGATAGTGTATCTATTGACATATGATAAGTAAAATGTAATGCACTAATGGGATTGGAGATCTTTGCTGAATTTAGTGGCATCTTGGTCCTGTATGATTCCACCTTGCTTATGATGGCTAACAGCTAACAACATATTCCTTGTTGCTGAACTGTTATGATGAACTGGAATAATTGCAAGTGCAAGTCAACTAATGCAACATAATTTCTTTGTCAGTTGCCGTCAACTATTTAAAGCTTTCCAAATTGTTTCCATTCTCACCATGTTATTTCTCTTGTATTTTTTTGTTCTGGAGTTGGGATTGTGTTGTCGAAAAATCTTCAAAAATTGATTTGTTCTGTTGCACATTCAATAATAAATACAGGAGTGGTCTGGTCAGCGTCGGATAATCAGGGTAATGCCAAATACACCTTCAGCTGTTGGACAAGCTGCATCAGGTGAAAAACTTATGTTTCTCTTTAAACTTGACCAATGTATTAAATGCATCCTAGTGCATATTATAATCATATTGCATTATTGTATGGAAGGAGGGGCGCCCTCGGGTTGATCTTTTCCAAAATGAATGCTTCTTTAATAATTTGGGGGAAAAAGGATGTCATTTTAATTTTTCCCTGAAGCAATTTTCATGCCTTTAAATGCTTCAATATTCTCAGTCATGTGTGTTGGGGAGATGGCAACAGAAAAAGATGAAGAACGTGTGGCCAGTTTATTCCGTGCAATTGGAAAGGTATGGACCGCAGATGAGAAGTATTTTGATGCTGTAACTGGTTTGAGGTACATCTTCTGCATGATGTTGCATTTTGATCTTTTGGATGGAAGCAATTTGTTATTTACTGCTGCAGATTGCAATTTTTTTTACATTCAATTGATTGTAATTCTTCAACATGGTTTTTATTGACAAATATGCTATCTAATCCCAGTGGTAGTGGCCCGGCATACATATATTTGGCAATAGAGGCCTTGGCTGATGGTGGAGTGGCAGCTGGTCTTCCTCGTGATCTTGCGCTTAGTCTGGCATCACAAACGGTAACATGTTAATAATGCATAAATGACTACTTACAAACTATCAATCATGACTGAAACTACTTCGAAGAATTATTTGTGATATTTTCAAAATACATATAGAGGTTAAATTACTGTTGCTTCACAAAGCATTTTTGACTAGGTTGGGTTTGCGAGTGCTTTCACGAAGCACTTTTGGGGGCCAAAGTACCTTGAGATTTAAACTAAATGTTTGGTAAACTTATGTTGACAGTGTTTTACATTCTCGAAGGCACTTTTCTAATGTGGGTGAGAGTACTTTCCCATACCAGTTTATTAGATACTTAAAATAATTGATGTAAAAATTAGATAAACATAACAGAATATTCAATATTTAAATAATATAAATCAACACAAAAGAAAATAAATATAAATTGTTATTTGTATGTAAATAATGAGTAAATTATATTTGAAAAAATAGAAAGATTATTTCATTCTATTAAATAAATAATGTTGTTTATATGTTATGAATGTGTTAAAATATTATGCCAATAATTCAATATATTTTAAAATATTTGTACTAACAATATTATATAATATAAGTAAATACTAGTTTGGACCAACAAATAGTATTTTTAATATTTTATTATGTATGTAAAAGTATATTGTAATAGCTTTATAATAGAAATAGTAATTCAATCATAAGATATTTACATTGTCAAATAATACTTATCGTATAATATATCATATTATATTACACATTAATAAAAAGACTAACATGTGGAGATTAGATGTATAATTTATTAATTGTTTATCTATTATCATTGATAAGTTAAAGCAAAATATATAATAACCAAAAACTATAAGCTGCAAACCAAACATTCAAGTTCTTTCATACAATGCATTTCAGCACAAAGTGTTTTTTTCTTTCAAAAATGCACCTTGCAAACCTAGTATGGAATAAAGAGACCATTCATGCATTTCTGCATCGTGGCACCTAAGGAGGATGCAAGTTAATTTGAGCTGCCAATAAACAAGTTATTTGGGGATTTGTTGTGCCAAGTCGTCCATTCCCTTGTTTATTTAACAGTGGCAGCATGTGTATTACCCTTGCTATCCATGGAGATGGTAGTGTACTCATTCCCTTGCTTAGTCAAGTAATGTTGAATGAATGCCCGTTTATTACCCCTAGGATAATCATCTGTTTTTTCTAAACTTGGAAAATGCTCACTATTCCTTTGATTTGCTCCAACCAACATGTCCATCCTAAACTCTGGGATAATCTTTTAATAAATAGCCAGCAAGAACTTCCTTTTATATCGTTCCTATGAAATTTTGGTTTCTTTTTGCAGGTGTTAGGTGCGGCAACCATGGTTAATCAGACTGGAAAACATCCTGGTCAGCTGAAAGATGCAGTGACATCCCCCGCTGGGACAACAATAGCTGGGATTCATGAACTGGAGAAGGGTGCATACCGTGCTACCCTGATGAATGCTGTTATTGCTGCCACCAAACGTTGCCGCGAACTATCGCAGTCATAAATAAGAATTTGCTTAACTCTTCATTGCTAAGCTTTTGCAATTAGGCATAGTGATTAATAGTCTAGTGTCTGCCAGTCCATCCATGTCAAAATAAGATAAGAAATTAGCTTAGACTTCCTGAACCAGAATCATTATGATGTCAACAATAACTTAACTCGATCGATGTGATAGTTCATGCCAATATTGTATCATCTTCACATATGAGCTGCTGTGAATGCTGAGCAGGTGCCAAGTGCCAGTGTGTTCAGTCTACAAGGTTAATAGAGGATTTGAACTGAGAATTGTTACTTTTCTCTTCTGTGAAAATTATGTTACAGATATAGAAAAGTGGAACTTTACAGGTTAAACTGCAATCCATGCTTAGTATCCATCATGGACTAGTATCTTTACAGGGACTCTGAGAAGATGTCTCCGGAAACAACACTCCAAACCTCAATTCTACATGGAAACACTTTTCATGATCATCTGCACACTAAAACACAGAGTTGTGGCTCAATCAACTCACTGCTTCAGAGATGCTCTGCAGCGAAGGTCTCCAGTGCCGGCTTCTTGTCGTCGTCGCCGCTGCTTGAGTGCTGCTCTTTTGCACCTGAATCGCATCAAAGAAAGAAGACATTGGCTGCGGTATGAAATCAACTACTAACGATACAAAAAGAGAACACAAACTTGAGGTTTGTTCTCTGAATCCTCCTGCTGTTCCTCTCCAGCAGCCTCAGGTTTCCTGTGTTCCTGTTCTTGCGGCTGTGCTCTGCATGATTCAGCCTGGTATTTCTTGAGCTTCTCGTGCTTTCTCTGCATGATCGCCTGCGTAGCTTCTGACCGATTGCCAAAATGCATCATCATTAGCCCATAAAGCAAGAAATCCAAAATTGTAAATTCAAAATCCTACGAGCTGGGACCTTGGGAGGTGATCAGCCGGTAAACCCGACCGAGCAACAGCACGTCCTTGGGTTTCAGCAACCGCACCCGGGTGAACTTCACGGTGCCGCTGCCGGCGTCCTGCTTCGTCTCCGAGACAGTGAGCGTCACCAGGGCCACATAGTGCCCCGGGTTGCTCTTCATCACGTCGGCGGCGCTCGTCGGCCAGTAAAGCCTCTCCACCTTCCCTCTGGGGTGCTGAATCACCGCCACCGCCGCCTCCGACGCTTGGCAATTCCCCATTCCTTCCTTCAGCTGAACAAGGAAGGATGAGCGTTAAGGCGAAGAAGAGAAACAGCCTTTAACCAGCTGCACTTCCGGGTGGCCTTCTTTTAAAGGGTAAACATTAAAAGGGTGTGCTTTTCTATTGGATACATTAAAAGTGGCGTTTTTTTTTATATATTATCAAAAACATTTTTTTTAAAAAATATTTTCATTTAATGTTATTATAACTGTGATTTATATCCATTATAATATAGATACTCTAACACTACCCTGAGCTACTGTACATGATAGAGCACTAGTATAATCTTTTAAATATTTATAATTCGATTCTTAATTATTATTTATTATAGAGATTTTTCTTGCTATCAACTATGAGTATTTTCATGGAATCAGATCAATCATTTTTAAAATTAGTATTATAATATAATGTTATTAGTATTATAATATAAATATTATAATAATTATAAATTATAATTATTAAAATATAAATATTTACCTAGGGTTGATGCATGAAAAAAAATAAAAATTAAATAGGAGGATCATAATTTAAGTTCTAATAGTCAATAGAAATGGGAAGGTTAGTCTCTAAATGTGCATTAGCTATCCTTCGAATTTATTTGGTAGGTAATTCAGGGAAAATTGTCTGTCTTCGAAAATAATTAGACAAAATTTTATAATTAGACAAAATTTTATTATGGTTATATAATTATAATAATTATCTAAGGCTGGCTCAAGACATAGGCCAATAAATCCAATGCCTAGGGCTGACTCAAGGCATAGGCCATTATGGCCTGTGCCTAGGCCCCTATCATATTAGGGGCCACCAAATTATATATATATATATATATATTAAATCAAATATAATTATTATTTTAGAAATATACGAGTTTGGATGATAAATATTGAAAATTATCGTTAAAATAAGTTTTAGTGATTTATTTTCATCAATAATTTTAATTTTTTACTAGCCAAATTAGATTTGATCAATAATTTATAATTTTTTTTTAGATTAAAGTTAAATTTTATCGTTTTTAATTTTTTACTTGTCAAAGTTAGATTTGATTGATAATTTTAATTTTTTACGGTTAAAGTTAGATTTAGTTGATAATTTTTTTAACTAAA
>JBBUKS010000113.1:5545349-5559771 GCA_038050645.1 Hedychium gardnerianum | reverse complement strand
TATGGATTATTAGATGGATTGGTTGGAATTGATTTTTAGGGTTCATCATGTTGGATTTACCTATTATGTGAAGTTAAGTTGTTTACCGTGGTTGGTACTAGATGAATCATCTTTAAATGCTTATGTTTATGATATGTGAGATTGACGTATACCTAAATGTTGAAATGTTGTGACTAGAGTATATTGATGGTTAGAAGGAATTATTGAAAGGGATACATGAATTACTAAATTGTAGAATGAGTTGGAAATTTGGGTAACTGTTCCTAAACGTAATTGATAGGTGATTAAACCTAATTAGTAGAGTTATATACTATTTAAATAGTTGGAAATATTAATTGATGATTGGGTAATTAATCTTGGATTATGAGGCAAAATGCAAATACTCCCTGGTATACCATATTTTTAGTTAGGATTATGAGGTTGAAGGAACTCTTATTCATAAGCCTTGTAACTAGCTCTGGATGTGGTTGGGTTGAACCAATAAGGGTTTCCTAATTGACTTAGGATGTGTTTTAGTTATTAGATTCGGAGTAGTACTTGATTGTAATTTACGTTTTTTGATACAGGACGTTGATTCGGGACAAGTGTTTGGACGTGTGAACTCTTTGTCACGATCTACGACTAATTAGAGGCGGGTACTTCTATCCTTGTCTCTTAATAGTACTTTGTACTTAGTGCATGAGTATTATGAATTTGATAGGTAAAGTAGATTACCTTAAATCTATTCATGTTATTTCTTACTTTGGACGCTTACATTCTTGATCTTGGAATTAGTCTATTTTGATTATCCATGCAATCTTGTTCTATTGATTATCTGTAATTGGTAGTGGTATACACGTATATGATTTGTATCACAGTTGGGTGCATGTATATAGTATGCACCGTAGGTCGTTACACACGTGTATGGTGTGCTTCATAGGTGTCCACCCTATATGAGTTTATGACACTATATTATGATATTTACCTTTATGTGATGCTCATTTCATTTTGCACGTCATACCATTGTATGCTGACGATCATTGTCTCCCTTGTGGTCGAGAGAGTCGTCAATTATATTCTTGCCAACTTGACCACTTAGATAGTGGTAGCTAGAGTGGAGTAGTTTCTCTTGTCGTGCTGCTCGGCCACTTGGATAGTGGTAGCTAGAGCGTCGTACCGACAGTGACCCCTTGTTGTAGCTAGATGGCTACCTTACATCCTGACCACTTGGCCACTCAGAGTAGTGGTAGCTAGAGTATGATCAGTGTCACCGTCTCACCCCCCTCGGCCACACAAATGTCATGGTAACTAGAGGGGTACGCCGGAGTGACCATCTTTGCATCTGACGACTCGGCCACTCGGGGTAGTGGTAGCTGGAGTGCAATTAGTGTCACTGTCCCACTCCCTCAGTCACACTGATGTTGTGGTAGCTGGAGGGGTACGCCGAAGTGACCATGTTTTGCATATGCATTTGATATGTGTTGCAAATGCATTTGACTTCTGTTGCACTTGCATGTGATGACCGTGCATTGGATGGACTTATTTACATATGTTAGTGGACTCATTTGTGATTGAGATTGTATCCATGTGTTGGAGTTAGTTCTTATACCTATTATATGACTGTGTTAGAATGGTAGACTTGTATCTGTATGTGGTATAGGGATGATCGGACTATACCTGTAGAGTTATTTTTATGTACGGTACATGATCATATATATATATGATAGAGTACTTTTTATGAGACTGTATATTTCCCTTGATCCCCCTTACTATTATTATTATCATGCACTATCTGTCTATACCCGCTGAGTATTCCTTTGTACTCACCACCTCTGCTTCTATTGCTGTTTTCCTTGTTAGCAGGTTTATGATTGGGTCGTTTGGAGGATATCTGCTTGTGTTGTTCCTCTCACATCGAGCTTCAGATTTATCTCCAATATGTGTTGGTTTGTTTTTAGCTTTTGCATCTATTTAATTTATTGACATTGTATTAATAAATTTGTATTTGGATTTCCGCGCTTGATTATTACTCATGTATTTAGTGTCATGAGCCGGGCCAGCTCGCGATTGTATATTTTTTGTTTTATGGTCGTGTAGACCATTTTTATTCTTTATGTTCTTTTGGTATTATCATTTCATACACTACGTGGTTGTGCATACCCGGGTAGGGTATTTTTAATATCTATTACACTGCGTGGATGTGAATACCCAAGTGGGGTATGTTCTTTTATTTGTTATGTGATTATGTACCAGGATATTGTCAGCCCGTACAGGGGAGGTGCTGTTAGTTTTTCGACGGATAAATATACTCTCGAGGCGTAACAATTTATTAGTATCAGAACCACAGGTTGCAAAAGCTTATTTTTCGTGTTTTAGTTATCGCGATTTATTTTCTCGATGTGATTTTTCCCATTTTTTGGGACAAAACAGCGGTAGGATATCTCCGAGCAATAGGAGGTAAGTTGTTTACTGATATTGCATAATATAGTTAATTCTTACATAGTTGTCTGTTATAGATATGACTTGAGGTAGATCAGTCACTATTTATAACCATGGTCAGGGTCAACTACAGAGATGATTGTTGAATCAGTGGTACCTAGACTTGATACCCGAGAGGTTGAATCTGATAGCATGAGTCAGGCTCATCGCACTCCTAAGAGAGGTCTGAGATTTCAGTCTCAAGGAACATTACCAATTGTACCAACCCAGTCTACTACTAGCTCGGTGATGGATAGAGCCCGAAAACCAGGGTTGACTCGTTTAGTTAAGGACAAATTTACTCTAGTTAATGGAAACTACGATCGTTTAGTTGCTTGTACTTGGTTAGATAACCAGGAAGGTTTATACGAGTACATGACTTGCACTGACGCATAGAAGGCTGCATTAGCTGCATACGATCTATGAGATTTGGTCGTTATTTGGTGATTCATCAGAAGAGAATTTTCGAGATCAGCCCGTTACGTGGATTTTATTGTGTGATGCCTTTGAGAGGCATTAGATAGATCATTGGTAGGTAATTATATTTAGCGGCTTGGTCTTTAGTGTCTGACCGAGTTGCCAGAGGAGGAGACACCGACGGCGGCAGCTGTCGAGGAGAAGAAGAAAGGGGGAAGGAGATCGATCGGCGGATGGGGAAATGAAAAATCGGGGAAGGAAATGAGTAGTGAAGGGAGAATTCAAGTA
This sequence comes from Hedychium gardnerianum, assembly GCA_038050645.1. Taxonomy (NCBI): domain Eukaryota; kingdom Viridiplantae; phylum Streptophyta; class Magnoliopsida; order Zingiberales; family Zingiberaceae; genus Hedychium; species Hedychium gardnerianum. The sequence continues at coordinate 5,556,609 of JBBUKS010000113.1, read as the reverse complement.
ATTATACAAGTATAGCTTAGGTTTATTTAAATCCAACTTAGGGTTTTAAAAACTCATGTTTAGGTTTATTATTTCCAACTTAGGTCAATCAATTTCAACCTTAGGTTTAATGACTTTAATCAACTCCCACTTAATTGATATTTCAAACAAGCCTTTCAAAAGTTTATTATTTATATCCCCGTGAACTCCTCCATTTAGCTCCGATTAAATCCTGAAAATTTTCTAAAAATCTCCAAAAAAAATTTTAAAACTTATTTCTCAGTCAACGCACATTATTTTTTTTAATTGCCATATTTAACATAACAACTTACTTCTTCCGACGTGGATTTCTAACCACCACCTTCTCACCAACCCTTTTCGAAATAAAAATAACAATACTAATCAAAAATACAAAAATGAAGGATTCATAAACTCAATAAAATAATAAATTTCAAAAATATTAATTACAAACATTCATACAAAATCATGAACCATCATCGTCGTTGTCGCCACCATCATCACCAATCCTGGGAAGAATCTAACTTGGAGTGGAGCCTAATTAAAAATGTCGCATAATAAAATCTTATTGTTAGCGCATTTCTATCATTTCCTAATCCCCTTGTCTCATTTGTTGATCTATTTCTCTAATTTGTTGATCCCTTTCTCTCATTTGTTGATCTCTTTCTATCATTTGCTGATCCCTTTCAAATATTATGCCCTTCAAATGACTAACCTCTTCAGTTAAGCTATTTATCTGTGTCATTACTGCTGGTGGGGTAGAAGAAGAAGATGTACGAGCAACTCTATGGATTCTGCTCATAGAACTCATACCCACTATCCTTCCTCCTTTCGCTCCCTGACTCGCCTCCAGCCATAAATCCAAATTATTACTAACAGATGACTCAGATCTCTCATTATCATTGCTAGCACTTGAACTTCTCTGTGATAGCGATAGCTGATCATATCTCTCTTGTGAAAAATTAAAATCGTAATTAGATATAATATAAATACATATAAATAAAGTTAGAGCAGGTACATAACTAATAGAATCTAAGTTATAAATTAAGATTAAAGATTAATTCAAATCTTAATTATTTTAGCTCTATCCCTGCTCCAAGTCTTGTCTTTTTTTGAAAAGTACGGGTGAAAATGTCTATAAATTTCAGTTCATTTCCCAATTCCTTAGACTAAAAATAACACGGTTAGAAAAAATATAATAGTCTGAAATAGATTAAAAAATTAGTGACAGAGTTAAAAAATTATCAATTTACGTGTTTGCTCTTCGATATTTATAGAGCCTCTCACATATGTTGCAGACAAATTTCCAGAATTATAAGCTTGATTTAATTTATTCTGTTAACTTCTTTGTTTGTTGTCCTCAGTTGTCTAAAAATTGGAGATCTTACTCTAATTTTTCTCGGTGACGCAGACTGACTTTTTCTCCCTAGTCTTAGCATGATTCAGTACATGCCGAATGTGATCGTCATATTTTTTCTTGAAAATCCTCTTTATTTTCATCTCTTGATAAGGGTCCCAAGTGAATGACCATTGCAATGAAAAAAAAATAATGAAAAAAACAATTGATTATATATTCACTTAATTGTTTCATATATAAAACTAAGGGGATATACCCTAAACTCGCTCCACCGAAGTTCTTTTATGGGTTATGGAGTGCTTGAGTATGACAGTGAATCCCTTCTCCGATAGTTATTCACGATTTTATTAATCTCGTGAATAACACTTATAAAATTTTCAAACCTATCATAAATATACAAACAAACAATATTAAATAATTAAGATAATTCAAAAATTATAATATTTTTTAATACTTACGAGTCTCCGTAAGAGACTATATGCTCTTGAGGATCGAGCATCTCAGCAGACGAGTGTTTGGCGGGTACTGGCAACTAGAGTGACAAAGGTGAATAGAAAGGTACTGGCAATTAGGCATGGGAATGTCCTGCCTGATCAGGGGGCATAGGTATCGTGCTGTCATGCGATGAATCAGACTGGCCAAAGCCAAAACTCCGTCTATGGTCACCCCGTCGAAATTGTTAACCAAAATTCAAAATTAGGATAAAGTAAATAAAAACTTGATGCATAATGAAGAACATGAAAAAACTTATAATGTGCATAATGAAGATTTGAGAGTGTGAGAATTTGCGACGATAAGATGTCACCTCTAATGACTTATTGGAAAAAAAGAGCTTATCAATTATTGCTCATTTTTTTCATGAAGTTCGTAGATATATATCTCATCAAACAAAGAGCTCTCATTAAGTGTCAAATAGGCAAACATGATTCATGTCTTGCTCTTTTGACTATTCCTTTTTTCTTGGCTAAAGCAAAGTTCTAATTATGAGGTTGGACTCAAAGATCAAAGTTGGGCATGGGCCATCACTTCTAAAAAATCAATGAGGATTTAGGTAACTAAGGAATTATGACACCTATTATTCCATTTATTTTGAGTGAATTTTGATACAAGCTTTATTTTTTATCAAAATTTAGAATTTTGTGAAATACATTTGCAATCATGCAAGAACAATCCAAGGTACAGTGCAAAGAATTGAATGCATTGGTGAAGGGAAACACATCTAAATTTTGAACTTCAGTTTTGATGTGCTTAATGGAAGGAGAATTAATGATAGACTTTTTTTCATTGAGTTGTTCTCCATTACTAAAGATCAATAGTAATCTCAGAATCAGGAGATTCAGTCCTTATTTATGATGAAACAATTTGATTCAAAGACAAATTCCCCCCAAAATATTCCTCGGCCATCATTCGAGGCTATGACAAACTACCTCACTCACAACCTTGACAAACTATGATAGCATATTAACACCCAAATTAGCTTGCCATGAAAATGAGACCATTATTGTTTCTAAACACAAGGAAGTCAAATAAGTTCAACTAGGAAAGTAAGTTTAGAAAGGATGTGGCTTATTTCTAGAGACATACAAGCCTTACATATGATATCTAAAGCTTAGAATGATATAAATTTATGATTATAATAACACAAGTCAATTTAGATAATCAAATAATATAATGTTTTTTTATTGATTTTTCTTATAAGGGTATCTTTTGGGAACATGCTCTTCTTCCATTTGTCCTCATGTTATTTTTGTATGTTAGAAATTCTATATTGCAAACTACAATCTAAAATGCAATGTTTGTGCCAAAGGTATAAACTTGAAAACATAAATAATAAAATCACAAAAGGAAGAGTACCTAACATGTGAATCTCCAGAAGCTTCATAGTTTAGAAAGCTTGTGAACCAGGAATCTCCTCCGTCACAGATGATTTGATGCTACTGTTGATGTTGTGACCTTTAACCTGTTCGTCAAGACAAGAAAGTGGATTTGCTATGAATAGATGAATGAAGAAGAAATCAAAGCTACAAACTAAGGGGCTGATACTAGAAATAATAGCAGAACTCAAAAACCCTAACACAATCTGACTTGCTTTAGCAACTGAAATCTAAGAAAGTAGTAACAGTGATCCATAAACACACATAGTGAATCAAACTTTTAGCGATATGAAACTGAGAAACACTTCAAAAGTCAAACTTTTAGCAAGATAAAACGAAGAAACTCCATCAAAAAGCAAACTTTAAGAGATATTTGTTCAGAAGAGGGGAAGAGCAGAGGACCTAGAGGCAGACGACAGAGGAGAAAGGAGGCGACCGATGGTTCATGGACTCGGGGAAGTGAATCAAAAGGTAATATAGATTTGAGATGCGTACAGTTGGTTAGCAGGAGATAGAGTTTTCATATCGTTGTCTATTCAATTCAAGTAAATGTCGAAGCTCAAGTGTTTTTTAGTAGGAAAAACAACGCAAATGCACATACAACGGCAGCCGCGGTAGGCGGTGGCCTGCCAAGGGTAGTCGCGGCTGCCCACGGCCAACCAACGGCAGCCGCAGCTAGCCAAGGGAAGTCAAGGCCACCCACAGTCAGCCAAGGGCAGCCGCGTCAAGAGTTGGAAATAAAGAGAGTTTTCAAGAAAAAATATAGCGATCACATCCGACATGTATTGAATCATGCTAAGACTAGGGGAAAAAGTCACCTTGCATCACCGAGGAAAATTAGACTAGGATCTCTAATTTTTGGGCAACCAAGGAGTGCAAACAAAGGACTCAACAGAATAAAACAAATCAAACTTATAATTCTAGAGACTCTTTTGCAACATATGCGAGAAGCTCTATCAATATCGATGAGCATACACGCGGATTGATACTTTTTTAACTTTCCCACTTTTTTTAATCTATTTTAGACTATTAGATTATTTATGACAATATTTTTTTAGACCAAGGAAATGGGGCGGAAGCCATTATTTATAGATATTTTCACCCGCATATTTAAAAAAAAGATAAGACTTAGAGCGGGAAGAGCTAAAACAATTAAGGTTTGGATTAATCTTGAATCTTAATTTATAACTTACATTATATTAGTTATTGTAGATTTAATTAAAATTTTCTCATGATAATATAAGAGAAATATGATGAGCTAGAGCTAGCACAAAGAAGTTCAGGTGCTAGTGATGATAATGAGTGATCTGAGCCATCTATTGGTAATAATTTAAATTTATGGCTGGAGGCGAGTGAGGGACTGAAAGGGGGGAAGGATATTGGGAATGAGTTCTTTGAGTATAACCCATGCTCCCACTCGCACATCTTCTTCCACCCGACCAGCAGTAATCACACAAATAAATAGCTTAACTGAAGATGTTAGCAATTTAAAGGGCATAATAATAGAAAGAGATTGAGAAATGAGAGAAATGGGCCGACAATAAGACCTCATAATGTGACATCTTCAGTTAAGTTCTGATCCAACTCAAATGGCTCCCGATTGTGGTGATGGTGATAACGACGATGATGATGGTGGTGATGATGATTCTTCTTGACTTTGTTATGTATGAATGTTATTTGTCTTAGAATTATTTTTTTTTTGAACTTTTATTATTTGATTGTGAACCCTTCATTTTTGTATTTTTGATTAATACTATTAATTTATTTCGAACAGGGTTGATAAGGCCAAGGAGACTAAGTAAGTCTTACATTAAGTTTGTGTTAGTTTATAGAATTTTCTTTCTTGATATAATTGATACTTTTTATTTGTTTGTTTTGATGCAGGAAAAGAAGAAGAATAGAAGGAGTAGGAAGTGTCTACCAAGTAATAAGAGAACGATGATTTATTGACATGTTGTGTATGAGATATGATGACTTCTTGTTGAACTGGGGAGAATTTTATATATTTTTGGTTGTATGAATATGACTTGTAAGGATTTCATATGTATTGAAAATGTTTTGATTTTGGACATGTTTGTTTGACTTGTATGATTGTGGATTTGGTTTGAATATTAAATAGGATGTGTTGAAATGTGGATTGTGTATGTACGATATACGAATTATGTATGTTGAATAGGTTTGTTGTTTGTTTGTAACTGATATTTGTATATACGATAAATTGCAAAAATGGAAAGGTTTTGTGAAAAAATTCTTCTTAGTCCGATGAAATTGGTGACAAAAATGGATTCGTTGCAATTCTATCAAAAATTACTATTTATCATAAATTTGCGACGAATTATGATTTTTGTCACAGATTTGTGATGAATTATTTTTTTGTCGCAAATTTGTTGTAAATTTGCAATGAAATTATATTTTTGTCGCAAAATTGGCGACGAATTTTCATTATTCGTTGTAGAATATGGTGATGGGTTATTTGGAACAAAAAAGTTTTCATCGCAAATTGACTATTTTTTTAGGGAGTTATAAGAGTTATAATTTATAAAAAATAAAGAAAATAAAATAAAATATGTTAGACTGATATATATATATATATATATATATATATATATATTAGTTGGCACCAGGTATCTAAGCCTTCAGCCCGACTAATCCTAAGGGTGACCGGTCCGTCACATGGAAGGGGTAAATCGGGGAAGTGAACGTGGAGGCTCATCCTGATAGCATGCGTTCTCCTGTTCGCTACCCATTAAGGAGAAAAATTCTCAATAATACGTTGTAGTTGAGTCTCAAACTTCATATATCTGATATATCATTGGTGGGTCTAATCACAACACCCTGCCTCGGGGGCGTTAGACTAATATTAATATATATGTATTGTACATATGATAAGATATTTGAAAATTGATAAATAATTATTAAATCTTTATCCAAAAAGTTTTTAATCATAAAAGATTATCATAATATTTTGGATAGATATGATATGATTTGATCAACGAACAATGACAAGAATATAATTATTCTATATTATCATCTGGAATAATTATATCTAGTCCAATATATATGGCATGCGCAACACTAAAAACCTATAGAGTGGAGTCTCGAGAGAACACCAAAGAATACTTGAAGGTTTGAATTGTATATCCATTGTCGAAAGCATGCTTCAAAGACAATCTCATTTTTTTTAGATGTTTCGTTATTTAACTCATGTTAATACGTGCATGATCAACATCATGTATTGAGTGTTGGTGCAATCGTCCTCGGGTCAAGATTGACCAAGTTGACTTGAGCTTGAGTTTCAATATTTGACAATATATGAGAGAGAAGTCAAGTAGGTCAAGGGAGGACCAGATACTTGACTTGAGAGTCCTAACTGAGGTTAGGCAAGTGAAAGTTCTAACTGAGGTTATGTAAGAGGAAAGATCTAGTGGACTAGGCAATGGAAGACCTAACTAAGGTTAGGGAAGATGAAAGACCTGGTGAGACTAGGCAGTGAAAGTCCTAGCAGGGTTAGGCAATAGAAAGTCCTAACTAGAGGTTTGGAAAATGAAAAGTCCTAGCAGGGCTAGACATTGGAAGACCTAGTTGGAAACTAGGTTAAGTCCAAGGTGGGTTAGTTGGAAGCTGAACATTTGGCACGAGTGAGAAAGTCCTAGTTGAAAACTAGGCAATGGAAGTCCTAGTGGGGCTAGGTGAGGGAAAGTCCAAGTGGGTCAAAGGTTGACTGGATACTTAGTGAAAAAGCCTTAGCAAGTCAAGGTTGACCGAATGCTAGGCAACAGAAAGTCCCAATGAGTCACGGATGACTTTAGGATTGGGCAAAGGAACCCTAAACTCATATTGGGATATTAGGGTTGGGCAATCGATTAGGGTAATCTATTGGCTCAAGGCAATTGATTAGGCAATCGATTGAAGCCTAAGTTCGCGAGAACAGAAGGGCTTGGAATTGATTGGGCAATCGATTAGGGCCAATCCAATCAATTAGGTAATTGATTGAAGGTGTTTTTCTCGAGTGAACAGTGGGTTGTCACAAGGAAATAGAAAGTTGCAGAATCGATTGGGTTTAGGCTAAATCAATTAGTAGAAGTTTTCTCGCGAACAAAAGCTTGGGGAATCGATTAGCCAATCAATTGGGGCAGTTCCAATTGATTAGGAAAATTGATTGGGAGTTGTTTGTCGTGAGAACAGAAGGTTGTGGAATCAATTGAGACAATCAATTCAGCATGTTTCTTGAGTTAACAGAAGGTCTCTGAATCGATTGGGCAATCGATTAGAGTTTAACCAATCGATTGGTATGACTCACTAATCAATTGAATAGGAGAAAAAGAGCCATTCTGTGGGTTTGAATGATCGATCTGACATGGTAATCGATTGGGGTAAGGTCAATCGATTAGGAACCCTAAGTCATCCCTAGAAAAGGTGTTTTCACGAAGGTTTGAGATACAGGAAGCTAACACCAATTCTTGTGTGTTTGGAGAAGAGGTGTTGTTGCATTTTCCATCATCAAGAGGCAATCAGAGCAAGAAAAGAGCAAGCAAAGAAAGGTTCCTCATTGTAAAGTCATTTTCGATTTCATTTGTGTTTGCTTTCTCATTATCTTGTTGTATTCTCGTGCTTGAGCTTGTACGAGGCTTCTCCGCCTCCAGAAAATTTTTGAGAAGGAGGTTTTCATAATGGATGTTGTGAGTGAGGAGTGGATCCTTGGATTAGTCACCTCAAGAAGGTGGATACCAAATAAAATCCAAGTGTTAGTATTGTGCAGTTAAAGAAGATTTTCACTGCGCCTTCAACGACAATCAAGAAGAGAATGAAGCTATTCACCCCCACCTCCGCTCTAGCTCTCTACGTGTCCTAACAAGTAGTATCAAAGTGAGGCCACTCTTCTTTGGACTAATCGTCGGAAAGAGCAAAAAGTTAGAGGAAGAAGAAGAGGCTGAAATTTTGAGCCCTAATTTCAACAAGTCAAAAGACTAATCATCAAGGAAGCTAAATTTCAAGAATGGTTTTCTGATATGGGTTCGGATATGACATCTGAGCACCTCCATCATTCCAAATGGGAAGCTTCGACATTTTAAAATCAAGAATAGAGAGTTTCTTGATGATGGACATAAAGCAATGGGTTTGCTCTAATGGAAGGGTTTGAAGCTCCAAGAGATTCTAAGGGAAACCTCTCCAAAAGAGCAAATGTAATGAGAAGCAACTCCAAAAATCCAAGACAAATGATAAGGTAACCAAAATCTTGGTTAATTTATTGCCTAGCAATGTCTTGTGTAGATTAGGGGATTACAAGGATGTGAGTGAGTTATGGAGCAAATTGGCCAGCTCCATCCTCTATGGAAAGTAACGAAAAAGGCAAAGAGGGAAACTCTTTGTTTCAAGTACATGAGAAGTTGGAGGTTAAGAGATGCTCAACATTCAAGGATGAAATTGAAGAAGCATCCACCTCAAGAATTGAGGGAGAGCATAGTTCATTGACACTGGAACAAGAAGAGGTTTCTACATCCGAAATCAATGAAAAAGCATGTGTCATCTCTACCAGCGAAGGTATAACTATTTCTATTTGCAAAAATAAAAATCATATCATATGCTATGATTGTTATATTCGGCAGCTAAATAATATTAAAATAATAAGCAAAAATTTAAGAAATAGCTTTATAGAAATTTTTGGGAATTTCTAGGAATTTGGGGGGATTTAATTGAATTTATTCAAATTATTTAGAGAATTTACTATTTAAATTAGTTAATGATTTTAATTTACCTAAGTTTAAATTAAAACCTAAAGTTTTTAATAAGCCGATCGAATTCCTCTTCACTCGATCCATTCGGCCACCTCTCGCTTCCACGAGCCGATCAATCTCCACCGTCGTTCCCCGTCAGTACCAACCGCCAACAGGATGCTTGCCATCATCGGCCATCATAACTAGCCAGGGTTAAGCGTAGGGATTCGATTCCTCCTCGTTGCTCCCGACCTCCACCACCACCGAAACCCTCTCGATCTCCCCCACTCTCTGCCAAAATCAGACGCCAATTGGGGGGTAGACGCCGTCGTTCCTCCTCATCTCCGACCAGTCACAGCCAGCTCCCCATCAACCACAGCCACCATCGGGGACCAAGTCGGTTTCCCCTCTCATTTTCCTCTGAACTCAATTTCTCCCTCATCACCACAAAATTTGTCGTCGGTCGTCGACGTCGGTAGGCAGCGTCAAGTCCGGCCAGCCGTCGTTGCTGAGGTTAGTAGTGCTTCAGATTTTGCTCCGGCCGGATTGACCCCAGAGGTCAAATCTACTACACTTCCCCACTGATTTTTCTTCTCTCCACTATTTACCCAGCTACTGTCTGGATGCCACCATTGGCCAAATTTTTCTTCAGCTGCCTGATGTGTTCATTAGCTATCAGAGGGTTTAAAAAAAAGGTTGTTGATCATGCATCAGAAGAGTTTTGTTTTGTGTAGTGCCGAATTTCATTATTGGAATGACTTGGTTTTCTTGTGTCACCTGAAGTGGTTTGGTTCTGTTTCGGCCAGTTACAGTAACTCCAACTATGAATTATTTTAGCCACTCCAAATTGTCTCCGGCAACCACCAGAGCCAAGGTGAGGGGATTAGTGAATTGTTGAGCGTGTGGGTAGGTGTTCAGAGAGTGATTCATGAAATTTCATGACTGTGCAAGTCTAGTTGGTCTTCGGCCAATTGTGGAGTTGGTTTTGTTTGTCTCCGGCGATCACCGGCCAACAGGTAAGTGATTAAAGTTAATGAGTTCAAGTTTGGATGAATTGATGCTTATTGGTTATCTTGAGATTATAGGATTGAATCATGTAAATGAGTAATGTATTGAAATTCGATTTAAGATATGTGATGTGAATTAGGGTTAATTCCAATTGATTTAATCTTTGAGGGGTATATTAGTATTTCTTGGATTGGTGGTTGTTAGAATGTTATAGTTTAATTTCTGAATTTTGGAACTGATTGGGTTTTTATGTAGAAATAGTTTATGGATCTTGGATTGAACTATGGAGTTGAATTTATGAATGTGTAAGAAATGTGGTGTTTAAAGAGCATTTATATACCTTGTAGTTGGACGATGGGTGGATTTAATTCTGTCGATGTTAGGGTTGTTTGTATACGGTTTCATGGATGTCCTGATTGGATGAAACAATACCATCTGGGTTAGGGCTATAAGGTTGAAAGAACTCTTGTTTCTAAGCCTTGTAACTGGCTCTGGATGTGGTTGGGTTGAACCAATTCCTAAATTAGTTTACGATGTGGTTAAAGGAAGGGAAATGAATTGATCCAATTAGGGTTTTCCTAAATGGTTTAAGGTTTGGTTTAATTCTTAAATTAATAGTAGAACTCGATGTTAATTTGAGTTTCTATGACACGGGACATTTATTTGGGATGAATATTTGGACTTGAAGATTTCTCGACATGACCTAATTGGAGCCGGGTATTTCTTGCTTGATTTCTTTTATAGTTATTGACCTTGGTGCATGATACGTTTAGATTGTTATGTTAACTGTGATGCCTTGACTCTATTCACATTGTTACTTGTGTTTTGATACTTTTATGCTTGCACCTTGAGATACTCTATTTATTCTGATACAGTCTCTTTGATTATCATATATGTAGAGTGTACACGTGTATGGTGTGCACGATAGGATCATGTTTAAGATTGGGTAACCATGTAATTGTTTAACACGTGTGTGGTGCGTGTTTGCTCCCATGTAGCTCAGTTGGTCCTTGTCATGTAGGGTTTTACATGCAGATGTTATAAAAATCACATGTTTATGTTCATATAGTGATAGACACGTGTGTGGCGTGCATTTTATACATATTAAATAGCTTTTGATTCATTCTATATCATGTAGATATTTATGTGGACACCTGTATGGTGTGTACCGAGGATGATATTGTATATAGAGATTATCATATCTGATTTGTAGTTATTTACACGCGTGTGGCGAGTAGCATGATTAGTATGTCTTCAAGATGTAGCTGAGTACATTTATGTAGTTTAGACATATGTGACGGTAGCTTTAC
>JBBUKS010000113.1:5512467-5524238 GCA_038050645.1 Hedychium gardnerianum | reverse complement strand
TAATGAAAACCTAATCTAACCCTAAACTACAATTGCACAAAATGAAAGCAACATAAAGTAAGCATTAAATGAAATTAGCATGGACAAAACTTAATCTAACCTAATTGCTCCAAAATTAAGAATACGAACAAACATCACTAACTACAATTCAACAAGAAAAGTATTTGTAAGAATTTAAACTAACCTAATTGCAAAAATTAAAGTCTAGGCAAGTAAAGAAACATTTCGTCGAACACATTATGTGCATAAATCAAACTAACCAAAGTGCGTGCAATTTTAACCAAGGGAAGTAATTCATTACAAGCATTCAATCAACTACATGACAACTTAAAAGAGAGACAACCAGAAGAGTTGGATACCTGGATTATTAAAAAAGAAAAAAGACAACCAACAATCATACACACAAGAGAATAAACCCAACACAAAAACACATCACGCAAGCTTCGGATAGAGAAATGCGGCTGGATGAAGGACGCTACTCTTCTAACCCAAAGAGGAGAATGAATTGTTGCCGAAATCGATGAAGTGCTGCTCGGAATTGATGAAGGAGAGGCTGATGTCGGAGAACAAAACCTCCTCTTCTAACTCGAAGAGGAAGGCTTCCGGAAGAGGAGATGGGCTCTCCACTTCTAACCTGAAGTGGAGAGGGAAAGATCTTCGATTCCTCCTCTTCTAACCCGAAGAGGAGGATGAAGAGGGTCGGTGGTAGGAATGAAGCTCTCCTCTTTCTAACCCTAAAGAGGAGAGGTGGTGATGAGAGGGAAAGGAAGAAGATGGTGAAAGTGATGGGGCTTGGGTCTTCAAGCTTGCATCGGGTTGGTTTCTTCCGTGAGGTTGGAGCCTTGGAGGGTGGAAGAAGATGAGGGGCGGATGGGATGGAGGTTGCGGATGGGTTGGGTGGAAGAGAAGAAGATGGAGTGGTCGGCCAGCTGACGGCAGTGAAGGAGGGGTGGTACCCGCCGGCCATTGGAGGGGGAGATGGAGAGGAAGTGGCAAAAAAGGCGAAGCGTTCGCTCCCAGTGACCCCGCCAGTCCACCAAAGGATCAACACGGAGGAGACAAATTACGGTGATTGAGGAGGCAAGTGGATGTGGGGGTTACACAGGGTGCAAGGATTTACGCCCCACCAGCCCCGAGATTTGACCCTTCGATCTCAAGTCGCAAACCTCCATCCACTTACCACCTCAGCTATGCCCGTAGGGGCGAGATGGAGAGGAAGGTGCGGCTTCGGGACGAGATCGGTGCGTGAGGAGATGTCTCAAGAAGCTCTAGGATAAAAAATCAACCTCTTTTTCTCGACCCTGGATCGTTTTCATTTGAATCAATGGCTAGGATTTAGATCTAGATTAAGAGATGAGATGTGGATCTTTGAGTGAGCAGAGGGTTTAAACCCGATTCATTAAGAAATGCACAGTGGACTTTTGAAATTGGGCTTGAGAAGTGAATTAGGATGTCTTCTTGGACTTCAAATTAGACTCTTCTTTTCTTGAATAAATTGGAGATTGAATCCATGAGGTGAGCTCTTGATTGGGTTGGATGAACTCAACTCTCCATTGAGTCAATCTTCATTTTATTTGAACCTCATCCGATTGAACCGAATCGAGATGAACTGAATCTCCAATCTTGACCCATCATCAATTACATCATGCTTAAATTGAACCAAATCAAGATGCATCAACCCTTAGATGGCTTGATCACGATCACTAGCCTAAATGATCCTAAATCTAGATGAAGAAACCAGATTACTCTAGATCTCCATCAAGGGCTCAAATTGATCTAGATCGGGATGGATGATCAGGATGTTTTAGATTTCTATCAACGGTCTAGATCGCTTGCCTACAAAATAAGATGCACAATTTTAGATTAAATTCTAGAAAATATATGAAAAATTACATCAAGACTCTAAATAGATCACAACTAGTAAAACATAATATAAAATAAGAGTACACATACAAAAGGATAAAAATATAAATATAAGAGCCAAAATAATGTGTTAAAATACTAGTTATCAATGCTCAAGTTAGCACAGGGGCTAAGTTGAAAGGAAAAGTACTGGAGAATAAGAGTTCAGATGCCTTTGTATGAGTACCTGTGCCCATTGAAGTGGACTTCCTTTTATACCTTCTCCCAAGCATGGTTCGTCGGAACGGACGTGGAAAGACCAGAATAGGCGTTCCAGCACGGAATGTCTCATGGTGTTCCAAAGTTTCGATAAATAACGTGACTTACTTTTGGACGTCATTCTCGGACGTTATAACGGCAAAAGAACAGAACGGAATGGCCGAAACGACATACCCTTCTTGGATAGCCGCTCACGACCTCTTCTCTAGTGGGGCTCACGGAGGCAGGCTGCCGATGAGCAAAGCTGCGTTGGGTCAGATGGCGACTGAACAACACTATAGTCGCTCACAGCCTCTTCTCCAGCGATAGGCTCACGACGAGCAGAGCGGTGCTGGGTCGGATGGTCGTGGAACAACATTGCACATGCGACGAGAGGTAATTTTAATTAAAATTTTAATTTTAATTAAAACTATATAAAATCAACTCACAATTTAATTAGATAATCCAAACAGATCTAATCAAGCCTAATAAAATTCTAAAAATATTCTATAAAATTTATTTAAATTCCAAAAATTTCTAAATAAATTATATATATATATATATTAATTAATCTATTATATTAATCAAATTAATATTATTAATAATAATTTAATTATTAAACTTATTTAAACATAATTTTAAATGAAAAAAATATTTATAAAATTCTCTCTCTATATATATATTAATAAAATTTGCGTTGCGACCATTTCGTGAAATGATATTAGAACTAAAACGGTAAAGTCCATGATGGCTGTCGTGACCGTTCTTATGAACCATGCTCCCACGTTCGGGTCGTGGGGTTGCCACGTAAACTCCCACTCCATTATCCACATCCACGGTTGCTCCACGTTCTTGGCTTATCTCGGCACTCACGTTCTCTTCTCTTTTTTTTTTGATGAAAGGGTAAATATATATCATCAAAATGCACCAAAATACATAAGTAACCATGGAGCCCCTTATGTCATGTCTGACGAACTGTCAGATCTGATAAGGGAGGACCATGATAGTATACACGTGCTCACTCGGGTACGTATTGTCTCCATGTGTCATGCGCCTGTCGCTAGCTCAGTGTGAGGTAACGGCCAGAGCCAGCACCTCGATCTGCATCATCTCAGTGTCAATACCACCTCTTGTGTGGTAAAATCGTGTGTCCCCATTTCTATGTCGCATGTGTCCCATCTCGTGTGAGTCATGCATCCATCATGTGTTGAAGGTCTCCATGCCTCCATGCCCCACTCCTATCCTGTCGTGTCTCCTCCTGTGTCCGCGAGCCTGTGGTCCACAAAGGACTCGTCTCCCAGCCTCCTGGAGTCACTTTTAGCAAGTGACCAGCTATCAACAAATTTGATGCGTCTTTACCACGAGCCATTTGCTGCGGACTAGATAGACCTTTATGATGGGCCTATTCACTCTCTTAGGCTTTTAGGCAAAGCCTCAATCATGAACGAATTTGGCGCGTCTTTACCGTGAGTCATTTGCTGCGGACTAGATAGGCCTTTATGGTGGGCCTATTCACTCTGTTAGGCTTTTTAGCAAAGCCTCAGCCATAACGAATTTGATGTGTCTTTACCGCAGCCGTTTGCTATGGACTAGATAGATCATCCCAAGGTGGATCTATTCACCTATATGTCATATCATACATCACACATCATACATCACATCGTAGCTCTCATCCTATCTTAGGTCCTATACAACATATCATCACAGATCACATCACATACCATGTCCCTTCATCACATCATGTGTCCCCTCATCACAGCATATATCCCATCATCACCACACACATCGCCTCACACAGCACCTCACATCAAGCTACATCACGTCCTCATCACAACCCCAAGCTAGTTCTCCCTGGTACATCATTGTAGTATATAACATATCTCTCCCTGATGTGGCCTCACACTGCACTCACACTCACACAAAAGGTGTCATTTAGCGTATCTCCTCCATGTCGTCGGTATGCTCCTCGTAGTGGCATGTGCCCCTCCACATCCTGTTCCAGTCCAATCTGCATGTGGCCTCCAGGCGGTGCTGAAGTGGCGCCCATATGTCCGGAACAGCCGCATCGGGGTGTGTAAGAGGGAGGTACCCGGTCGCCATGGCGGTGTGGTCGTGTAGTGGGCTCCTCCAAATGTCGTCTCATCTAACTCTCCATACTCCAGATTAGGTAACTCAAAATATGATTTTTTTTTACTAGGGTTGTACCATCACTAGCTCTAAGTGGCACACCCCAGTTCTATAGACTCTGTGTCTGATGCCCAGTACAAAAGTGGTAGGGTAACCCATGCAACCGAAGGATGCAATGACTCCTTCACTATGCGACCAACCCTACCTATATACAAAAGTGATGGTCATCCTATTTTTATGCATGATATGTCCGCTCGATCCGTGCATGCTCTCACTAAGTGTTAAACCCTACACTCAGATCTCAAAATGCATGCCCTAGCCAGAGTATGTTTGTGCTAGTATGCTCTATATGTGTATGTATACTACATGTATGCCAAGTATGTATAGTGGACCAATGCAACAAAATAACCTCCATGGCCTTGCGTGTCAATCCTGGCGAAGCACCTGATATGAATATATATCTAGTGTCCTATAGACGTACACTTGTACCCTCCTGAAAGTCAGCTCTCCATCAAACCGCACCCCCTCGAACATGCTGCGGTTGGGTGCCAACCAAATGTGATGAACCATCGCTAACATGGCCAAATGCCTGGCTCTGGTCGTGATGGAGGTCTCCCTGTACTGCTGTCTAAATATCCGCAACATGCATCGGTAGGTAGACATCTATGGGCACATCTGAAGCCACACTCAGATACACCCCCATAGCTGGCTGATCGGCTTACATCTGAAGAAGATATGATTAAGTGTCTCCTCCTCATGCTAGCAGAAAGCGCATCGCTTGTCATCCAGATAATCATATCATGCGTGCATTGAAAGCCTCCCATGAGCCAGTAGCCACACTATGAAGGCATGGCTTGGCTGAAGGTATTTTTGCCATACTGTACGTACCCAAGGTTTCTTGGCCATGGAGTCTCTGAAATGATCATAGGCCCTCTTGACACCCCCTTTCCTCTGGCTAAACCAATTAGAAAGGGCCTGCCCAGCAACCTCTGCACTACCTGTCATGTCAAGAATACTGTCTCTGATCTGCACCAACTGTTTGATGAGTGGGGAATCTGTGTGCTTCACCTGCCAACCTCATATCCCCACTCTCTGTAAGTACGTGTGGTGCACCCATCGAATCCACAGTGAGTTCTTCTTGTCCTGTATGTGACAGAGAACCTTTGCCAATAATGCAAGGTTCCATACCCGTAGGTCCCTCAAGCCTAGACCACCTTCCTGCTTGGGCCGGACTATCTCTGACCATGCTATAGGAGGGCTCTTGGTCGTCCGCATTAGAGATCTACAGATGGTGTAGATGCGGTCAATGACTCCCTGTGGCAACGACAGAATAAACATCTAGTAGCACTCGACCTCCTGTAGTACCGATAAAATGAGCTGCACTTTTCCTCCATATGATATAGTAGACTTTGGCCAAGAAGTGACCCTTTGGAAAAGTGAGTCTAAAAGTGTGCTGTAGTCAGAGATTTTGAGCTTCTAGGAGGCTATGAGGATCCCCAAATATCTGAAAGACATTACTCCTATCTGAAAACCTATGATGGTCAGTAGTTGTTCCCGTGTCTGAGTATCTATCCCTGCCATGTAGATGCTGGACTTAGCTATGTTGGTTGAGAGACCAGCCATATGGGCAAACTATGATAGACAACCAATTAGCCGAGTGACTGAAGATATGTCCCCTCAAGATAGTAGAAGCAGGTCATCAGCATAGATCAAATGCGCTATCCTGAGATGCTCACACTTTGGGTGGAAATGAAAATCTGACCTAATGGTGCATCGAGCTAGGGACCGGGATAGGTACTTCATGCATAGGCCGAACAGGTATGGCGAGAGCGGGTCTCCCTGCTTGAGTCCTCTCCCACCTCGGAAGAAATCATGCATAGTATCATTTATCACTACAGAGAAGGAGGTGGTGGTGATGCATTCTCTGATCCATGCGATATCAATGGCTGGGAACTGTAGCGCTGCTAAAACATCCTGCAGAAAACCCTAGTATACTGAGTCAAATATCTTTTATAGATCCACCTTTAAGGTACATCTTGGAGAGATCCTCTTCCTAGTGTAATTTCTCATGATTTCTTGTGCCAAGTGGATGTTATCTGATATAAGACGACATTTGACAAATGCAGTCTGTGCAGGATGTAGGAGGTGAGCTATGACATCAGATAGTCGGCTGGCTAAGAGCTTCGAGATCACTTTGTAGAATACTGTGCAGTAGGAGATGGGCCTGTAGTCTTGCACCTTGCTTGGATGAGATGATTTTGGCACTAGAGCAATGAGTGTATGATTTCATGATTTCAGTAGTTTCCCAGTGGTAAAGAATTCCAAGACTGCTGAGGTGAAGTCAACCCCAATTGTGTCCCATGCTTGCTTGAAGAATTTCGAGCTATAGTCATCCGGTCCAGAAGCTTTTAGGTCACCTATGCTGAAGAGGGCACTCTTGATCTCGGGTGCCGTGGGGATTCTTGCTAATAGGGCTTGTTGATCATGTGTGAGCACTTGGCCAAATTACATACATTCTGCCTGAAAATGCCCACACTCCACTGATGTCCTAAGTTGCCCTTGGAAGTGCCTCACGAATGCCTGTGCCACCTCTTCTAAGCTAGTGGTAGTTTTCCCATTGTCTTTTTCAATTGCCACAATTTTTCTCCTTTTGTTGTTCCTTTTGACAAGAGAGTGAAAGAAGGGGGTGTTTCTATCAACTGCTTAAAGTACATGTACTTGGCCCGTTGTTGGTAGAAGAGGTACTCAACCTGTGCAAGGAGGTCAACAACTTTTCTGGCTTCCTTGTACTCCTCATCCACTGTTCCTTGGGTTAAGGCCCTTTGTTGTACTTCTTCAAGGCGTGCTTGGGCTCTTTTAGCTCTTTCTTGTATGTGTTGGAACTTTTTCTTGTTGAGTTGGCGTAGTGACTCCTTAAGTAAGGAGAGCTTTTGTTTCAGTTTATATTGCCTTACACCCTCTCTAATCATCATGCTAGCTAGTTCCCAGTTCTATTTCACAAGTTGGTTGAAATGGGGGTGAGTTGTCCACATGTTGTAAAACTTGAAAGATTTTCCCTGTGACTTTTTGGGCTCCAAGATAGAGACAATACAGGAAGCATGATATGAGAAAACCCCTGAGGTTCTGAACTCTGCAAAACTACTTCTATCTTGTTACATCCATTCTTTGTTCACCATTTGCCTATCCAGTTTGCAAACCACTCAGCCATTAGTCCATGTGAATTGGCATCCCGTAGCATGTAGGTCCTCCATTATAGTAGTAAGTACAAAGTCAAGAAAGTCAACAGTAGCATAGGGTGTGACCTCCATCCCTCCACACTTGTCAGCAGGGGATAGTGGGGAGTTAAAATCTCCTATAGTCAACCAAGGTAGGTTTATGTTGCCCGCAATCAAATGCAACTTCTCTCACATACTCCTCCTATTAGTGATTGTTAGTTGTCCATATACAAAGGTCACTGTATAGAAGGTCCCTGTAACCTTGCATTGGATGGTGGTGTGGATGAACTGCTCCTCCTTTTGTTTAATGTCTAAGGTGATGAGGTGTGAGCCCCATAGTAATAACATCCTGCTTCTGCCATTCTCTCCTACTTGTTGCTCTGACTCCCATTGACTAAATGAGGTAGCTTTCAGATGTTGATGCCTTTGTGATGTGAGGTTTGGTTCCATTAAGCATAAAACACTCAACTTGCGTCGCAGAAGAAGGTCTTTAACCTCCCTCTATTTGAGGCATGTATTGAGGCATCTAATGTTCCATGATCCTATTTTCATAGGGGTTTAGGGGGTAAGTGCCCCCTAATTGCGATTTTCCTTTTCCGTGCTTGTTGCCTCCTTTCTTCTTCTTTCAGGTTCCTTCCTTGCCAATCCGAATTTCCCTCTTGCTCCGTTTGGTACCATTTGTCCGCTGTCAATCCTACTATGTAGTGTGGTTTCTGAGTTGGCCCTTAGTGCTTGTCTCCTCCCTTCTCCCTCTAGTAGGTGCTTGTACATTTGTATTTTGTTGTTCCCCTTCTGATTTATCTAACAGGTCATCTTCCTCCATATCCAGGACTGCTGAGAAAGAGTTGTGAAGTGTCATCCTTGGTGTTGATGTGGAGACCTCCCCTCCCTTGCCTTGTGCCTTCCATCTTGCTCTGGCCCTAGTCTATATTTTATAGGAGTTGTCTCCCTCTTCTTTTTCTTTTTTCTTTTGCCTTCTCCTATTGGCTACAGCTGCTCTAGCTATTCTTGTATGTGAGGGAGGGACCTTGGCAGGGCTTTCATCATCTGAGCCTTCCCCTACAGCTGTATCAAAGGACCAAACTAGAGTTGAGCTAGGCCCATATCTAGAGTGGTATGAGTCTGTAAATTGCCCCTGTTCAGTGTCTGATTCCCCAGCAGATTCAGTTCTGATTGCTAGAGGTTCTGCACCTGGTGAGGGGCTGTGTATGGCCAGACTTTCGCTGGAAGGTGGTTCCAAGTTTGATGTGATTTCTGTAAATGCAGGGTCTGCCATTGTGGGTACTGGTGGAGCTGTAGGTTATGCAGAAGTTTGATCAGTTTGGTCTGATTGTGGGTATGTTTTCCCTATACCTATCCCAAGCATAGCAGCCTCCATTGGTGGTTGATCAGTCCTTCTTCTCTTGGAAGATTCTTCCTGGTGCAGCACATTGATGTGGTTGTTATAATTTGAGATTAGTGCAGGCAATAGGGTAGGTATTGGGTTTGTTCCTGCCATCAGTGTGGTATCTACTGCCTTAAGTGAATCCTCATGTTGGGCATGTGAGGTTCAAAGGCAGGCTTGTTTGCATTACCTTCTCTGCCCTGATTGTATCAGCTTCCTTCATTGATACAGAGATTATCATAGTCCCAGAATCTGTGATCCCTTGACCAGTCTTTGTTGAGTTAAGTTCAGTCTGGGTTATCTGCCTTGGTGCACTAGGTGATTGTGCCCCCTTCAGTCCTGCCCCTGTGGGTGGAAGCCTCTTTAAGAACCTAGCAGGGGAGTCCATTACATACACTAAACTTGGCACAAGAACCACATATTTACTGCTCCCATCAGTAGTGTTTGCTGTGCTTGTTCCATTCACCACACTTTTACTTATTGCCTGATTTGCTTCTCCTATTCTTGTAGGTAATTGTACCCCTTGGGTTGTACCTGTATGTGATATCCCCTTCAAGGAACCACCAGCTGATTCCATTGCTGATACTGAAGGTGGCACAAAAGCTTCCACTGATAAGTGCAGTTTGGAGGCAGCAGCAGTTCCGACCCTTCTTCCTAGCTTGGGGTTGTCATATGTGCTTCCTGGGGTTAGTGTGGTGTTCAGTGAGAATGGTGAGCCATTGTGGGCAGGTGCTAGAGCTGCTGCTAAGCCCTGATTCATTTATGAAACTGCATTGGCTAAGATTGCAAGGGTTGTTGGTTCTGCAGGTGCCGATAATAGTGTGGCACAAGAGCTGTGGCTGGGTTCTGGATGAATATCTTTGGATGTATCCAAATCCGAGGGTGTGACCACTCTCCGTAGCCCTGGTGCTTGTGTAGACTTACCTCTGAGGTCATCCATTGGTACAGGATCCTGATGGCCAACCAGTTCTGTAGTGCCAATTGTGCCAGTCGTGCCAGTATCTACAGTATCAGTTGCAGTAACTGATTTGGCCTCCATATGACCTATAGATTTGGATGATGAAGTGTAGCCTGGCTGTTTTGAGACTATATTCTTATCTGAGACTGGATGAGCATGTGAGGCAGCTCTGGAACCCTTTCCAGAACCCCTGTCATCCATATCAGAGCCCCTAGAAACACTTGAGGTCATCTCATAAACCCTAGAAATAGTGTCAGGTGCCTTACCCACTATTTCCATTGCCTATGCTTGCTCCTTCTGGCATCCATTTCGCGGTGCTGTGCACCTAGCCTGCAGTCTTTGGAACCCTGCTCGTTTGTGAGGAGGGGTCGCCACTCCCTTCCCTTACGTCTGACAGTGAGTGAGTGTCTGGTGTATCAATCGATCTGTTTGTTATTTGGGTGATCGCCAGCTGGTTGCCTACTCGATTTCCCTGCAGGCCTGGTCGATTCTGCTAGCTCCCGATCACTGTGGATCGGGAATGTACTGTCCTAGGCAGTTGGCCCAGCGGCTGATTGAGTAGCAGGCCGGCAGGCACTGCAGTCATCCCATTTCCTTGTAGGTCCGAGGATCCTGGGCCTGTTGTCTCGGTGCTCCTGGTGTTTGCATAACCGACAGGTTGGTGGGAGCCTGGTACAATTTGTCCTGTGGTCGCCGCTACCCTAGGGGCTAGCATACAGGTGTCTGCATGGTGCCCTAGGTTCCGGCAGTTGGCATAAAGCTTTATTATGGTTTCATACTTCAGCTGGAGCGTCTCTTTGTGGCCCTCTGGTAAGATAACTGTTGTAGTTGGAGGGAGGGGTTTAGTTACATCTATTTCTACCAGGACCCTCGCAAAGTTGACCCGCTCTCATTTTTTAGTGAACAGATCCGTGTAAAGGGGGGTACCAATTGTAGATGCTACCTTGCTGAGGCCTAATATAGACCAGAACTCCATGGGTAGGCCATATATTTGCGCCCATATTGGCATCAGGTTCTAGATTCCCATCTTGAAGGTGAATCCCTGGGGCATGACCTTTAGATATAGGGGGCTTCCATAGGCGAGGTATGGTCCTCCTGTAAGCACTGCATCACACTCTGTTTTGGAGTTGAATTTGAAAACTAGCCACATGGAGTCGTGTGTTAACATCTTGTGCAGGGTTCGCCATCTGTTTTTGAGTTGTATAACAACCTTCCATCCCGAGAACCTTCCTAGGAATCGACCGAGTAGGCAGTGCCCCATGGCATCCTCTAGTGCTTCTGCATCTTCTCTTGTGAGTGTGGCGTCCTCTACACCGTCTGGTTGAGCAACTTGGTGTAGAGCGGTGTCCTCCAAGCAGGCTTTGTTCCGGTTGAACTGGTCCACCCATCGTCTATTCTGGTTTGGGAGGTACCGGTCGCTGGGGCAGAGTGTTTTTAGGTGGTAAGGGCGGCTGCCCCTGAGGCAACGACTGCTGGTATTCAGATCCCTTATCTGTTCGCCCAATCCACGTTCTCTTCTCACTTCTAGAGATACTTGGTCTGGGGCGGGCTAAAGGAGCCAGGTGTGACCGAGTTGGATGAGTCTGGAGAGATCGGTTGAGATAGAGCTAGGGGAGTCTGGAGAGGTCGGGTGTGACCAAGCTAAAAGAGCCTGGAGAGATCGGGTGTAACCGAGCTGGAGGAGTCTAACCTTGACCCAAGGTGATCTCCTTGACTTATACATCATCTTGATTTTTGACTAAGTGGCTTGACTTTTGACCTTGTTGTGCCATGTGTAGGCTTCTATATCCGCCACGTCATTGATCATTGTAATAACCAACATAAAAATCACCAGGAAAGACACATTTTTAGATGATCAAGGGGCATAGTTTCTGTTAGGATCTTGAGCGCAAAAGCAACACGAGCGCAGCGGAATAAAATCAAGATCCTTCCAGAAGATCCATGCGAAGGAAACCCGTATACTAAGAGTTATGAGAGTTATACCTTT
>JBBUKS010000113.1:5481031-5512367 GCA_038050645.1 Hedychium gardnerianum | reverse complement strand
CATAGCTTTTGTGGATTTGATTATCTTATCATTACTCTCAATGATAAATATGTCATCTACATAAAGGCACAAGATGATATAGTCATGCTCCGTGTCTTTCATATAGACACATTTGTCACATTCATTAATTGTGAATCCACATTCCTTCATTGTAGCATCAAACTTTGCATGTCACTGCTTCAAAGCTTGTTTCAAGCCGTATAGAGACTTGACTAATCTACAAATCTTGTTTTTCTATCCTCCCACAGAAAATCCTTCAGGTTGCTCTATGTAGATTTCCTCTTCTAAATCTCCGTTTAGAAATATTGTCTTACATCCATTTGATGTATGTCCAACTTCCTTAAAGTGGTGATTGCCAACAGGATTCTAATGGAAGTTATTCTCGATACAGGAGAATACGTATCAAAGTAATCAAGATCTTCACATTGTCGATAACCTTTGAGGACGAACCTAACCTTGTACTTATCAATCGTGTCATCTGCTTTCAACTTCTTCTTGAAAATCCACTTGTATCCTAGTGGTTTATTTCAGGGGGAAGATCCACCAGCTCCCAAGTGTGATATTGTAAGATAGAATTTATCTCAGCTGCAATTGCCTCTTTCCAGTGAGATCCATAAGAACAAGTTACTGCTTCTGAATAGTTTTTGGACTTACTTTCTAACAGGTAAGTGATAAAATCCTTCACGAAGAATTTTTCAACCAGAGCTCTTTTACTTCATCTGAGCTCAACCTACACTGGTTCGGCATCCTCTTCTTCAGCTATTGGTTCCAATGCCCAGTTTGAGGAACTCGCTTCCTCTTGGGTCTTATACGACAACACATGTTCAAAGAACAATGCATTTCTTGATTAAAGAATCGTGTTTTTGTGTATATCCGATATTAGTAACTTATACACCAAAAATTGATATGCACTGTTGTTATGTGCATAGCCAATAAATATGTCATCAATAGTCTTTGGTCCTATCTTGATCCTTTTTGGAATAGGCACCAATACTTTGACAAGATACCCCCACACTCGCAAGTATGTGTAGGATGGTTGTCTTCCAGTCCACAACTTATAAGGACTCTTTTTTTTTTCTTGCGGGGTACCGTATTTAAAAGGTAATTTGTTGTGAGGACAACTTCCCCTCACATTTTCTTTGGCAATCCAGAAATTAATATAAGAGCATTCATCATCTCTTTCAGAGTACGATTCTTTCATTCAGCAACTCCATTTTGCTGAGGTGGATAAGGAGCTGTTGTTTTGTGTCTGATCCCATGTTCAGCAAACAACTCAGCGAATGGTGAAATATATCCACCGCCTCTTAAGTTGGTTTTTAGCCTTATTCTTATAGAGAGCTAATTTCTCTATAACTTCATCCTTACTTTTTAAAAGATACACAAAATTATATTTGTGTTATCATTTATAAAAGTGATAGAGTACTTATTTCCACCGCGTGTCGGTGTTCCTTTCAGGTTGCACATGTCGGTGTGAATTAGACTGAGTAGTTCAGTGCTTCGTTCAACAACATGTTGAAAAGACGATCGAGTCATTTTTGCTTTTACACAAGTTTCACACTTGTGTTTCGGGTTAAGGTGGAATGTCGATATGCTTTGCATGCTAATTAATCGATGTAATATGTCGTAGTTCACATGTCTTAGTCTACCATGTCACAAACATGAAGACTCTAGCATATAAGTAGAAGAGTGTTCGACTTTATTCATATTCGACCGAATGACCATTACATTGAGCTTAAACAGCTCATCTTGTACATAGCCTCTTCCTACAAACATTCCATTTTTGGTTAGCACCACTCTGTCCGCTTCAAATACAATACGAAAATCGTGCTTACTCAAAAGCGATCCGGATACAAGATTCTTTCAAATCTCCGAAACATACAACACGTTGTTCAGAGTGAGCTCCTTTTCCGAGGTTATCTTCATCACCACTTTATCTTGGCATTTTATATCCGAGGTGGCTAAATTCCCTATAAACAGTTTGTCCTATTTTTGATTTTCTCAAAGTTGTGAAATAGCTCAATGTTACAGCTAACATGTCTGGTGGCACCGATATCGATCCATCATTGTCTTGGATTTGAATTTATCAGGTTCACTTCAGAGACCACGACATAGATCCATCTCTGGTTCCTCATTCAGGTTGGCCTCCTGCTTCTTCTTCGACTTTTATAGTCTGAAGCTCTGTAACCGACTCGGTCACAATTGTAACACTTTTCAGAGAATTTTTTCTTGAAACTGCCTCCTCTGTGTGCCAGCTTGGAAGGCTTAGGATTCTTCCATTTCGAGCGTTGACTATGCTCGATCACATTGACTTTCACAGTAGCATGAGAGAATAGTTTTCTCTTCAAACTCTTGTTGTCCTCTTCGATACAAAGTCTGACAACAAGTTCCTCTAGAGTCATCTCCTTCGGCTTATGCTTCAAGTAATTCTTGAAGTCCTTTCAGCCAGAAGGCAGCTTCTCAATTATAGCTGCCACTTGGAAGGTTTCACTCAATGTCATGCCCTCTGAGTAAATTTCTTGCAAGATTACTTAAAGTTCTTGGATTTAAATGATCACTGACTTGGAGTCAACCATTTTATAGTCCAGGAAGCGACCAACAATAAACTTTTTGGCTTCAGCATCCTCCGATTTATATTTCTTGTCCAGGGAATCCTACAGTTCTTTTGTCATTTTTTTCTTACAGTACATAACGTAGAGCGAGTCGGCAAGACTGTTGAGAATGTAGTTTCGACATAAGTACTCAGAGTCATTCTATTTGTCGACTACAGTGATGATTTTCAGATCACTTTCACCCTCAACATAATTGGGAGGTTCCTCGATCAAGATACGTGCCAAATTACGTGTGATAAGATAGAAGAACATCTTTTGTTGCCAACGTTTAAAGTTCAAGCCCGTGAACTTCTCTGATCTTTCCCCATGATGGATTGGGACATTCCCAATCGGGGTGGAGGTGGTCGACACATGTTGAGCCTGTTGCATCTCAACATTTTATGTCGCCATTTTTAACAGATCGAATCAGTTTTCAGTTTGTTCCACGAACCTAAAGAAAACTGGATTTTCGCTCTAAGTTTGTTACCCACAAACTCCGAAATATCAAGTTTGTACTAAAAGTTGCTGGAATCAAACCAAAACACGAATCTGTTTTAAGTTTTGTTGGGATCGTTGGGGGAATCTTTCCGATTCGAGATCTGTCGAGTTTGACTTACTTGTCAAGCGGTTTGAGCAGAAAATCTCAAACTATCGGCTGTCGTAAACCGAGCGTCGTGTTTGTCTAAGTGAGTCAAGCTGCTCCTGAATGGAGATGCTTTCTCTGAGTCGTCTCTTGTGTCTGTCGAAAGTGGGTGAGGAACCGAATGGAAGCAGTGTCAGTGATGTTTTCCGAGCGGACACCAAGTCTGCCAAGCGTAGCCGAGATGTTGTCGAGTGACGCCGAGTGACGTCGAATGATGCTGAGTGGATGCCGAGTCCTGCAGAGCGCAGTCTTTTTAAAATAGATTCGTCCCCTCCAGTGATGCTCAGAGGTTTCTATGGACGTCTATTTCCCAGGATAAAATGGTAAGACCAAGAGCTCAACCGAGCACTGGTTATCTTGGCGATCTGAGCTGATACCCGAAAGATATCACTGATTTTTACCGAGTGAAAAAATTACACGGCAGATAAGAGAAGAAAGAAAGAGGGATTTTTTCTAATGATTTGCTCAACACCGAATTCTTTCAAAATGTACTTTTCTTCTCATTTACTCCTCCTGATATAGGAGAGTAAAAGTGAGGAGTAAGTAAAGGTTTTCTTGCCCATTAAGCCTTCTACGAGGCATGATATAACAGGCCAAGCATGACTTGCTCAACAAGCCATTTCATAAGTCTCCAAGTGTCAACCAACCAAGCATTACTTGCTTGTGAAGCAACCCATGTGGCAATGCCATGTGTGCTTGAGCGTCCGAAAGAGATAAGTGACAGTTCCTCGCTGATCTACGCGGACACATCATATCCCGACTGGTCCAGTGTGAGCAATAGGGTTCACACAAGAACCTTTAGGTTAGTGCAATCCGGGCCTTGGATTCTCACTCCCTTTTGTTTCGAATCAGCTGTAAAACTGCTCTTTCGCTCTGGGACTAAAGCCCCCAAATCACGTTTCCATTCAAAATTTTCAACAATTGATCACCTCCAGCTTTGTCAGGTTGATGTACCTTTGTGAGAAGGCTGAGAGCACCTTGAGAAGTGCCAACATGGAGCCACCCCGGTGGGCCACCGCTATTGAGGTCTTCGAAGTCGTAGCCTTTGGGCACCGCATGGAGGAGAGGGAGGTGGGCGAGGCGAGGCTAGGAGGAGGATGCGAGTCACGTTCCAGGACTCGTCCTGGAGGCCGTCGGCGAGGACATCGAGACCGTAGAGGAGCGCGGTGCGCGAGGAGGCTATGGCGGCGGTGTCAAGGAGGCAGTTGGAGTGGAGCATCTCGATGGCGTCGACGGTGTCCTCGACTGGCTGGTGGAGGCCTAGCTAGGCGAGGGCGCGACTGTAGTGTGCTAGGGCGAGAGGGTGGCTGATCACTCGACGGAGCTCTGCAGGGTTGACCCTGGGCATGGCAAGGAGGCAGTAGTTGACGAAGAGGCTGATCTCCTGGACGACACCGAGGTCGTTTAGGAGGAGGAACTCGTAGTTGCGTAGGGCAGTGCCGTCCATGGTGCTCTCCACGGGGAGGATCGTGCGGTTGGCGTGGCCACGCTCAACGACGGAGATGGCGTTCGCGAAGGCACGACGAGGGAGGGTCTCGCACCTCGGGAGGGTGGTCTTGGCAGCGAACTCGGAGTACGCACTGGGAGCGCTCTGGAAGGCCACCGAAGGCCGCCGAAGGCCGCCGGCGCACTCAAATCCATTGATCCGAGGGCAGCCGTTGACCTTGGGTAGGAGACGACCGTTGATGGAGGTGGAGGCAGCGCAGGCGATCGAATAGGACACAAGGCGACGGAAAGGCGAAACCTTGACTGCGGACAAGGGGGAGAAGCGTTGGAGCAGACGACATGGTTGTCGATCGAGAATAAGAAATTGTGGATTTAGGAAGAATTGGAATAGAGAATTAGGGATTTGAAATCAGAAAGTGAACGAGAAAGGAATGAAGGCGTAGGCAAGAAGAGTAGTTTGACTTTAAAAGAGCGAAAAGAAGAAAGAGGAGGGAATATGCTAATTAATTTATAGCGATTGTTATATTTATTTGATTTATATGAAAAAGAAAGAGACAAACATTAAATTCTAAAAAGATCATTCATTTTATATTTACCTATTTTTTAGAATTCCATTCAAAATTTTAAATATATATATATTTGTTTTGATCTGCGGGAAAGTATTTTCATCTCTTTTTTATTTATAATAATTTTTAAATGATGAATCGGAAACCGGAAGCAACGGATACAAGAACAACAACCCGGTCCGTAAATATGGGCCGGCCCATTTATTCATTGTACCGACATTTCGGACCATCTAGGAGTGGGCTAATCCTTATTTGGGCCTCGAGCAGTATAAATGACAACTACTTCGAGTATCTTAAACCCTAACCGTGATTCCATTGCAGCAGCGCATGCGCATCTCCTCTCATCCTCCCGCTTCGCTCCGTCAACGGTCCCGGCCGTGGTGCGCCTCCGACGCTGCTCTGATGCTCCTCCTCAATCCCGGGTCTTCACTTCTCTCGAAGGTCTAAGCTGTTGACAATCGCACTTCTCCTGTCGTCGTCGCCTCTCTCTCTTTCTCCTCGAAGAAAAAAACGTGGTACTTATTTCATAACCTAATGCTATTTAGAAGCTTACCAGCTTCCATTCATCTCAGTGGTTTATGGAAAATTTAGAATTGAGCAATACGCGTAGCTTTTTATCATCAGGTTAACTGGGATTTTTACTGGTTAAGGCTGGCATTTGCTTGGATAGTGATTTAGCGGACATACCTGTTTGGTTAGTGATTTAGTTATACTTGTTTGGAATTTTATATAAGTTTTTAATGATTTGTGGCATTAATTTAGTTCTACTCGATTTTATGCAATTCCTATCCACCTTTTTTTCCCATTGTGCTTTTAGTCTTTGTCAGAATAATTGAATTCCTTCTGAACTGAGTTGTTAATAATCTCTCTTACTTGATTCTTAAGAAAGCTAAGTCAAATAGTTGCCTTAATATAGCTCTAAACAAGTTTTAGCTACCTTCGTATTATATTTGACTTTATGCAACTATTAAAGTAGAAACATGTCAACTTATGATGTTTATGTGCACTATACAATTTTTAACAAGGACGGGTACTTGACATGGGAAATGTAAAACTTAAACATGGCCAAACTGAATCATGATGAACATTTCAAAATTTTGTAAAACTATATTACAAATTATTTTTTGTTTGGTTTTGACTTGAATGCTGATTTTCTCTGTTATTGCTGTATATTAAGCTTGTGATCGAGAAACTCAGTGCTAACCTAGTTCCTCTATCCATAACTTGTAGAAGTATTTGCATTTCTGTACCAAATAGATTTCTTCATGCTGCCTTATTCCTTTTTATTGTCAATTACTATAGTACCTTTTATTAGTTGTAGCTGACTGTACAACCAATTAGGTGAGTAGGAGCAAGCACTGCAACCATCTCCTGTGTATTGTACACCTCATGCCTTCTGCCAAGGAGCTTCGTGAAGTCGCGAAAATGAAGAAGTCAGACAAGAAGCGTAAGAAGAGACCAGATCCTGATCAAGAGGAGGCCAACACCATCAATGATGAAGCTGGTGGGCTTCCATCAGAAGAACAAAAAGTAGATAAGAACGAGGATAAGTCCTCCAATGACTCCAATGTGAAGCAGGAGACCCATGTGGAGAGTAATGGAGATGAAGTTGCGGAAGGTGTGGCGGGGTTTACTACTTCTGCTAAGAAGAAGAATAAAAAAAGTCATGGGATCTTGACCGCTGAGCCTTTCTCCAGGCTCCCACTTTCTGAGCACACAATGAAGGCCATCCAAGAGATGGGTTTTGAACACATGACACAGGTCGTTTTTCATTTATTCGTCAATAATGCTATCTTCAAACAGCTCCATTTTGTGATTTTTTTTCTTACTTCAACTCTCTCTTCCCTGTGCAATTATGTTGCTACCCATCTTTCTTGTTTTGTTTTGGTTGTGCTGACGAGTTTATTTTCTAGTAATTTAGTTGTAGAATTGTTTTTTGTTTACCATGTCTCATCTTGCGATGGCAGATTCAATCCAGAGCTATCCCACCTCTCTTGGCCGGAAAGGAGGTGATGGGTGCGGCTAGAACTGGTTCCGGAAAAACTCTTGCTTTCCTGATACCTGCAATTGAATTGCTGCGTAATATTGGTTTTATGCCTAGGAATGGAACTGGCGTCATCATTATCTGTCCAACCAGGGAGCTTGCAATTCAAGTAAGACTTTTGTTACCAGTTCGTTTATGTATATGATTTTGTTCAAACAAAACCATGGATGATTTAGTTTCAGATGGACAAGTTACTAATAGGGATTGCTTATGTTTTATTTAAATTTAAAATATGAATTTGATGATTGAGACTCTGTGTTTCTTCTTCAATTTTGTATGCAGTAGTTCTTATTGAGAAAGTCAACAGAAGTCTTTTAAAAGTTTGATGCAATAAACAATCTAAATTCTCCTACTAACTTATTGTTCACATGATAGACACATGCTGTAGCGAAGGACCTTTTACAGTACCATTCTCAAACCCTTGGCTTGGTTATAGGCGGAGCGGGGAGAAGAGGAGAAGCTGAGCACCTTTCTAAGGGAGTAAATTTGTTGGTGGCTACACCTGGAAGACTTTTGGATCACCTCCAAAACACAAAAGGGTTTATCTACAAAAGTTTAGCGGTATTTTTTTTGTATAATGGAAGCTATTTCTTTTGATACCATGGATTTGTATCATTGGCATATTCTTGTTTTCTATGTTTTGATTCTTGGTCATTTATGTATTTCTAAATCATGCAATTATGTGAAATTATATACAGATAAAAATATTGATGAAATGATCTTTTTTATTTTAGTGGAGAATTCTGATATTGATTATTTTAGGCAGCAGAGTTTTTTTATATCTTCATTTAAATTGGGTTGGTGTAAATTGAATTTTGGTTTATCCACTTTCAACAATTTCATCCTTAGTCATTTTATGGTCCTTGTGTGTTTGTGTTTTTCTTCTGGAATTTGAATGTATTGGTTGGCATTCCAGCATGCCATCCATATTGAGAATGGATGTGAATGAACACCAGTAAAGTGGTGCTGGGCTAAGGGGAGTCAATGTTGTTTGAAGCGGTGGCATACTGAAATATTGTATCTTTGTTGAATGTCCTCACCACTCATTGAGTTCCTTCTACTAAATGATCTTTTTTTTTCGTGTGTTATTTGCTCAAATTCAGTTCTTTATACTTTTGTTCTACTAGTTGCCTGTTTCCTCCATTGCATATCCATGCTGATGGTATTTTGTTAGCATGCCAGTTTTGGCATTGCATGTTTAATCCTAACTATGATATCAATATTATCTTCATATATTCTTTTAATTGGCATTCAAATACTTATTTTGAGTGTTTGTCTCAAATGTAGTTTCTTATAATCGATGAAGCAGATCGAATATTGGAGGCTAACTTTGAGGAAGACATGAAGCAGATATTTAAGCGTTTACCAAAGGTATGCTATTTAGTTTCCTTGGTAGTCCTTACAAAAGTGGTGCAAAGTTGGCGTAAGATTTTTTAATTATTACATGCATTGTCTGCTCATTCTTTAATGGAATATATCATATCCAGCTAACAGCAGCTTAACATATAATAATAATTTGCAGACAAGGCAGACTGCTCTATTTACAGCCACCCAGACTAAGCAGGTTTGCATTTCATACTTACTACTATTTCTCAATCATCTAGTTTTTTTTTTTTTTTTCATTTTTTTAATATATAGAAAAATATGCAGGTTGAGGATTTTGCAAACTTGTCATTTAAGGAAAAGCCAGTATATGTTGGTGTTGATGATGGAAGGTCAAAGGTATGTTCCAGATTTGTGCTATATTGTTTTACTTGTTTGTTTTAACAGTCATAAGGTTGACATGAATTTGCCTTTCTCAGGTCACTGTTGAAGGGCTGCAGCAGGGTTATTGCGTTGTGCCTAGCAATAAAAGGTTCCTGGTCTTGTATGCTTTCCTCAAAAGGAATCTTACAAAGAAGATAATGGTCTTCTTCTCCTCGTGCAATTCAGTCAAGTACCACTCAGAGCTTCTCAGGTATATTAAAGTTGATTGTCTTGATATCCACGGAAAACAGAAGCAGCAGAAACGTACTAGTACGTTTTTTGAGTTCTGCAAAGCCGAAAAGGGTATATTGCTCTGCACCGATGTTGCTGCCCGTGGACTCGATATTCCTGCTGTGGTAAGTTAAACTTTGCTTCTCTATTGCATTTTCTATTCCTAACGCTACAGCCTCTTGATTGTCTGTAGGACTGGATTGTGCAATATGATCCTCCTGATGAGCCAAAGGTGAGAGTTTAACCAAATCAAATGGAATCCTGTTTGTCTTCCTGTATTGAAAATATTGCTTAGTTTGTCTGAATTCACATTATTTTTTAGGAGTACATTCACAGAGTTGGTCGGACAGCTCGAGGGGAAGGCAGTAAGGGGAATGCTTTGCTTTTCTTATTGCCTGAAGAGTTGCAATTTCTAATCTATTTGAAGGTACATTTTTCCTGCATAAATGTTTCCTTATTTTGATACAGAAGTGTGTTAATGTATTTGCTATGGACTCTGATAGGAAGCAAAGGTTCCTGTCAAAGAATATGAGTTCAACGAAAAGAAGGTGCCAAATCTGCAATCTCACCTGGTAAAAATCTTAAGCAAACATATTAATGTGTATGTGTATATATCTCAAACTGAACTTTGAAGCGTGTCCAGGAGAAAATAGTCGGGGAAAACTATTTTCTGCACCAATCAGCTAGGGATGCGTACAGATCCTACATCTTGGCCTACAATTCACACTCTATGAAGAATGTTTTCAACGTACACCAACTTAATCTCAAGGTATGAACTAACATTCTTTTTCTTTCTTTGTTTCTGTGAAATCTGATAAGCATGCTTAAATATTTTATAAACTAAAAAAAATCCTTTCCTGTGTGTTTCCTATTTATCACTATTCTTTTACAAAGTTCCCTAATAGACAACATGAAAAAATTAAACTATCTATATTTCCAATTATCTATCTTCTCTCAATATCTATCTTCCTAATGTTCTATGTTCTCTGGTATTAGTATACGCCTACATGTATAGCATGACAGTTTAATCTTGCTTCTTTCTTAGGCTTGTTATAGTTTCTATTGATCTGTCTTTATTATACTTGAATTGTGCTTAACAGGATGTAGCTGCTTCCTTCTGCTTTACCACGCCGCCAAAGGTGAACCTGGACTTGGAAAGCAGCGCCTCCAAGTTCAGGAAGAAGATGCGCAGAACCGATGGCGGTCGACACGGTATCAGCTCGAGTAATCCTTATGGAAGACAGTCGACCGACGATACAAGACAATTTGTGCGGCACTAAGGAGCGGGGAACCAACGGAGAGTCAACACAGTATCAGCTCAAGTAGTAGCCCATGAAGAATGAAGAAGATTGAATAATGGTTGGGTGTCCAAAATGTCAATGTTGGAAGTGAAGATGTATTGTATTGTATTGTTAGATGACGAGTTCTTACGGATTCCAATTTTGTTGCTTTGTATTTAACAAAACATACAGTTACTTTCGATGAAGACAAAAGCATCAATATCAATGAGGGTTGTCCAAAGAAAGCCACACGAGGCTGAGCCACTAGTATTTATTTCACTTCCCTTGTCGCTTACCGACTTTATTTCAATCTATTAACATCAATTTGATGGCTCATTCCTCTTCCTTTCCTAAGCCATCAACATAGTGCTCTCTCCCCTTTGTTTTAACATAGCAATTGCTCATACGTCGTCGGATATAAATATCGTAAGATCTGAATATTTGGTATAAAAAACAAAAAAAGGTGATCGATGATTATGAATACGCGTGGTGATTGGGAAAGACTTTATATATTATATGTTAGGGATAACAGTTTAGAAGGAATCTTTATGATGCTTAAAATTAATAATTTGGAAAGAAAAAAAAAAGTAGAGAAGCTGTTAAATCTTGAGAATTATTTTAATAATTTCCTTAAATAAAATGTTATCTCAATCTAACGAGCAAGTAGATAATCATGGAGAAGCTCTTACTTGCTCTGTCCCAAATTCTTCCACTTTTGGCCATTAATAAATTGTCTTGGAACAAGATCAAGCCCATCCATCGCCAAACTTGAAGCTTTCGGACATGGCGTGAAGTAATTCAATCGCCGACGAAGCTCTTCTTCCTCTTCTCGCCCTGCCTCTGCCACATCAATTGCGGCGCCGATGGCTAAGCTGCTCATGCTCAAGGAGTACCTCGAGCTCGACGACGACGGTTTCGTGCTGGGCGTCGGCGTCACCACCATCCGCAGCCTCCTCGACGCCGAGCTCCTCCGAGAATCGGCCATGGGGAACGCCGCCCGCGCCGCCGGGGCAGCCAACGGGAACGCGCTCGGTAAATTCGCCGCCGCCATCGACGCCGTCAAAGCGCGCTGTTTGCCGTCCTCGGCGCGGCCGGAGCGCGCTACCTTCTCGGCGCTCTCCTGGAAGAAGAAGAAGACGAAGAAGAAAGATAAGAAGACAAAACAGAGGCTCACGGCGGATCAGAGCCCGTCCGCCGCCGCCGGATGGCAGTCTCTCCTGTTCCCGTCGCCGGTCATCAGCAGCCGGCAGAGCAATTGCTCGTACGCCGCCTCCCCTGCCCCCTACTACCTCCGAGTCACCTCCTCCACCGGCGAAGAAAGGAAAGAACACTCACCGCCTCTATCATCGTCGTCCCAACCATCGGCGAACGAAGAAGCCACCTCCATCACCGCCACCCTCTCGCCGGCGACGGTGAGTAACCGGACCCGTATTATTTATCGACAAAATTTCACATCGCCCCCTAAAATTTGCTAACACAATTCCAATTTAGCCAAACATTTAATTGAAATCACGATTAAGCCCAAATAAGTCTCTTTTCCCCTACAATATCCTATTTAAATCATCGACCCCTATTG
The DNA here is from genome assembly GCA_038050645.1 of Hedychium gardnerianum. Lineage (NCBI taxonomy): Eukaryota > Viridiplantae > Streptophyta > Magnoliopsida > Zingiberales > Zingiberaceae > Hedychium > Hedychium gardnerianum. The sequence goes on along the minus strand of JBBUKS010000113.1, from coordinate 5,500,247 downwards.
AAGTTTTCTATCATTTTAGTCCCTAAATTTAATGCTCCCTCCATTATTTAGGGCCCCCCAAAGTGAGAATTAGGTGCACTACTTTCCAGCGCTTTAATACTATATAACCATCGACGGGCCTCCCTAATCCACTTTTAAGGAGGCCCTAATCATATTCTAACCATCATTACAAAGGCTTCCAAACTATAATCGATTAGACACTTCTGCATATAATTAAGCACATCATTAGTAATTAATCCAATGACATAATATTCCATTAATTATGAGGAGCCGCCGAAACTGATAAATAGTAGACTCTTTATCTTTTTCTCTCTGGGCCTGTCCGCAGAAAGAGTGGGGGACCGGAGCATGCGCGCTCGGCTTTTGGTCCGGACCTTTTTCACTTCCACGGTCTGGACCGGACCGGTGTGGTCCAATTCGATTCGACTCGACTCATCTTTCTTTTATCGTAATGCAGGAATTTGATGGAAGAGAGTTGGAAGAGAACAAATCAAACGATGATGAAGAAGAGAAGATTCGAGTGAGTTTAGCTTCAATGATGGATTATACGAATAAAAAGGATCGCGTGATTGACGAGGAGGAGGATGATGACGACGAAAAAGAGTCTTTTTATCGCAGCCTCGATGATATTGAAAGTAAGATTTGTTGATTTTAAAAGTAAATTGGTACCTTGTTTTAGTATATGAACACTACACGCATAATTTCTTTGGATTGATTTGATGAGCCCCACGATACCAATATGAAAAATATCATATTGTCCTAAAAGTAAAATACAGGAAATTGGAAGGGGTAGAGTACAAACAAACGGGAGGAGATTTCATTTTGAAATTTTTGGAAACTTTAGGGGGCGAAGTGAGATTGTTTTCTACTGATCGTGTGGCACAGGGACGACGGAGCAGCTGCTGCACCGGATCCGACGGTTCGAAATGCTCGCGGAGCTGGACCCCCCGATGGAGTGCTGCTCCCCGTCGTCGGACGGGGACGACGACGTTTCGTCGCCGTCGTCGCACGCCGATGAGGAGGAGCGGGGGGTGTGGGAGCTGCTCGGGCGGCTGAAGGCCAACGCGCCGCGAGGCGGCGGGGAGAAGCTTCTGCTGGACTTCTTCGTCCAAGGCGGCAAAGCTGACGGCGGTCTTCTTCCGATGAGGCAGCGGCGGACGCAGGGTGCGGCGGCCACCGCGACGGAGATGCTCCGCACGGCCAGGCGGTGGATCGACGGGTCGCCGGGTGGGGAGGCGGAGGAGGACTGCGGCGACGGGGAGGCGGCGACGTTGAGGGAGATGGAGAGGAACGGACGGTGGAGATGCTTCCACGAGGAGGAGGACGAGCTGGCCCTGCGGTTTGGAGACGCGATGCTTCATTTGCTCGTGGAAGAATTAGTGAAAGAATTAGCATCACAATTATAATAATAAAAATAATAATTCAAGATTTTCTTTCTTCTTTTTTTGCTGTTTTGATTCTTTGATTCACTGATGGAGATCGCATAGTTTGATTCTGCTGGTGGATCAAATAAGAACAATTATAGTTGGGTAGTATTATGCGGACACTAGCAGCATATTTGATCAACAAATAGATCCGCACAAATCTACTGTTAGATTTCATCAGGATCCACACCTATTTCCCGACCAAGATCGTGTAGTTAGATCTCTATTATTATTTAAATATATATATATATTTAAAAATTTAAACATGAATTATTATTTTAAAAATATGTACGGGGCTAATTGTGCGAAAAGTCTACAGTGTGCACAATTTTCCCGGTTCCTGCGGCGAATTTAAATTTTTTCAAAAGTTTTTTTTTTCTTTTCTTTATTCATCGTAATTGTCGATTAATTATTAATGGATGCTATAAAGTGAAAGCAAAGCGGCTTGACAAATCAACCACTAGAATCGATAAGCGAGCGTCCTCCGCCTCCGTCGATGACCCGCCACGGCGAGCCCCCGTCGGAGCAGCCCTCCGCCACCACCGAGGAGCAGGCGCTGATCCCCTGCTCCGGAGGCGCAGCCATGCGCCTCATCGTCCCCCTCCAAGGCATCGTCCAGGGCCACGGCGGCGGCGGGCTGGTCCTCGGCTCCCTCCTCCCCTGCGTTCTCTTTTACGCCTTCCAGATGTACCTGAAGCGGAGCCGCTCGCCGCCGCTGAATCCCCCCGCTGACGCCCCCGAGCACCGCGGAGTCGTCCGCTCCTCCCCTCGCAGGCGTCTGCTCGCCCGCGACGCCGCCGTCTCAGCCCGCGCCGCTTTGATCGCCAAATCCGGTGATTCGTCTTATGCTGCTGCGGACAAGAGGTTCTTGGAGGATCCCTACCATCCTTTCGATAATCCCGATGGGGTTATGCAGCTTGGGCTGGCGGAGAACCGTGTAGCTCTCTCGTCCTCACCCCCCAAATTAGTTTTTTAGGGTTCTTTGGTCTTCAAAGAATTCTTTGTCTTTACATCTTTCCGGTCGTTCAATGCAGTTGTCGTTGGATTTGATTGACGACTGGCTTGCCAAAAATTGCAAGGATACGATGCTTGACCAACGGCAGGGCGCATTGAGCATTAAGGGATTAGCTACCTACCAGCCCTTTGATGGATCTTTGGAATTCAAGACGGTGAGCAAATGATCAGTCTTATACTATGGTCTATTGTTAACATGTTTAAGGCATTTTAGGAGAACTTTTCTCGACTTTTCTCGCTATTTTTTCTGTGTGATTTAAAGTGCCTCCTAATTCTGTCTTTACCTTGTCTTAGAAGCTAGTTCTGAAGCTATGCGCTATAACACTTTTGTTTTTTCTTCGCGTGTAGACATTGGTTCAATTGAAGCAGTTGTTGTGTGTGCCATTTCTTATTTTCTTTCTTGCAATTCCTTTTCTGGAGTATCATGTTTGTTAGTAATAGATGGGCAAGTGATATATTTATTGTAGCTAACTGTTCTCTGGGAATCCAGCAATCCTTTTCTAGTTTTGCCTTTGTTGGCTGTATTAAGGACATAATATCTGAAATCATAAATTGCTAGGTTTTAATGGAAGAAGCCACGACTAGTTAGTCGAAGTAACCAAGATTAGAGAAGGCTGATATGTAGCATGGTAACAAAACTAATTATAGAGATTCAAGGAGAAGTTCAATCCAACACAAAATGCCAAGGAAACAATCTTAGGCCTTTGCTTCCTCACACTCCTTCAATCCCAACATGACTAAAGCTGGGGTACCTGTTTCCGATGTCTTGTAACAATCTCAGGGAAATCCCAATCCAACCCAAAATACTATGGCCCTTTGGTGCTTCTCTACTCCCTTACAAGTAGATTTCTAATGCATCATTAATACTGATTATTTAGAAGCATCTAAATATTGTTTTGTTTCACATGGAAGATAATTTCTAACTTTTGTTTGTACTCCAGTAACTGACATTAATCAGATTTTTGCTTCTAAGTTTTCTTTGTGAATACCTTCTTTCTATTCCTCAAAACGTGTCAAATTATAATTAGTGGATGTGACTTATAATGCTTATAGATCTTGTTACTCTTTATTATACCTTTGTCAATCATTCGTGTAACCAGAACATCCCTAAAATATGACCCTTAGTATATTTCTAGGCTACTAGTAGTGAATATTGATGATGCAACAAAAGAATTATACTCTTCAAGTATTATTATGAAGTAGATGATCAAGATGGGAGATTGGAGTTTCTTTTGAAGACAATATTGTAGGGAAGTAATAATTCTATACATAAAAGGAGAAAACTATCTTAATTAAGCTATATTCCTGCAGAAGAAAAATCTGCCAGTGTAATCTTTTTGTCTAAAATTTTAGAAAATTAAATTCCAAATTGGCATTAAGTAACTTATTGTTTTATGCTTTATTAGGGCTATATTTGTTTGCACTATGATGAAGAGGGAACATCAAAAAACTGTTTGCGTATGATCTGATAATGTTTTTGCTTAAAGAAATGATGTTATGATGATGACATTCTTTGTAATGCTTCCTGTTTGCTGAAATTGCTTATGTTTCACTTGTCTTTTTCTTAGTTGATCTAGCACAAGTAGCATACTCGTTGTGATTTGATTTTTTCTTTCTATTATGAAATGTTTGTCCAGCAGGCCATTGCCGGACTCATGGGTCAAGTGATGCTAGGGTCAATCTCGTTTGATCCGTCACGCATAGTATTGACATCAGGTGCAACTCCAGCAATTGAGATTCTCAGCTTCTGCCTAGCAGATACTGGAAATGCATTTCTTGTTCCTTCACCATATCATCCAGGGTAAAATTGGTCCAGTGGGATTTGGAACTTCTACAATTGAGACATCATATTTACAATTTAACATTTCTAACTGCAGGTATGATAGAAATATAAGGTGGCGAGCTGGCATAGAGTTGATACCCGTCCCATGTCGAAGCACCGATAACTTTAGCATAAGCATTGCCTCACTTGAAAGAGCATACACTCAGGCAAAAAATCGAAGTGTAAAAGTGTGTGGAATTCTTTTCTCAAACCCCTCAAACCCAGTGGGAAACTTGCTTCGTGCAGAAACACTGCTTGACATTATTGATTTTGCTACTGAGAAGAACATACATGTCATAGCTGATGAAACTTTTGCTGGCTCAATTCACGGAAATGAGGAGTTTGTGAGCATGGCAGAGGTTTTAAACACAGATGGTGTTGATAGAACCAGGGTTCATATTGTTTATTCCTTATCTAAAGTTTTCTGTATTCCAGGCTTCAGGGTTGGTATTGTATACTCCTTCAACGAATGCGTACTTGCAGCAGCCTCCAGATTATCTAGGTTCTCCTCCATTTCTGCTCCAACCCAACACTTACTTATCTCAATGCTCACAGATGTCAAGTTCATTGCAGAGTACCTTAAGATGAACAGAGAGAGACTTCGAATAATGTATGCATTGTTGGTCAGCAGCCTGATGGAGTTAGGAGTTCAGTGTATCAAAAGCACTGGTGGTTTTTACTGTTGGATGGATATGAGCAATTTCATGAAATCATACAGCGAGAAAGGAGAGTTTGAACTTTGGAAGGATATGCTTGATTCGGCTAAGATCCACATAACATCTGGAATTGCATGTCATTGCATTGAACCTGGATGGTTTCGTTTATGTTTCACAACATTGACTCGAAATGATGTCCCTCTACTTATGGAACGCTTAAAGAGAGTAATCCATAGGCAATAAGTTTATTGAAGCTGAAAGCTAATAATTTTCTGTGTTGGATAAGTACAAGGCTTCAACATACATAAATGTTTTTGATGCAAGGGAAATCCAAAAGCAAGTCTATCTTGACACCCTTTCCAGCAGCCACCATCAATTTTGTCAGTGTAGATAGTGTTCAATTCTTCAATGTTTCTTTCCGTATATGTGGTTTATATTAGGAACACTACTGATCTTGTGAAGATGGCCGCTGGGTATGAATTTTTTACTTACCATCTTCTGATATATGCCCTTGTTTTGTTGCTATTGCGGATGAAAGGGAAGCGTAGGAGCATGCTCTTCAAGGGTTCCTGTAATGAATAAACTGGTTTAGAATGGAGAACCATGAGAGTTTTCAGTTTTGTAATCTACACAAACCTTTATGTGGAAGTAAAGATTGTTCTGTTAGTCGTAGCAGTTTCTGGTAGACAACAGTGTGTTTGAATGCAATCTATTTCTAGCTCTTGAAATATTACCTAGTCTAATGCACTATATTTATGCAGCTAAAATGCTAAAGCAAAGTAGGTTACCATTCTAACATCAGTTTGCTTCCTTCTATAACTCAATTTGCGACTCAGCATCATGAGTTCCTCGAGGGTAAATGTTTTTGCAATGGTAGCGTGTTCGTGGTCGAATTTCTTTAACAGAAATGGTTCAGGGCAGGCAGTCACTGAAGATGGAGTATGATCTTTGCCATGGTTGTTGAGAAAGCTAGTATCAGGTAAAGAAACTGGGAATAGGTACTTGACTGTCGAAGTGTCTTTGCTAATTTCTGCTTCTGCTGTGCCGCTTGAACTGCTATGATCATCTGTTTCTGATGCAGTGTGAAGGTTTTCATTCCAGTAGGAGCCATCCTCGCTGAAACTTTCCCAAGCAGCTGCCATGATGTCGAAAAATTGAGTTGCTTCCATGCCAGGGACTTCATCACTTAACCCAAAAGTGAAAGCCTCAAGATCTGATGCAACAGCTTCGCCTTCCTCCACTTCGAAAGGATTCAGATAGGATTTCTTCTTCTCATCGACGAAAGGGTTCACGTAGTGATCTGGCACAGGAAGAGGATTCATACCATTGGAAGTGGTTGAATTTGGCAATGCTTGAGCCGGTTCCAGTTGGAGTATCGGCTTCCCGGGCTTCTCCTCCCATTCAAATGGCACAGAAACCACATGCTTTGCAGGGGATGGAAGCATGGCAATGGGGGCTGTCTCAATGCTCCAGTCTTTCTTCAGCCTGCCTGGCTTCTCTTCCCAGAGAAAAGGAACAGAAATCTGCTGCTTCTGTCGTCGCGGAACAAACTCATTCGACTCCATTGTTGCAGTTGTTGTGATTGTCTTTGTTGCTTGGTGCCATGGGCAGAAGCAGGTATATCTAGGACTGGATTTGTTGGTTTGACAGAACTGTTCCTTGATCAAGATGTTCTTGTTCAACTGTACCAATTGTGGAACTCTCCTTGTAATTCTTAACTGCATCAACTACTTTCTTCTCAAGTTGAATTTTATAAATAGTTTTAAATTATAACAAATTCGTATAATTTTGTTTGCATAAAGTATTACATACAAATGAGCTTTTGATTTTGTTTACTCATGTCAAATTGACCCGGCATATGTCACCCGGTTCAGCATTGGGTCCGGTTTATTTGCTTTTTAAACTATGACGTTGGTTGCTCGAAGAATCGAAGGGACCAGCGATAGCCGTGAAACCGCCGGTGACGCCGGAGGACGAGATTCGAGCTGTGGCTCGCCAGTTTTCTCAGATCGGCCGCAGGTTCCACATCCTTCTTTCCCTTTCTCCTCCTCTACCTTTTTCTTTGTCTTCCTCTTCATCTTATCGGAAATGCACGGCTAGCGAACCCAACCCTAGCGCCGAAATCCTAGTTCTTCTTCAGCCGTCGTTGTCATAGCGCCGCAATGCTAACCAAGGGTTCGACTTGATAACGCTGACGCCTGATCTTTGTGTGATCTTTCAGTTGAAGCATCTACTCTACTTCATTGTTTGCATTTTTTTTTAAATGAATGCTTTGGGAAGATGCGTTGAGGATCCACGCTACCAGATAAGTACAATGAGTATCAGCGGAAGTCATAGCAAAATGTTTTCTCTTTAAGCCAAGTATACTGCTGCAGATATTACAAGTTTATAATCATGTCTAAAACGTCTGGAACATTTCTCATGTTGTCTTTTCCATCACAATTAATCACTATACAACCTTCGCAGGTTGAAGGAAGTTGCATTTGCATCGCCAGCAATTAGTTTCTTTGCAATGATAATGTTAGCAGCTTCAGTTGGGTGATATGCATCCCAAAACACGTACTTGTTTCTATCTTTGCAGAGGATGGTGCTGGAGTTGCTATCATGGACTCGGAGGCAGAGAGGAGGAAAACTTAGGCCACAACAAGGATCATATGGATTTTCAAATCCTGGTAATATAAGCATTTGTTAAGTCAATGCCACTGATTTTTCATATTTCTTTTTTCTTTGTGGGAATAATGTGTGCTGGAAAGTTAACAAAGTGAAACACTTACCGTATTTGTCATAGCTTTGAATCATATCTAGGAAAATGTCGTAGGTATTTGCATAAATGAACGTAGATTCAGGACCCAGATCTTCATTTAGCTTGTTGATTGCCCTGATCAACTTCATGTTGTAACCTTGGATTAGTGTGTTTGCAGCTGATAAGCACTCCCCTTTTTTCACCAACTTTACTACTCGAAGGTACGGTATGCATCCAATAGGTCCTACTCCAATGACTACAAACTTTCTTGCCCCAAGCTCATGCAATCTCTGTTCAAATTTGCAGTAATTAATAAATTGATCAAATTTTCCATGATAGAACAGTTATTCTAACTCTGATTTGCTAGATTGTCTTAAGTTTGCTTTTTCTGTATAACTTTGCTTTTTGACATATCACAATTCATTCAAACTATAACATGCTGTCAAAGGGATTAATCATGAATAGTTTCAATTATTTTTCTCCTTTATTTTGATGACTCATTCTTTGGTTATATCTTCATTACAAACCAATCAGTGCTCTACCTCAGATGATAGAATAATTCAAGTTAGATTCTTATTATATAGCATAATTATTTTTTTTTCAAAAAAACAAAACATCCAGTCACTGATTCTTCTTATGTAATTCAGATCATCTGTAATTTGAATTTGAGCTATTTCAACTTGTTTACGAGAATGTACTATGTTATAATCCTAGTTTATTTTATCAAAAAAGAAGCTATAATGTGTCAAGTAATTCTATAACACAGTAACCTTTTATTACTACAATAAATCATTCAAATCCTGATGGTTAGGTTCTATTTGTTCTCACCTTTAGATGCAGTGTTAAGTTGGAGACCATTATGTCCTGAAGAGCTGTTGGGGCGAGCTTCTTATCTCCAAAGAGATATACGGAGGGCTCGAAGTAGTTCAAGATGTCATTAGACCCTGTTATTATTTGGAAGACGGCGGTCTTTAGGAACTCAGTAGCATTCTTTCCCAGAGTTCTCACAATGTAATCTCTGGTTTCCTCAAAATATTTCACCTGCATGCTCAATGGTATTCTCTCAACCTGGGCATAGTTTGAGTAGAGGCAGGTAGACAAAGTCGACATCAAATCCAAAAATTAACACCCATTAGAAGAAACATTTGTGAGTTTGTCACATACAAACAAAGATCCTGTCTCGTCCAATATCCCAGAAGAACCTGAAGCATAGTTGATGCCATTCTGAACTGCATTGATACAGTCGTTGCCGGCTAAGTAGGGTGGAGGGAAAGAATTCTTCCCCAAAGCTTCAACTAGTACAATCAATGCATTAAATTTAGAAAACTTAATAAAGTAATTGATTAAGTTACTATCAAACAGATGCCTTGCAGGATGATGGGAAAATAATACGAGGCCTCTGATTTAGTTTTCTTGTTTTTGTTTTTTTATTTCAATTTTTGTTCTCGTTCATTTCCTGCAGTATATAGGAGACATGTGTATGTATATATATATATATACCTATGAGATCACTTGTGGTTCTGCCGTTAGTGAATCTTCCTGTAGGTTGGCCGCCAGAAGGTGCGAAATCAATGCCGTAAGGAGGTGAGTTAGCTTTGGAGATGGTGAAGAGATAGTTGTTGTTCCCAACGTCGACGAGGGAGTCACCGAGGACGAAGGTGGGGTAGCGAACTGCAGGAGGACGGAGGCCAAGAGAAAACAACGGAAGCCGAAGCAGCAGCAGCAGCTGAAGAAGAAGAAGAAGAGACAGGAACAATGCAACAAATGGTGAATCCATGAGGTATGCCTTCTTCTGCTGCAGCAGATCTGCTTGTGTATTGAATGTTGCATAGCTTGTGTTCTAATATTAGTTCACAAAGCATGCGACTTGCATGCCTTGCGTTGCAGCTTTGATGTGACACAATCATGAAATTTGGCCTTGGGATCCATTTCTGTGTTTGTGAAGGAGCCAAAAATCCGTTGCAGAAAAGAGGGAAAAGATAAGGGAGGGTGGAGAAAGATCAACCGTCGAAAAGAAAATGAGGAGAATTTTCTAAAAACGACCTCGAAATTCTCTAAATTATACAACGAGACCCGGTGGGCCAGAAAAGATTTAGGCATCGGGCGGAGTGGAGGGAGAGAGGGGTCAAAGGAGGAGGAAGAGATTAGAGATGCGTCAAGGAAGGGCGGGGTTCCCGCCGTCGGATCTCATGGCGGCGGAGGCCCCCCTGGTGGTGGCTCTCAACTGCCTCGAGGACACCTCACTGGAGCAGGAGGCCCTCGCTGGGGTCGCCGCCGTTGAGCACGTCGGCAGCGCATCCCTCGCCGACGGGCGCATCGAGTCGGCCGCAGCTGTTATCCTGCACTCGCTCTCCCTCTTACCCGGCCCCGCACAGCGCCGCCTCCGCCCTTGGCAGCTCGTCCTCTGCCTCGGCTCCGCCGACCGCGTCATCGACTCCGCCCTCGCCGCTGATCTAGGGCTTCGCCTCGTCCACGTCGACTGCAGCCGAGCGGAGGAGGTAGCTGACACCGTCATGGCCCTTTTTCTCAGCCTCCTCCGCCGGACCCACCTCCTCTCCCGCCCGTCCTCCGCCTCGGCCGGTTGGTTCGGATCGATCCCGCCGCTGTGCCGGGGAATGCGAAGGTGCCGTGGCCTTGTTCTTGGGATCGTTGGAAGGTCGGCCTCTGCAAGTTGCCTGGCCACCAGGAGCCTGGCCTTTAAGATGAGCGTGTTCTACTTCGATGTCCACCACGAGGTATTGAACTATTAGGAACCTTCTTGTTGTTTTCTCTCATAATGTGCTCTGTTTCACAATGTGCTTTTGACCTATCTGTTTTCTGAGAAATGAGCCTTTACAAGTTGCTAATATGAACATTCCTTTACTGTTTAAGTTTGATTTTTTCCTTGCTCAATAAATCCGATCGAACATTGCTACTTGTTAAGCAAAATCCCGGTTTCTGCACACAAAATAGTAGCCAACTCGTTGTTGATTTTCCTTTCTACCGGTCAATATTTTGGCCAATCTATATCCACTAGACATGTGTAGAAGTATTTGGGCAACATCTGATATTTATGGCTAGCTATGGTAGTGTGGTTTATTATGTAATAATTACTTCAGATAAGAGTTAGCCTCAGGCAATATACTCACATCTATTGTCAAATTTTAATGCTGCATATTCTTTGTGATATCCTCAAAATGAAATTTTGGCACACAATCTGATCATAATAAACTCTAGTCAGTGTGCTAGAGGGCTTGGGTTTTCATGTTTGTATCTTAACAAATAATAAGTTGAATGGTCTTTTGAGTTATGGATTTGATCTGTAGAAGCGAAATAGAATTTCATTTTCATGATAACAGAATCCAAGGAAGTCCTTGGTAGTTTTCTCTAGCTTGATGCGATGAAAATAAGACTGTTATGCGTGTGTTAATTATCTTACCATTCAATTGTTTAAAATTTCATGACTTTTAATATTTTTTGAACATCTGTAAAGGTGAAAGATAAATCAAGACGGTCTGCTATTGCATTTCCTTCCGCTGCTCGAAGGATGGACACCCTAAATGATTTGCTGGCAGCAAGTGATCTTGTTTCACTTCACTGTTCACTCTCAGATTCTACCATGCATATTCTTAATGCAGAATGCCTGCAACATGTAAAGCCTGGTAAACTGTTTGACATAATTTGACTATTTGGACTATGTGTTTCTTTCAAATTTTGGTTGTCTGCATAATTTAATCGCAATCTTATATAGTTAAGTCTCTGTTTTTCCACAGGTGCATTTATAGTGAATACAGGTAGCAGTCAATTGATAGATGATCGCGCATTGAAACAACTATTGATTAATGGTACCATAGCCGGTTGTGCATTGGACGGAGCTGAGGGACCACAATGGATGGAAGCATGGGTAAGAGTACAACTGCATAAGATCTACTGCATAAACTGTGTAACATATGTGAGCCATAAGTGTAAAGATAAGGAACACAAGATTAATAGTTCTCATAATAGGCACTTAATGCATCAATATACCTAAAAGTTTACAATTTGTGTTTTATGTTTGCAACCTGAAGTTAGTTCTTTGAGCATGTTCTCATATGCTGATGCATAAGATTGGACTTTTTTAAAAAAAACATGCACAGAAATTAAGTTCATTTAGTTGCATCTTTTTCTTTTTCTATATTGTGTGTTCAACTTAGCCAATTCCAGCTGTATTATTGCTATGGAGTGTCACATAAACATGTTGAACGAGGTATGGCTTTAGCTTCTTTTACTTTGTACTTGTCAGGAGCAGATGCAGGTAATGAAGATACTCCTACATGATTTCTTTGAAGTTTTGGGCTATCCTTCTGAATTTTGTCTTTCTTATATCTTCTTTCCTATTTGTTTACATCACGTATAATAAAATTAAATTATCTAATATGGCACATTGCTAGCAACTCATTTTTTTCCCCTGCTCTGAAGTTTTGTTTTAATCCATTTTCAGGTAAGGGAGATGCCAAACGTGCTAATTCTTCCTCGCAGTGCAGATTATAGTGAAGAAGTATGGATGGAAATAAGGGAAAAAGCAATCACCATATTGCAGTCATTTTTCCTTGATGGAATTGTACCAGATTATGCTATATCTGATGAAGATGAAATGATAAGTGGAATTGTATGTGAAGATGAGCAGACAAAGAAGGAAGTAAAAGAAACTCAAACTCAGCAGGTCCATGGTCTTGAACAGCAGATAAATGAGAGCCACTTGACTTCAGAATACATCTACAAGAAGGATAACCATGAATTTAACAATTCTCATGTTTCAGCTGTTTCCCAAAATGTAGGCTCTATAACTGAAGGCAGGCATAGTGGAACAAGTAAAAAGGGTAAGAAGAGGCCTGCTCGCCGAAGATCCCACCAGGAACCAGATGATTATTCAGCAGGAGAGAGTGATACTAGTTATACATTAGATCAAGATGATGATACGGCAACAAGTGGAAGGGAGAAAGTGTTAGGTTCTGGTTCTAGGTTAACTTCTCCTGAGGATCCTAGAAATAAACTAATGTGCACCTCTGAACCTACACCAGACTCGTCACCAAAACAAGTGGCAGTTAATGCAGAAGTTAATGAAAATTCTGTTCAACTGCTGAAAGATGGTTTCATCATTGCCCTACGTGCAAGAGAATGTCAAGGATATCATGTCTCTAGACAAAGAAATCCAGGAGGCGGCTGGTTCCTTGATGCAATGTCAAACATATCAAAGAGGGATCCTGCTGCAGAATTCCTTGTTTGCTTTAGAAGCAAGGTATTTATATACAAAACAGTTTTTAGTGTTGTTGAATGTAATGCCACTTCATCTCTCTTATTAGCACTTACGATCTCCAGGGCATAATTGGGTTGCGGTCTTTATCTTCTGGTGGAAAACTCTTACAGGTTAGGAATTGTATTTAATGTCTGCAAGCTTTCAATTAATGTTCAAACAGTATACCGATGTATTCCGCCAACGGGCGTTTACTTTGCTTCAAATACACAACTTCCATATAACTTAATGTTTTGCATGGTACCAGATCAATAGGAGAATGGAGTTTGTATTTGCGAGTTATAATTTTGATGTGTGGGAAGCTTGGACTCTGCGTGGTTCTACATTGGAACAATGTAAACTAGTCAACTGCAAAAAACCATCGGTACGCACCTATTTGCATTATCCATACAAGGACATGGGCCATCCTATTAACTTCGTTTTGATACTCCATATAAGACATAAATCTCGAATTTATTCACCCATTTTAATGCTTCCTGCTACTAGATTTTTAGACATTTTGTTTGTTTCATCATGTGTAGGCTGTCCTGGAAGTAAGCATTGAGATCCTTGCAACTGTCAATGAAGACGGCATTACTAGATGGATTGATTAAGTAGTTTACGATAAAAGATGCTTGGAAAGAATCGGGTATCAAGGTTTTTTCTAATCTCCTGTTTTCTTTTAGCTGACTCTTGTAGTTGCTTTGAAGTTTAGGAAGTGGTTGTGGAATGTGTTTTCTAATCGTTATGTATCTTTCTTTGTAAACATCAAACTCCAGTGAAGTTTTCTGTAAACATTGTTCAAAATCTCAATGTCGAAGCTGTTGTCTCCTTGTTTGTTTCCTCCTACCTTCCCTCTCTGAGGCCTTACAGGCATTCAAAACTCTCTAACGGGAGTTGAAATTTATGGGATAAAATGATAACTTTGTTTTGTTAAAGTAGGGTAAAATAATTTTTTATGGCTTTTTACCGAAAGACACGTAATTTTTTGAATTGATTAAAAGATGCATCACACTTTAGTAATTATCAAAGGTGTATTAATTTATTTAGTCTTTCTGTTCTAGTCTTGTTAATTGCATGCAACCACAACATTAGATTGATTTGTGAATTTTTGAGATTGCAAGAGTCTAAATATGTTTTTTAAGATTATTTTTGTTTTTTTTAATGATGGTAGAGGTCTTGAAAAAAATAAATTTATTATTATTATTTTTCCTTATATGCTGAGTCTCCTATGGAAAGATCAAGCTCAACGGGATTTTGATATGCTTTCATATCAGGATCAAATAGAAAAAAAAAATTATTTATTTTTAAATATCTGAATCATTATTAAGAAGTCAAAAATATTGAAGGATATATTTGAACTCTTAATAATTTTAGAAATTTACATGATTTAAAATGAATGCAATTTAAAATTTTTAGGTTGATTAATGAATTTTGATCAAAGTTTATTGATCAATCTAGAGAGTTTAGATTGTATTTATTTTAGATTTTATAAATTTTTGAGGTTGTAAAAAACTTAAATGTCTTTCAATATCATTTTTGGCTTTTGTAATGATAATTTAAAAAAAAAAATTGAAAATTTTCACGCTTAGAGAAATGTTGAAAATTTTCATGCTTAGAGAAATGTTAAAATTTTATGAAATGTATAACATCCATATTGATGTTAATATATGAATGTTATAATATTTAATTGATATTAATAATTAATATGAGTGAATGTATAATATCTTCACATTAATCATATTTACTTTTTTTAAAGTGAGAATATTATATTAAAAAAATTAAAAAATGAGAATTTTTCAACCGTCTCCCGTGATCAGATTTTATAAACATTTTTTTTAAATAATAAATTTCCAACCATCTTTGAATGATCAGATTTTTTTTTAAAAAAGCTACAAAATAATAAATTTCAATTGGTTATGTATAACGTATAACGGTCATTTAAATAAATTTTTAGAATTCGTCTATATATATACTCATCTATTTTTAAAAATAATTTCATTCAAAATAGATAAAAATAACAGAGATTTTTTTTTAATTCTCAAAACATATCAAAGGAATACACTTCTTTCTAAAATTCACAAATTTCATTAAATTATCAATATTCTTAATTTGTTTGTTCCATTAAATTTTTAAATTTCTCGTTTGAACGCAACATAATAATAATATGTGAATTAATATTTTATATATTTTGAAATGTTTAATTTATATGTTATTTTTAATTTTATGTCATGTGATTTTTTTAATATTATACTCTATTTTAAATTTATAGTAAATTTTATTTTAAATAAACAATGAAGAAAACCAAAAAAATTTAAGTAATAAATATATTTTAAAATAATAATAATATAAAATTATAAGTATAAATTTATTTATTTAATATAAAATAAGAATAAATATGAATGTAAAAGTATATTAACATTTAAATTAATGTATTATATTAATAAAAAAATAATTAATATAATAATATATAACATGTTATTTAAAGAGTTAATATATATTAACGTACAAATGTAAATATTTTAATCATTAACATCACTGACGTGGACGCGTTACGTGCCAACCACTTCTGCATGCATGACACGTAGCACTCTCTAGATCCTTTCACCTTATCCACTAAATCTTATATAAATTGTTCACTCCCTCAATCCATCTTCCAATCCATCGAAGTCTCTAATCTACTGATTAAATATTAATAGTAGCAACGGGATGCAATCGGCGGCGGAGAAGATGAAGGATGCGACAAGCAAAGCGAAGGAGAAGGTGAAGGAGTTCGCCGGGAAGGCGGAGGGGACGGCGGAGGCCGCCACTGCCCGGACGCCGCAGGAGCGAGCGGCCGCGAAGGAACGGGCCAAGGCGAGGCAGAAGGAGGCCGAGGCGGAGTATCACGAGGAGAAGGCGGAGCACCGGGAGGAGGCCGCTGCAAAACACGGCATCGCCGGCGTGCCCCTTGCCGGCACCGGACACCGTCACCACCACCGCCCGGTGGGCACGCACCCAACTTATCCGACGTCCGGCGGAAAGTACCTGTAATTTTCTAGCAAAATGTAGTATCCGCAGTCTCAAATAAATAAATAATTTGTGGGTTTTTATATCAAAATGTTTGAAGTTTTCAAAACAAACAAATAGTTGCAATTCGGAAGAGAATTAGTAATTATCTTCTATAAAAATAATAGCTCAAAGTCAGCATGGGGTGGTGGCGCAGTTGGCTAGCGCGTAGGTCTCATAGCTTCTGAGAAATCCTGAGGTCGAGAGTTCGAGCCTCTCTCACGCCAACTTCGTTTTTCGTTTTTGCCATTTTGGGTAATCCCGAGGTCGACAATGCTGTGAATCATGAGGAATCAATCAAACCTTCAGGAATTCGCCGGTGCAGTAATTCGATAACGCTGTTGATTCGTTGCCTTTTACTGAACAGGCGATCACATGCCTTCGATTATTTATTTTGGGTGTTCTTGTGCAGAGACGGAAGGATGATTTACGAGAAAGTCTAACTGTTAACTAGATGATCGTAGAGTGGAGTGATCTAGTCGATCTACAGAACTTGACTCCGATCGGGGTGGCACCGTCGGTCTACCGCTCCAGGTGTCCGGTCGGATATCTGTGCAGATCAAAGAGAGGGACGGAGGGTTAACAGAGAGCTCCAGGCGTAGAGCCTGGGGATTCCGCTTCGACGCTCAAGTCAGATCAGATAGCCCGGACGTAAAATAACTAAATGCACGAGAGCAAGGTTTCAGAAAAACTCCCTTCTATAGCGGCGTTGAATCCTTTATATATTCTTCGGACGCGTACGACTATCATTTAATGATGCATGCATCGGAAGCATGGTCGCGCATGTTCTGATCTGGAAGTATCGTCGTTCTCTGAATTCATGGGGCGTGCCTGGAGTACTATTGGGAGTATTCTGACTGCACGGCCTCCGGTCGTACGAAAGGAGGGGTGTTGTGGTCGTACGAGAAGCGCCGGAGTTAGCTTTCATACGCAAGAGAGCGGGATCCGTGATGAGATTGTTTCTGCAATGGGACTGTTTCTACTCCCGACCGGGGGAGAAGTTCATAAGGATCCTCCGATCGGGTAGGATGAGAGGTATACCCGACCGGAGTATACTAGCCGTGGCCTCGACCGGGGCTTTAGATGGTTCCGATCGGTGTAGCAACTGTTTCCTGGGAGCGGACTCTAGATATTCGGTCGGGGATTCAAGGAGTAGTTCCCCGACCGATGCGTTTGCCGCGAGCGGGTTGAACTTATCCGATCGGGGCACTGAGGGGTAGACTAGATATGACGCCGACCGGGGTTTAGTGGCCCGGTCGGTGTGTACTGGAGGTGACTCTGATCGGGGCTGTAAGTGAGCCCGATTGGTGAAGGGATTTTACCTATCCGATCGGGGTATGTGAGGTGGAGACCCCGATCGATGATTCTTGAGTTTATCCGATCGCGGGTTTTATTTGTCCGATCGGAGATGAATGGTAAAACCCCGATCAGTGATCCTTGAGTTTATCCGATCGGGGATTTAAGATATAGTCTCCGATTGGTGTAGTTTCGTGTTCACGTTGGCGTTGACCTTGACCTTGACTAAATACCACATGATTCTAGTTAGTGATGTCGGGAGGTCCGATCTACCCACCCGTATCACTGGATAAAGCAGAGAAAGCTGTCTTGCTTTTTCAAATTGCATACGACTGATCTCATCGTTTTCGCTTGGTGACAAGAAAATAATTAAACAGAAAAATTGTTGGATTATCTACGTTTTCCTCTTACCGACCTCGATGACAAGAGAATTTTGTCCTCCCTCAGCTGCCAACGTTGACGTGATTCCCCTCAAATCAATTTCCAATTATTCTACTTTCCCTTGAGATAGATCAACAAGATATCGCCATGGCCTGCAAAGCATCATGGCGCAGCTTCTCCGCTCTGCTTCAGCTGCTACTCTTCCTCCTCCTCCTCTCCCAGACTGCAGTTACAGCTTTGGGGCAGCAGCAGCAGCAGCAGCGGAGCCAAGAAGCTTGTGCTCCCTTCTCTTGCGGTCCGTTCCACGACATCAGGTACCCATTTCGTCGAACAACTGATCCCCCTCATTGCGGGGATCCGATGCACGAGCTCACCTGCGACGGCAACAAATCCACCATCTCCATCGGCTCCACCCACTACTTGATCACTCAGCTATCGTATGAAAACTACACAATCCGCTTGGTGGATCTGAAGTTTGCGAGTGGAAGCTGTGGTCTCCCTTCCCAATCTTTGCCACCTTCCAATATTTCAAGCTCTGGCTTCAGTTCATATAGCTTCTGGGCAAGTTTCATGAATTGTACGAGAAGAATCGAGGGCCACAGTATGTATCAGCTTGTTCCTTGCTTGAGCAGCAACAACACTTTTGTCTATGTCGTTTTTGCAGAATACGGATATAGCTTGTCATTCCTTTATCCATCATGTCATTTTCTGTCCATGATTCCAACGAACGAAGTGCAGTCGTTTAGAAGAGATGCATTCGACATTCTACAAGAGGGATTTGATTTGCGATTCTTTGAAGAGACGCATGATTGGACACGCACAGTAATCCATCGATGTCTGAATGAATGCAAAAGGTAAATACCTTTTCTTATCTTTCATAGTAAATTTGTAATCCGAACCAGTTTTTTTTTCCTTACTGAAATTATGTGCATGCGTATCTTCGGTTATCAAAATTAAGATTACCTTGTTAAGTTTTACAAGGTGCAGATAGCTGAGTCCTTTTGTTCAATCTCACGCAGCATGTTCTTTGATCTACTAAGAAGCAATCGAACACTCTCCCGAGTTTCCTCCCTAGTCAAAAGTGAGACACACTTTGCATCTTGCATAGAAGACTACTTCCATGAGTCTTCGACCACTCGAATCGCAATTGCTGTGGTGGTATTCATCCAGATTGTACAGCTCTTAGTAGGTACACATGATCCTCTTGTTAGCCCTCTCTCCAATCCAATCCAATCCATGTATTTGAAAGTAACTCTCGTTTTTTCTTCATGCAGTTTTATTGATACTGGGCCGAATTGTCTTTGCGCCTATGATAGTTTTGTTCTTGCTTGGTTACAAACTATGGAACAGGCGAGTCTCAGTTGACCTTATAGAGAAGTTTCTCCGGCGCCAGCAAACGCTGATGCCGACGAGATATGCCTACTCTGAACTCATAGCAATCACAAGGCATTTTAGAGAGAAGCTCGGCCAAGGAGGCTTTGGCTCAGTCTTCAAAGGGGAACTTCTAGGGGGTCGTTTTGTTGCAGTTAAAATGTTAGTCAGCTCCAAATGCAACGGCGATGACTTCATCAATGAAGTTTC
>JBBUKS010000113.1:5453632-5467834 GCA_038050645.1 Hedychium gardnerianum | reverse complement strand
AATAAAAACAAATAAAAATAATAATAATTCTCCGACTATGATGTAACCGTAGGGTGTCATATAATCTCTTAATTATTTATAGTTTGATTTTAGCTACGAAATATTTTTTTATAATAAGTTAATAAAATTGAGATGTTGAATTACTTGGTTATCCATTATGAATATTTTTGAATTTATTTTAATAATTGATGAATTTTTTTTGTATGATTGTGTTGGTATTTTTAGGATTAATCAATTCGAATGATTGAATACTTGATGCTAGCTAAAAAAAAGATAAATCACTTTATGTTTTACCTCCGATCCACATGTAAATCCATCATTGATTGTGTTCATCGAGTTATATGCCTTCGGCGATCGATACCTCTCATACTCCATCATCGGCTCCATTCACTTGCTTGTTGGCACCTTTTGCCGCCCCGATTGTGTGATATTCGAATACCATATATAATAATTATTGTCACTTAGTATGTGGCTATCCAAATTTAAAATTTTAAATCTGTTTCTAATGCTCTTATACCTAAATTTGTTAATATAAGTTGAGAACAGTTAATTTTTAAAATTATAAAGACTTGTTAAAATTTATAACAAACTTATTATAAAATTTAGAATAATGAAACTTACTAATCAACATCACCAATAAATTTTTAGGACATTCAAAAAAATCATATTTTTAATTTTTTGAATAATATAAATTTATCAATTAATTTTAATTCTATCTATCAATTTTATTCATAATTATCAACGTACTAAAAAAACTTTGAATTATTTCAAATCAAAAAGTAATAGACTCGTGCAAGCTTCTTTAATATATTCATGTCTTTAAATTTGAATTCGAGTAAATTTGAATTCGAGTGTAAATTGAAAGTAATAAATTTTTAAACGGATTAAGAAAATTTTAAATAGGAATGAAAAAAAAATCAGTGTGAAAAGAAAAAAAAAGTATAATGAGGATGTAATATGTATTTTTAGAATTATAAAAATTAGATGCATCAAATGAATAATATTGAAATTTTCTCGTGCGATTTAATAAAATGCCGAAAAATATATATATTGAAAGCGACTCGGCACTATTTTAAAACATTGTGCGCTACATAAAAGAACAAAGCCAAGCTGGAAGACCAGCCAGACGATGTATTTGTCCCCTTCTAAATTATGAACTTCGTCATTTTATTTAATTTCCATATATTTTCTTCAACATCCAAACTTTGATAATTATCCGTTCGCAATAAATTTACAAGATCCTCCCATTGATTGGGGTCTGTCTCCTTCCTATTCCCTTTAAATGCCCCTTGTTTACTTCCCGACAATATAATGACCCTTGTTTACTTCGTGTTGCTAATCATTGCTTTGTGTCCGATCTATCTGTACGAGTGAAAGATAGAGGGGCAAAGGACACGACACGAAAGGGGAAAGAAACGGAAGAAGACATTTTGATGTCATATATATATATATATATATATATATTAAAAAGGAGATATTTTGTTTGTTTTTTTACCATAAATGTCAAGTTTTTCTAAGATGTATGATGAAAGCCTCGTCGACCTTTATGTTAGTCTGTCTCTCCACCTTCTAGATATATAATAATTAATATTTATTTTCACGGGAGGGACGGACTGATAGCTAGATGTTGCTACAATAACATTTGAAATTAAAATCTGTAGTCAGATTTCTGTCTTCTCTCGTGTATTAATTTTTGGACTAGTTAGACTAGTCCTCATGATTTATCTCATTTGTGTTGATCATGAGATGAATTGACGAGAGCGCTGAGGGAGAGCGCTTCACTTTTTACCATGATAATTAACATAATATATATACCAGATTTGAATTAGGGCCCAAACACATTATGATTTTTTTTTCACCGTGTTAAAAAGACGAAATATTCATTCTAACACCTTCATCAGTCTATCCCAAAATTAACACGATTTTTTTTCCACGTCGATTGATGTAGTCGATTCATATAAAAATATCATTATAAATAAATTTAAGTTTAATTTTTAATTAGTATGAAATGTTTTGTTAATTATTTAACTTTTTTTTGCATGTATTATTATTATTTAGCGGAATCTTTTTTGATTTATCTCCTTTTTTTTTAAAACCGTAAAAAGTAATACTAGAGGGTGGTTGAAGCGATGATTTTATTTTTTATTATCGATAATTAACCTAATATAACTTCCACGGACATCAGCAAATTAGTACTTGACGGTAGATTGACATATAAAAGTAGAGATTGAATTTTCAAGAAATAATTTATTAAGAAATAAAATCTCTTTAATTAAAGAGATTATTTAATTATCATGATTTATTCACTTTATTTTATTATAGAACTGATCGTGAAAAATGTTTAGATTGTGTGAGTCACTTTTGCATAATTAACAAAATATAATTATGAAATTAATATGATATCAAATAAGAGAAATTATAGAGCATCTAGTATAATTTTTTCCGCTTCCTTCCGCTAAATATTAAATCTTTATAGTGTGTAACATATCAAAGTCCATCAAAGTAATAAAATTCTCCATATTGATCTTAGAACGAATTGACGAAAACGCTAGAGACGAGCATTTCGTTTTTTATCATAATCAAAATAATAAAATTAAATATTATATTTATCGCCCGTAATAAAAATAATATTTAAGGTCTCTGACAAATCACGCGGACCACGGTGCTCAATATTTTTAATGTTTATTGATAACGAACATCTCTATCTCAATTATTTGGGCAAAAATTTAAAAATTCATCTTTATTTTTATTATTTATAAAAAAACACCCTCATTTAAATATAAAAAAATATCACATTTCAAAATACCTCATCCAATATTATTGTAGCAGGCTTTATATTATAGTAATTTTGATTAAAACTATTCTAATAATATTTGATTAATTTTAATCAAATTAAAATATTTTAAACTAATATTGGAATTTATTTAGTCATTTTGAGTACGTTGTAGCAACTTTAATTGTCTAACTATTTAATTATATGAACATGAATCATACACCTTAAACTTTAATAACTTAATAATAATACTAATAATAACAATAATTGACATAATATTATATTCGGGGATCATTTGGATAAGTCCATTTGTACATCAAAATTATTGCTTATAACATTATTTATTAAAATATTCTGATAGATGAAATTTTGTCCTTTTAGAAAGAACAATACCTTATCCTCAAATATACCACCATAATTTAATATTTTTGAATTTTTGAGAGTATTAATACTAAACAATTTTAATATAGATTTAAAATTTAGCATGTTACACCCCTTTTATATATAATTAATATTTAACACCAATATTTTTATCAATTAAAAGTGCCATTTAAATTTGTGTATCAATATATAAATTATTTTTTAGCTTATTGCTTGTGCATTAATTAGCGTTGGCCTTTTAAATATTTTGCTTGATAGTGTTTAAATGAGGAGAAATTTCCTGTTTGCCCTCTGACATGAATCAAAATTGCACTCAACAGCCATGATAAATAAAATTTCAGTCATTAATAAAAAATAAAGGGTGAAATAAAATAAATTTAGGAAATTCTAAGGAGGAGAACGTTTGTTTTTGTAACTGGGGATGTGAAGTGCACATTTGATACTTGAGGGACCAAACTGTAATTTCATAATCTGCCACTATAAATTCACATCGGATATTCTCTTCTTCGCTGCCGCTTCGCCACACTTCTTTCTGCTTCTTCTCAGATCGCCGCAGTTCTTGAGGTTCCACTCCACTTCAAGTAAGTTCGATCCTCTCTCTCTTTCTCTTCATTTTTGTGCCTCACGATCTTTTAGATCTACCATTCGGCTGATGCGCGTGTGGCTTTTTGTGGGATTGAAGGGGAGAGATGAGCAACTTGGCGTCCGATCGCAGTCTCTTCATCGAGAGCGAGGAGGAGGAGGCGGAGGATGGCGTCAATGAGGAGGGAGGTCGAAGAGAGGCGCCATCCGCCGCCGAAGAGGACTCCGAGAGTTCCGATTCGTCTTCTTCTCCCGACGACGACGCAGATAGCGGCAGCGCACCCCGGAGCAGGCCCAGTTCGTACTCCACCAATTGGCCCCAAAGTTACAGGTACCACTGACACCCTTTGGATAACCCCATGGCCGCCCCATGATCGAGATCTGACGGCATGGGAGATCCTACTTCCGGACCGTACGATCTGGATCCAGTTGGGGCCTGAGGTAAGGTTTTAACATTTATCGGAGACCTAGTATTTTGGGGTATTTCCTCTTCAATACGACAGATCATTATTCATTAGCCTGGATTTTTTTTCCTGATAATTGGCAAGGAATATTTATTTCGTTTGTTGATGCAATTGATGGGATTGCGGGACAGTCATTCCTATTCAATGCTAGTTTCCATCCATTAAAACGATATGTTCAATAATACCAAAATTAACTCTCTCTTTTTTTTCAACAAAAATATAGCCAAAATTAACTTTCATGGAAGTTTTCCTATAAGTTTTTCCCCCCTTTAAGCTTAACTAATCTCTTCTATGCTGCAGTATCTCACTCTATTAAGTTTCACTGTTCTCTGAGAATATTTCAATAGTTTTGTTAGAATTTAGTCGAGATTGCCTTCTGTCCTCTCATATGTTTGGATTTTGTTTGATCTACCATCTTTGTTGGTGTACGAGAATTACATTTCTAAGCAGCACAGTGAAATCTAGAAACCAAAGCAGTAGCGTAGTTTGTGTTTGATGACATAGCTCAGCAATAATTGAACCAAACCGTGGGAATGGCATGCAGCAGTAGTATGTTTGACTTGTTGTACTTATTTTATTATGAAATATTAGAATACGGTGGATGGAATCATGGAATGAGCTTGAGGATCAACAATATATGGTGATCATTGAAGGTCTACGAATTTGCTCAAACGAAGCCATGAAAATTGCTAGGGCCAGCTTGCAAGGGAGGGCATAAGTGGGAAGAAACAGAGTCCTGCCCTGTCGGCACGCTAGGAACTGGCGAACCGCATGGACATGCAGTCTAAATCATTTCTTTTCATATCCTGAATTGGTTCTTTTGGCGCCATGCTCGTGCTGGCGCAAAATGACAAACGTGGGCCAACACTTGCGTAACATGGGCCTGTTGTTGAGCCTGTATTATCTAATATTAAAATGTTTTCTTAACATTTAATTATTAAAAATAATATTGATAGAAGAATTTATTTCTATAATTTTTAGATATTTATCAATTAAAAAATTGCAACTAGAAAAATAATAAAAATTTGGGAATTATCTTTATCTTTTTTTATATTTAAATTTTATGATGGTAAATAAACATTGTTGGAGTTATAAAAATACATTTTTTTTTATTTTTAATTTAAAAATATTATTTTTCAAAATTTAAAAAAAAGGGTGAACCTTGTTAGACAAGATTCACATGTTGCCTAGGACTCAAGCCACAACAGGTTACAATGTCATGGTTGAACTTAGCGCATGATTAGCCCATATACGTGAGTGTTCAAGTGGGCCACTTTTATTTTTAATCCATTTGGTTGATCAATTGTGGATGCACTAGAACTCGAGAGGCAGAGTGTCATGGTTAGGCCCTTCAATGATAGATTAAGCATCTGAAATTTAAGATTCAACTACAACGAATGAGAATTTTTTTTCTTAATGGATAGCGAACCCGAGAATGCTAACTATCAAGATGAGCCTTCACGTGCACTTTTCTGATTTACCTAATGGCTAGTGAAAAACTTTCGTACGATCGAGTCGGTCCCATGATCAGTCAGATCGAAAATTTGGATACCTAATGCTAATTAAAAAAAATTATAGATGCACTAGAGAATTAATGTTTTTTTATTCCACTTTTTGAAAACAACATTATCTAAATAATGTATATATCTTTTTAGAGTTTTTCTATTTGCTTTCAATGTATTGTATCTGCACTGTAACAAAAAATACAGCCTAACCAACCACTATTAAATGAAATTCTACTTGATTCTTACGAAAGTTGACTTAATAGTGGTCAGATTTTGATGCCTTCTATGATTACCATTTGAATTTGTGAATCGTGCTTAAATAGTTAATCCTGGTCTGCACATAAACATGATTGTTTTTATCTTCCTTAAAAGCGGTAATGTAATAAAGTTCCTATTATAAATTAGCAAGTTTTCACTTATTTGATTTTTTTTTAATAAGAAGCTACACTGGTTTGATTTAGAATACAATATGCAGCACAAAAAAGGGAAAATAAAATCATAGTATCAGTAGTATACTGTCGTGTTAGTTTATCACTTTCAGATGCAGTACTTGAATAAATAAGAAAATCTTGAACGTGATAAATTGTTTTCGAACATTGTTAGTCAATGGAGGTAATTCAGGTGACTATTGCAGGTTGTTCTTTTCTTAAAAAAAGATCTGTAATGTTCAGCTTTTTCTGAATAGATTGATTCAAAAAACTATAGTTAGTTAAAAATTGTTAGCATCTCACTGCAACTACTTGAGTTATAATCAATGGTGGTTATATATATCTACATTAGTTAAACATAGTCTGATTGAGTGATTGTTTCTAATGCTGTATAACGTGTGGTGTGATAATGCTCAGATTTAACGTTTACCACCCATTTTCCCTTTAATGTTCCAGGCAATCAATGGATATGTATAGTAGCCTAACATCACCAAACATAGGATTTCTGGGGACTCCAACGCTTAGCAGATTGTCCAGTTCTTTCATTTCTTCCTCGTTTCAATCGACCAAGCACACACCAGAAATCATTACATCACTCATAAGGCCTTTGTTGCCAACCACTGTTGCCGATCAAGAACAACATGATGAAATTGAAAGAAGGCAGAGCTCACATACACTGTTACTGCCATCAAGGAAGCCATCCTTGGAGAAGATACAAGAGAAGGTCTCTCATGAATTTTCCATCGCCAAAAATTGTTCCTACGGACAGGCAGTGCTCAACGGTCAGTGTACTCAACCTAAATTTCTTATTAATTTGAATTGCCTTCCTATTCATGTAATACCGATAAAGATCGGAGATATCTTATATTTTTGGATTGCTGGATTAAGCCTTACTTTTTTTCTCCCCCTGTTGAATTACCAATTGTGCTAAAATTATGTATAACTTATGTTCAGGAATTAATGTGCTATGTGGGGTTGGAATTCTTTCAACTCCTTATGCTGTCAAAGAAGGAGGATGGCTCAGCCTGTCCATACTTCTCATATTTGCTTTACTTTCCTGGTACACTGGCATTCTGTTGCGCTGTTGCTTGGATAGTGAAGAAGGACTTGAGACTTATCCCGACATTGGTCAGGCTGCATTTGGCACCATTGGTCGCCTTGTCATTTCTGTATGTATAAAGCATATTAATTTCTCGTGTTCTTTTACCTTTTAACAAACCTACTAATACTTAGAGTTTTTTTCCCCCCTTTTTTGTAAATTGCAGATAGTCCTCTACCTCGAGTTGTACGTAAGTTACACTTGAACTCAAACTGTCTTTTAATAAAAAAATGTTTGAACTCAGTCTTGTTCCAATCAACTTTCTTCATAGTATGGTTTATAGGAATAGCTATTTGCTTTGTATGAGTTTTCATAGAATAATCAATATTTGGTTTTGAAATAAATTCGGAGTATCAATTTTAGGGGAATTGTAATTCCTTATTCATAAAGAATAACTATTTATTATCCATTTTTGGAACATCTCTTAACTATTTCATTCTTCAAATAATATATACTTCTTACTTTATTCTATCCTCTAAAGCGGTTTAGGTTGGCTTGATTACTGAGCATGGTAACCATGTCAAGTGGGCTGGACGAATTGGTCAAGATGGTCGGACATAGGAGTCGAGAATGAGTGTGCTAGGTATGTGGGTTGGGCCAAATGACCTAAGTGGGTTTAGGCCATAGTCAGCTGGTATGCTAATCAAGTTGGTTGAACCAAGCAATTCAATTGGGGCGGTCGGACCACCCATGCTGATTGGGCAGGGCACCAAGTGGGCTAGTTAAGTCACATGATGGGTTGGTCAAGTTGGTTTAGCTAAATAGGTAAGTAACTAGTTGAGGTGAATAGACAAAATTGGCCAAATGAGCTAGTATAATTGATTAAGTCAAATGAGTTGGTCGAATGAATGGGTTGGTTTGGCAGGGCAAGCCGAGTGAGTCAAATGGATCAACTAGGCTAACGAGGAAGGCTAACCAATAGATAAGTTGAATTAGACAGACAAGCTAGATCGTTGCACTATACTAGGTAGATTGTGTGGGTTAAACGATTTGGAGAAAAAAAAATTCCGGGATTTTTTTTCATTGTGAAAATATTCCTTTACTTTTCTTTATAGTATCCATATGAACCAATTATAAAATAGTTATTCAATATTCACTATTTTATTCTTTCTTTCATTCTTTAGGAATTGCTATCACAATGATATGAAGTTATCCGTTTAATAGCCCCTCATAATGATCACTACCAAAACTACAAGAAGGTTTTATAGAAACTCACCATCTAGAATAGGAAAAAGGAGTAACATAACACGAATCCTAAACCACCCCTCACATTGATTCTGCCATTTCTCAATAAGGGAAGAAAACATCGACATAGGGCTTTCTTATTGCATTAGAAACATCTTGTCAGGTTTTATTAATACATTTTTACTTTTTACTAAATAAATTGATATTTCCAATTATTAATCAGTTTTCATTTATAAATTTTGCAGGCTTGCTGTATCGAGTACATTCTATTAGAGAGGGATAACTTGTCATCATTGTTTCCAAATGCTCATCTGGATTTAGGTGGAATACACATGGACTCTCATCTACTCTTTGCTATATTTACCACTCTTGTAGTTCTTCCCACAACATGGCTCCGAGATCTAAGTCTTCTTAGTTACATATCAGGTGACTATATCTTACGATACAAAATCATTACTCGATCTTAATTTAAGGAAAAATATGAACTTTCAGAATAAATGAAGTAAAATCGCTTCAAGTTTATTTCTTTGTCAACGTTTGGCAGTTGGAGGAGTCATTGCGTCTCTGCTAGTAGTCGTGAGCTTATTTTGGGAGGGTGCATTTGATAAAGTCGGATTCGAAAATAAGGGAACTCTCCTAAATCTACAAGGTATTCCTATTGCTATTGGCATATACGGCTACTGCTTCTCCGGTCATGCTGTTTTCCCAAACATATATTCCTCGTTGAAGAAACCTTCTCAGTTCCCAATTGTGCTCTTGACATGGTGAGTGACTCATAATTCAATATGTCAACTTACTGTAACTCATATTTCTAGTAACATATATACAATCTTATAACAGTGACGCTCAGCCAATCTTGTATATGTAGTTTTGCAGTTTGCACTCTCTTGTTTGCCGGAGCTGCTGCATTGGGCTACACTATGTTTGGGGAATCGACCATGTCGCAATTCACACTGAATATGCCACAGAATCTCGTCGCCTCCAAAATCGCTGTTTGGACTACGGTAATGCTGACACCATAACATTCTTATTCAACTTACTACGGAAACAATTAGTTAGAAGCTGATGCTATCTCTTTGGCCTTTCTTTGCAGGTGGTGAATCCAATTACTAAATATCCTTCAACTACTACTCCATATGACCTGATGAATAACATGAACTGTTGTTCTTTACTACTTGCATTTATTTTATGTTAGTTCATCACATAATTTATTTCAAATATCACAAGGATCTTTATTTACCTTGACTCAAGAATACGTATGCGTTGACTATCATCCCTTTGGCAATGAGTCTGGAGGAATTGATTCCATCAAGCCACATGAAGACGTTTTTATATCCGATTATGATAAGAACAACACTTGTTCTTTCTACATTGTGTGTGGCCCTTACAGTGCCATTCTTCGGTAAATTTACTATAAATCTTGGGAATTTGGTTCAAGCCAAAGATCCCACTTCTATGCCTAAATGAGAATTCATTTCCTCCAACTTTGTTTTCTATTTTCAAATATTCGATCTAACTTGTAATCTTGTTGTCATCAGGATTGGTGATGGCTTTGGTTGGGTCTTCGCTTACAATGCTCGTGGTAAGTTATGAATGCTTTTATTAGAAGCAAAAACATGTTGTTACAATGTTCACAGAAAATTGATTTACTTTTCCTATTTTTCCTATTACTGTTGCAGTCTTTGATTCTTCCATGCGTTTGCTTTTTGAGCATACTTCGAAGAAAAATTACAAGGACTCAGGTAATCTTATTTTTTGATTGACTAGCACTATTAAGAAAATCAAATAAGATTAAAGCCGATCGCATTTTGTTTAATTTATTTTATTGAACTTGTTAAAATTTATTTATTAAAAAACTAGACATTGGTCTAGTTAATAAAACTTATATTATGTTTCATTCTTTAAAATATAAATAAAAATAGATGCAAATACCAACAACTAAAATTTAAAAATAACAATTAAGGCTTAAATAATTTTTTAAACAATTTTGTCCATAAATTGTTTATGAGTGTTAGCAAACAAATCATCTTACAATTCCCTTTTTCTAAAATCATTATTACTTATATAATATTATCTTTAGTTCGAGGTGGTAATATTTACCGATTTAATGTTATTCATCATCTTACTCTTAATTATCTACGAGATTTTATATATCAAATATATCTTGATTCGTAGGGTTTACTGTGCATTCTGATCATCACAATCGGAGCGAGCTCTTCCGTTTGCGGCACAATCTCATCGTTATCGAAGATCATAGACAAGTTGAACCAATGACACGATGACATGAAACGATCGAAGTTCTTAAATCTCTACGTTATTATTGTATATTCGTTTCAGAGTGATTTAATTAACTTCGAGTTAATTGTTTTCTTTTTCTTTTCTAAAATTCTGGATCGAGATGAATAAATTCTGTTAGCTCCGTTTATTTAGAATGCAAAATGCAAATTTTTTCCATTTACTTCTTAATTTCTTAACTAATTCGTTAAATCAATCATAATCATCCCGACCAGTGGCCTGCTTTCTCCCAAAGCGCGGGGGTATATTAGTCAAAACACCAGCAAGCTTTGACTCCCTGCGCACCTTCGAAGTCATCTTCTTACTCGAAAGAACCAGAGCACCAGATCCTTCTCCACACGACACCGCCTCAAAGGGGACTGACTGCTGCTGCGCTGCGTGGAGCTCCCTCCACTTCTCCTTCCACCATGAGCTTGGAACCCTTCACCAGGTCACTTCTTCCATCTCTTCTACCTCCTCCTCCTATGGCAGATTAGGGTTTTATTTTGTCCTTTCTTAATTTTTCGCCTTGCTGCTGTTGGGTCACGTTGTGGGTTCAGGCTGGTGAAGCTCGCGGCGAGGGCGTTCTACGATGACGTCTCTCTCAAGGGAGACAACCAGCCCAAGAACGGCAGAGGCGACAACCGAGGCATGGCCGTTATAGTCCTCGACGCCCTTACCAGGTACGAGCTCAGCTTAGTCGAAAGTTTGGCCTTCGTTGAGTTCTCAGATGAAGTAGAGGTGTCTGGTTGAGATGGACTAGTCTTCCTTCGTTGAGTTCGGATATGCCTTGTAGAGCTATGAAGTTTCCAAATGCAGAAACAATGGACTAGTCTTCACTGGCTGGAAATGTCCAAGCCCCCTTTACCAGCTGACTTCAGCTGAACCCAAGTCTTTGTACTAAGTGGGTTTCAATAGGTTCGAGTTAGCGAGTTGTCTCGAAAGAAAATCCTCTCTACCATAGAAAGCAAGGTCTAAGGGAGGTGCGCCATTGTTGCTTCCCAAACTCAATGATTGCCCACAACTACTTTTAGCTCATGTTGGATACGTGTTAGGCGCCTCTTAGATACTTGTGGTTGCAACATAATTTAGGTGACAGTGAAAAAAAGATAAGCATGCTAGGAAAATAGTTTATTACCTAGAGATGGAAAATTTCATTTTTTTCTGTCTTTATACTACATATAAATGTCTCTGTTGCTCCATTGATTTCCTTTATGGATTAATAATTATGATCAAAATGTAGATTGGCATATATTCATCCTTGTGTTTACCAGACGCCAGTGGGTGAGGGAAGAAGATTTGGCAAAAACATTGAAGCTTCATGCAAAGCAGCTTCGACGTATTTTACGATATTTTGAAGAGGAGAAGCTGGTCATGAGAGATCATCGGAAAGAGGTTCCATTTCGTTAAATAACTTGATTGGTTAGGTTTATTGTCACAATTGATCTATGCTGTTTTTGCATTCCCCCTCCCCTGGAGATAGCTCACCATCTTGTACACTATCTGTTACATATAATCTGAGTTAATTTCCACTAAGAATGGCCATATGAAGGAGCACTTACAAATGGACGTTTCATGCTAACTTCGAGGTGCTTCTTACCATTTAATTTACTGTTGCTATAATCCCGATTAATGCTCTCATTAATTCTTTGATTAAATAATTATGAGCCATTTTGGTACTAATTGTACTTGCTTTTTTTCTTCTTCTCATTGCATAGCTATCTTAATGTCTAATTGTGGGTTGTTATAAATACTACCATACTTTCTACCTCCAATTCAAAAGGGAGTACATGATATCGGTATTTAAATTATGAATGTTAAGTAGACTATGCCCCTACATTTTTGCTTGATTCTTTTTGATTTCCCTCGGTTCTAGTTTATTTATCATCATAGATTGTCGTTTTAGCATCTTAAATTACTACTCTGTAGAGTGAGTTTTTACCATTATCGCAACGAATCTGCCTGCATAAATAGGGCCTTTATCTGAATGTTTATGGAATTTCAGAGTTATGTTTTGTTTCCTATACCAATCTTTAAGTACATCGAAGCCACAGTTCTGCTATGTGCCTTATGTTTCACTTCCCAATATAATTCCCATTAATACTGTTATCTTCCTCTACATCTTCTACGTGTGTTTGACATCTTCAAACACTGGGGCTACTGGCTGGATCAGTTTCTGTGCCTTCAATACAAGTTATGCAACATCCTCAAGCACCAAGCCTTAAACCAAGTTTGTGGTGCCACACCCCCATGCAAGCAAACTAATTATGAGACTGTGGCTGTTGCTGCCTACACAGAGCAAAAGTACCTGCTGTCCAAATGAGGGACTGCTGCTTTCTCTCTGTTTGTCTCAGGCAGGTCTCACCAACAATGGTTCTTCCTAAGTCCTTATGTTCTCTCCATTTCGTGCACAATGACCATAAAATACCTTGCCCAGAAGTAATTTCCAATCCTGATTTTGACAATGTAGGACCCAATCAGAGCCCACACATTTGTGTAGATCAGGTGCTTGTCTCTACAAGTTGAGGCATCACTTGATAGGGATGCTGTAGCAACACCACTACCATCAACAGCTCAACTAAATCCTGACCACACCAACACGAGGATTTGAAACCAACTTGATTTAGGAGTATCATCCTTCTTCCACTCAACATTTGGTGGAAACAATTTCATCGCCAAAGTTTGTGTTCATGCTAAGGGGTAGAGCTTCATTGATTGCTCATCATCCCTCGTGTCATAACTCCTCATTCAATCCATGAATTTCTTACCACTATTTCATCCTTTAGTAGTCAAAGTCCTTCGCATGATCCCTATTGTTTGATTGATGTGTTGCTTACTATAACGTTGTGGCATCACATGCAATCATTAGATGCCTGCAGGTATTACTTTGGGTTTACTTTGAACCATGTTCATCATCCAGAAAACTATATCCAACAAATTGTAATCTTGTAAGAGCTTGTAAATCCTTGATAGGGTTGTCTTGTTCCATCTTTTGGTAGGCAATAATTCTAAACTTTTGTATTGATAGACATGTCACACATAGCTGTAATATTAAAAGAACATAGATTTTTCACCATTGGACTAAGTGGATCATCCAATATGATGTTAAGCGACAATTTGATATTTTTTTATGTAATCTGGATCATCTATCTTCTGAAATTCCTTGATTGTGTGAGGGTGTTATGAAGGAGATTGTGCCCTTGGCACGTTTGCTTCTCCTCAATTTTATGTTGATTTATCATGATAATGTACTAGATTTTCATTGCTTTATCGAGTGAATCCCTTACCATTATTGCTACATATTGTCATGTCATCATATAATAGCTAAAGTGAGAGAAAGGAAGACAAGAGATCTTATCCAAATAAAATGTATTAAAGATGAATGCAATAGTGTACTAGTAAATGATGGAGAAATAAAAGAGCAGTGGAAGCTATATTTTCATCAACTTTTTAATGAAAGTTTAGGTGACCAACTTAACTTAGGTAATTTAAGTAGGTCAAATGAGTATAG
>JBBUKS010000113.1:5421304-5449341 GCA_038050645.1 Hedychium gardnerianum | reverse complement strand
TTTTTTTTGTTTAGCACAATGACAAATTTTGATGAACAAATAATATTAAATATTTTGAAATTAAGCATCGATAATTAATTTCGATAAAATATCACATAAATGCTAAATTATATTAGAAATATTAAATAATTATAAAATAATATTATAATTTAAAACGAAAGGAGAGGAGGCTCTGAGGGTGTTCTAGCAAAAAAGGCAAATTATCGAGGCGGTCATTTGTAAGAAAAAGGAACCTTTTAAGAGAAAAACTGAATATAAGGACTTTTTAAGATAATTCCCCAACAAATAAAAGAATTGACCCGGACCGGCGTCCAGTGAACCGGGTCTAAAATGAAATCCACCGACTTAAGTTATCGATGTCTTGCATTCCGTTGCTTCTTCTACCTTCCTTCCGATCGAATTCCCTCCCTCTCCCAGACTGCAGCGGCGTGCGATACCAGACGGCGACCGCCAAGATCCAGCGAATCTCTCCGGCACATCATCCCCTTCCCTGATCGGTAACATTTCCACTCACCCCGTTGCTTCTCTCGTTCGATGTTCGCGCCCGTCTGATCGCGTAAAATGGAATGGACCAATCGAGAAAAATTTAGGTTTTGGACTTTGGTGGTCCTTTGCACCTTCCCTTTTTGGGTGTTTTATGTCTACGTTTGGTTTTTGTTTTATGTTACTTCTAGGATTTCCAGCGGTTCCGAATGTGAAATCGATCTGTGATTACCCTTTTTCTGCTAGATAATTTTGTTCTCTATTCGTGAATTTTGGAAAAATTTGGAAAATTCTGGATGAAATTATTCATGGTGCCATGGTTTTGAAGGAGATACATATGGCTGAATATAAGGCATATCCGGTTAACATGTGTAGTTTAAAAAAAAATCAAATTTAGTTAATTTAGACCAATTTGAATTTATCCAGATTATCTTAACTCAAGTTTCCCTATTTAGTAGCTCGAAACTTAGAAGTGTTAACTTAAACACTTCTTTTGCAAGTGATAATGCTTTATGTAGTAATTCACGTTAACATTTATATGAACTAAACAGAATTCACGAAATTATGTAAACGAGACAACTTTAGTAACTAGTAAAAATGATCCCACTAGTTTGAATTGTCATGCTACGTAGTGTAGTCGTCATTAGTTATGTTAAATAAAATCAAATATACGATATCAAGTAATTTATAGGTAACTATTACTATACTGATCTACAAATTCTGTTACCTACTATATAAACAATAATCATCATTGATTTCCTTAATTAGTACATTCTTCCTCTCTCTTCTTTGAAGCCAGATTGTGAGTAATTAACTCTGTTGTCGGGAAAATCTACAGGATTGAAATAGTTAATTAGCACATGAAATTTTCATGAAAAAAATGTCAAGTCAAGTTCAATCCAATTAGTAACTTCATTTATCATAAAACACTTAATAATTAAACTTGTTGCATCTTTTTCAAACAAGGGATTATCTCATGCTATCAGTTTATCATTGAAAGAAAAGAATAATCATGGCTCCTGACCTCTTGTTTGAATTTCTGATAACTATTTGGGGTTTGTAAGTGGGCTTTCAGTTAAATCAACTATATTCAGCTATCATACAGCTTATATTGAGTTAACCCATCCTTTCAAATGATCATTAATGACTTGTATAGCTAGCCCATGGATGCTTGATTGAGCTTTGTTTTCCTGTATTTTGTCATTAGCATATTATTAAATGTGATGCCAAGGACACATAATTGGTCTATACTACCATGTAATCAATTATAAATGATTTATGAAAAGTTGCCATATTAAGATTTTAGATCAGTTTGAAGACATTAATGGATTTTTGAAAAGGGTTGTTTCATGTACAATTGCATAGCATGCAATGGGAAGGATATGATTCATGTAGCAAATCCCAATTAGTTGGGACAAACATGGCTTGAATGATGTTTCACATATAAGTAAAGGATGCACATATGTTTTAGTACTTATGGATTATTCATATTATTTTTAGTTACCTATACCCCTTAAATAATTTATCCAAAATTTCCAAATTTTGAAATTATTTGCTTATTATAAGAAGCTATAATAGGTGATATATTATTTCTTAAAACTTGTTTTAATACTATACTTTTATCTCCAAATTTTTTCACTTCTAGAATATTATTCTTATAACTCTTGTAAGACATAGCATTTCATTTTTTTTAAAGATTTTCCACTGTTTGTTTCTTATCTCTCAAGCATTTTCTTCCACCAAATTATTTAGGTTGATTTTGTCTAGTCACCCTTTAATCATAATACATTCTCACTTGTATTCTCCTTATACTTTACTATAAGGTCCATTAAATTCTTAATGAAGTTTTTTTTTTCAATTACAGGTACAAATTGCTTATATAGGGTTTTAGAAGATTCCTTTGTGATTTGATCATTTAGTCTCATTTCATGACAAAAGATTGTACGCTTAACATCTTATTTTTCTAAAACGTTTACCGGCGAAATCTCCAAATTTTATACCACTTGGTTGGCCAACAAATTATTGATGCATGTACCAGTTATTGATCCTAGTCAGATCACTATTTTCTCTTGCTCTCCTTTACCCCTGTTGCCTTCTCTCCCATCTTTTCTATTCTTTACTTGTTTATGTTTTCCTTTCTCCTCGTTGCTCTATCCTCGGGATTTCCTAATGAAATTCTTAAGTTTAAAATACTAATCTAGTATAATAATATAATCTAGGGTCCGTGGTATGCGGCGGAATGAGGAAATAGGAGTTTTCAGGGATAATAATAGGAGTGCATAAGAATATCGTCTCCATTTTCCATGTAGCAGTTTAATCAAAATCATAACATTTAGTCACTCTTTTACATGGCCTTGGTAGAAGTTGAGAAACTTGATTTTTAAGAAATACCCGAGCTGCAACATTCTGAATATGTATAGGTGTGAGGAATTGATATTGATTTTTATTACGTTGTACCTACCTGAATACTTCAAATTTTCATCAAAATTCTTAAGATTCTTGAAAGGTAATTGCATTAATTCAGAATTGTTGATCCTCTCATGTTCCTATAATTTATTTAAGGATTTGCTGAAGTGATCGTCACATTGGTACTTTGATATGGTGCAGGCACACGAGTGGGGTACTGCAACAAGTCATGGAGCTAGATTTGATACAGGATGCATTTGATCGAGTTTCTAAGAAACAGAAGCTTTCTTCTTCTAAGACGCAGGAACTAGTCAGCCAAATTGAGCAAGAGATTGAACAGGCAATCACGAAGATGCAGTCGACTGAGAATGCTACCAGTTGCCCTGACCTGAAACAAATACTGACTGATCTGAAGAATAAACTCAATGAGTTTGCCCCAACGAACCACCTGGAAGCACTTCAAAAGGATCTGAACATCACACTTGGTAAATATGTCAAAGTGATTGAGAAGAGTTTCAATCCGGACATATCTAAAGCCTATCGAAATGTCGACTTTGATCCCCATATAGTAAATCAGATTATTGCGAGCCACTTCTATAGGCAGGGATTATTTGATCTGGGAGACTGCTTTATTAGCGAGGCAAATGAGCCAGAAGCCGCATCCCTGAAAACTCCTTTCCTTCAAATGTATGGGATACTCGAGGCAATGAGGTGCAGAAACCTCGAACTTGCTCTTAATTGGGCTTCCAGCCACAGTGAATGGCTAGCACAGAACGGATCAAATCTCGAACTGAAGCTTCATCAGCTGCAGTTTGTGGAGATACTGCAGAATGACAGCGTACAGAATGCACTCAGTTATGTCAGGAAGCATTTGGCTCCGAATGCGTCGGCACACAAGGTCGAGATCCCAAAGCTGATGGGCTGTCTATTATGGTCCGGGAAGCTCCACAAATCCCCTTATGCAGACCTATTATCTCCAAACCATTGGGAGAAATTGGCCGACGAATTCATGCAACAATTTTGTAGTTGTTTGGGTCAGTCGCATCGAAGTCCACTCAGTGTAGCAACCGCAGCAGGCGTCCATGGACTTCCAACTCTCCTGAAGCTCGAAAGCGTGATGGCAGTCAAGAAACAGGAGTGGCAGGCAATGAAGCAGCTTCCAGTTCCTATCGACCTCAGCAAAGAATTTCAGTTTCATTCTATCTTCGTTTGCCCTGTGCTAAGGGAACAAGGAAGCGACGAAAACCCTCCAATGCTGATGCCTTGCGGTCACGTTCTCTCCAAGCAATCGATTGTGAAGCTCTCAAAGAGCAGCTCACGGCCTTTCAAATGCCCTTACTGTCCACTGGAAGCAAGTGTGGCACAATGCAGGCAACTACACTTCTAGCCGCTGCTGCCGCCGCATCACCAACACTCTGTTGTATCATCCTAGTCGCCGTCTTCTGTGTTGTTAATCTATTCTATTCTCTTTCGCATGCCCAGATGTTCTCGAACATTCCAGACAATGAACCATGCGACTTTTATCTTCTGCTGAAAATGTTGTGTATTCGATTGTTTCAGAACCTTGGATGCCATCTCTATCCATTGCTTCTGGTTCTGATATGTACATGCCCACACCTTCATGTTTATCTTGTATAGTTGATTCGTTTCAGTTGGCCTTCTTGTTGGTTCCCTTTCTCTGAAATGTGTAGTTGCTTAACGATATGTTTCATTTAAAAATAAAAATAAAAATAAAATTAAAATATTCATCGTGTATTAAATTTAATTTGATTTTAATTTAAGTGTGTTGTTGCTTTGACATTTGTTGTTGGTCCGGTTCGTTCGTAATCCGGGTGAACCGGAGAAAATTAACCGCCCCGATTCCTGTGTGTATTTTCCTTGCCCTTCCGGTCGGAATTCGCTCCCTCCTCAGCCCGCGGCGGCGTGCAGCGGACGACGACGATGCCCGCCGAGATCCGGCGAAGCGCTCTGGCACACCCTCTGGTCTGATCGGTAACATCGCTATATCCTCGCCTCTCGTCCCGTTGCGTCTTCTGTTCCTCGGTCGCCCTTTTTTGATCGCCTAAAACGCGATGGACAAATTGAAAATTACTAAGTTTCGATTTAGTTTGATTTCTCCTAGGCTTTTTTTTATCTAAAATCGATCTGTGATTACCCTTTTCTATTGTACCGATTTTTGTATTAGATTCATGGCGGATGGCTTACTCAAGACGACCGCCGGAGTCTACTGCTATTGGATTTGAGGAGGGTCTTTTGTGGCGTCGTTTTAGGTTCGTGGTAGTTTTGCTAAGTTATCTTTTCTTTCTGCATGAATGATTAGAGTATGAATCAAAGGCACTTCTTTTATCCATTTTTGTCACCTCCTCATTTGCAGGAGGTCTCGATCTGTTAGTCATTTGGCATTATACCGGCTTGTACAAAAGTTAGGTGGCAAATGGAAGGATCTGAATTCACCCGGATTCGCAGCAAAAGAGGTGTTGAGGAGAATATAGAGGCTAGGAGTAAGGAAGATTACGATGTCCAGGAAGGCGTGGATAAGAAGCACAAGTCTAGCAAGTCAAGGAAACATTCTGATGTAGAGGAAGTTGATGAACAAGACAGTGGCTGGAGGAAGGCTTCTGATGTTAGGAATGAGTCAAAGAAGAGGTCTGGTGGCACAAGCATCATCACAGGTGGCGATGAGGATGATTATTCAGTTAGAAGTGATTCCCATTCAAAGATCCCGCGGAGAAATATGGATGAGAGAATTGAGAAGAAATCTGGCGAAAACTACAGAGACAGAGAATCAAACGGCAGAAGAAAGAGGAGAAATGATGGAAATAAGTGGGATTGCTCAAGGAAACCAAGCTCAAAAGCTTCTGCTCAGGATAACTCTGATAATGAAAACGGAAATAAAGTGGAAAGTTCATGTGATGCTGAAAATGAGAAATTGCATGAGAGAGACTCCAGATATCCTGAGAGGAAGGACAGCGGTAAGGGACAAAAAGATCCTGGTCAGAACGAGCACATCCAACGTAGGAGATGGGATGAGGTTGAGGTGGCCATAAAGAGAACAGATGAAGACAGCCACACAGGCAGATCTGATTCACTAGTCAGGAAAGCTTCAGATTCTAATAAGCATGATTTTCTAGTGGACATAGAGACAGATTTCAGAAATGAATCAGAAGAGGGTAAAATCAAGGTTCTGGATGCAAGTGATGAGAATGGTACTAGATCAAGCAACAGAGATGACATGGAGGGTGGCAGTGAAACGGGCAGGAGTTGGAAAAGATTGGAAGTGCAAGATGAGGAAAATAGGGTGATTACGAGTGTTCATCGTGAAAGTAGATCAAATGCAGTCGGAGATGATAGGCAAATAAAGGTTAGTGACAGAGCTACCAGATCAACAGAAGATGCTGAACAAGATCCCCATAGATACAGTTCAAAGCAGCAATGTGAGAAAGGCGACAAACAAAGGCAAGAAATAGATTCTGATCATGGTAATCGTGATGAAGTTGAAACCTGGGAGAAATCGACCAACATGGATGGAGATAATCATTCTCAGATGCGAGGTACAAGTGCAGGAAATGCCGATCGTTATGAACAGCCTTGTAATCCTGAGAGAACAGGAAGGAATTACAGAGAGTTTGAAGAGCATGCTCGAGGATTTTCAGATTCAGATAATGAAAAGAGCTTGAACATTAAAGGTTCCTTGAATGATAAAAACAGGGAGCGAGAAATTTTTAAAGATCGCCGGAAGAGAGTTAAGGGCAGGCAAGATCCTGTAGATGGCGATGAATTTGGCCAGGTGAAGGAATGGGAAATGCCTAGCCATGAACATGAAAGGTTTGGCAGTGATAACATTCAAATTAGATCTGTTTACAGAAAAGATAATCATACTAGGCCTGAAGGTGCAAAAGGTTCATCAACATTTAACAGTAGAAATGAGAATTCTGATTCAATCAAAATCAGGCCCAACAGGAATTTAGATTTCGGAAAGGATGACTCAGTTTCAACTTTTCCTGAAAGGAAATCTGAAATGAGATCACAAGAGGATTTTGCTTCAGGAGACAGTGATGAGGAATGGAGTTATCTAGCTGAGGATAAGGGAAAAACTGCATCAGCTTATGGGGATGATTCACAGGAAAGATTCATGGATGAGCCAGAGCAAAGTTCTGGAAGATATTCTTTTGATCCACAGATTGGAAAAGGACGGAACCGTAGTGCGTCTATGAACACAAGCCTTGCAGGTGCAGGACAGAGTTCAAGTGATAATATGCAATCATTTGGGAACAGCCAGGGAACTAACCCTTTTAACAGAGGTCTTCAACAAGGACTAAAAGGTGGTAAATTAGCAAGAGGAGGAAGAGGAAGATTAAATGGGAGGGATTCTCATTGTGTTGGGCCTCCATCTTCTGTGATATGTCCTCCCTTTGGCACCCTTGGCATGTCACCTGGTCTAATGCAGCCAATTGGACCAAACATGGCCATGCCTCCACCCATTGGACCTGGAGTTATCATCCCTCCATTTCCTTCACTGTTTGTTTGGCCAGGAGCTACAGGTGTTGATTTGAATATGCTGGCTCCTCCACCCAACGTTCCTCCTATCCCTCCCCTTGGCCCAACACAGCCTAGGTTTCCTCCCAACAATGGAATTGGCCCTGGCCAGTCAATGTACTTCAACCAACCTGGCCTTATAAGGGGAGTTCCACCTAATATATCAGCTCCAGGATTCAATGTAACAGGATCAGGTAGTTGTGACATGCAACAGGATAAAGCTTCAGCTGGTTGGGCACCTCCAAGAACTAGTGGATCATCCGGTAAAGCTCCTTCAAGAGGCGAACAAAATGACTATTCTCAGAATTATGTTGACACAGGTATGAGACCCCAGAATTTCATCAGGGAGCTTGAGCTTACTAGTGTTGTTGAGGACTATCCAAAGTTGAGAGAACTAATTCAGCGGAAAGATGAGATAGTTGCTAAGTCAGCGTCGCCACCCATGTATTATAAGTGTGATTTGCATGAACATGCACTTTCTCCTGAATTTTTTGGGACCAAATTCGATGTTATTCTTGTGGATCCTCCTTGGGAGGAGTATGTTCATCGGGCTCCTGGTATTACTGATCACCTGGAGTACTGGACTTTTGAGCAGATACGTGATCTCAAGATTGAGGTATGTTTTGGACTTCTACTTTCAATTCCAAATTATATTTGAGGTGTATTGTTGTTAAGCTGCCATGCTGCAAGTTGGCCATTCTTTGTGAAGAATAGACCTGACATTTAAGCACATTTTCTGCCCTATGCAGGCAATAACTGACACACCATCATTTATCTTCTTGTGGGTTGGTGCTGGTGCGGGGCTAGAACAGGGTCGTCAATGTCTAAAAAAGGTGTGCTATACCTCTTCTGCTTTCCTTTGTGCATCTTCTCTTGGTTTAGTTTGTTGTTCTTTACAACATGCTATGGCATAATAGGCAGTTCTTCTGCAACTTATGTTTTTTTTTTCAATGTTTTCTGATACTACATCAGCTAACTCTTTCCCTAGACTTTTGCTTACCTTTATTATATTTGTTTTATAGTGGGGTTTTAGAAGGTGTGAAGACATTTGTTGGGTTAAGACCAACAAAAAGAATGCTACTCCAGGTCTGAGGCATGATTCTCATACGCTATTTCAGCATTCAAAGGTTGGTTGCTTCCCCAGTATATTGCTATTTGTCTTCATGCCTGCTCAACTATCTTTTTGTTTTATTCCTTTTTTTTTCTTAACAATTACAGGAACATTGCTTGATGGGCATAAAAGGAACTGTTCGTCGTAGCACCGATGGGCATATCATCCATGCCAATATTGACACAGATGTCATAATTGCCGAGGGACCAAGTGATGGTTAGTTTTTTTGTGCTGTAGTTCATCTTATCTCCATCTTACAATGAGACTTACTTTTTTACACCTCATAAAGCAGATTTGTTTTGTACTCTGTTTTTTAAGTTTAGCTCAGACATCATTGCTCTTTTTGCACCATCCACCATCCACCATCCACCATAACCTTAATTACTTTTCTTATATTCAGTCGTTGAACTTATTATCCCCCTTCCCAAAACCACACACACACAATCACCCAGCCAGCCAAGTATGTTTGAATGGGAATTGCTTGTTTCTTAGATGAACCGCCAGCCCATAGCTTAATCATCAACTGAACATGCTTTAATTTCATTTGTTTCACATGGTAGTTGTAGAAGGCATGATGGCTTTTGCACCTTTTCCCCATCATTTTAATTCAATAAAAAGGAATCTTATTGGTTCCGTGTTGATTTACAATTAGTTTGTTTTAGGATGAACATTTAAATTATTATTTTTTTGTTACCTTCAGCAGGTTCTACCAAAAAACCGGAAGATATGTATAGAATTATTGAGCATTTTGCACTTGGACGACGGAGGCTCGAACTCTTTGGTGAGGACCACAATATTCGTTCTGGCTGGCTAACTGCAGGGAAAGGATTATCTTCCTCTAATTTCAATGCTGAGGTACATGCTTCTTGTAAAATGTTAGAATGCCTTTCAAAGATTCTTATATTAGCACCGTCTGATTCTTAGCCTTTGTTCTAAAATGCTTGTTGATTGGAAGGCCTATATTCGGAATTTCAATGACAAGGATGGAAAGGTTTGGCAGGGCAGTGGAGGGCGAAACCCACCACCTGATGCTCCTCATCTTGTGTTGACTACACCTGAGATCGAAAATTTGAGGCCGAAATCCCCACCTCAGAAGAATCAACAACAATCAACACCGATAGTAAGTTCTAGCAACATGAGGTCTTCAGGACCATCTTTCCATGGGATGAGGAATACTGATCTGCCTGTCTCTGAACGCATGACAGCAGCCCCTTGGTCTTCCTCCCCAATGGTAGGATTCAGAGGACCTGATGGTGAACTCAGGAGCATGGATGGTTACGGTGGATATGGGTCTAATGCGGCTTTTCCTCAACCATTCGGAGACCACATGGGCATTGATCCTTGTCGGACAAATAATTTTTTGTAATATAGAACCTAAGCTGTGGGGAACTCCCTTATTTTTGATTATTTCATATGCATGAGCACAAATGTTAAATGGTTTTTTGTGTCTGCTATCATCATCCTTTATTGCAATTGTTTCCTTGCTGCTGCAAGCTTGTGAGGGCGTCATTGTCGCGTCTATTTTATTTAATTTTATTGACTGTATTTACGTATCGTCCA
This sequence comes from Hedychium gardnerianum, assembly GCA_038050645.1. Classification (NCBI taxonomy): domain Eukaryota; kingdom Viridiplantae; phylum Streptophyta; class Magnoliopsida; order Zingiberales; family Zingiberaceae; genus Hedychium; species Hedychium gardnerianum. Next base: position 5,439,245 of record JBBUKS010000113.1, on the reverse strand, counting down.
GGTGATTTTTTTTTTCCCAAATGCCTAACAAATATAATTCATCATTGAAGAAAAGGTCGATCAATTATAGTTGTATACCTTTTAAATGGCAACATGTTTGGATGTGCCACTATTTAAGTGCAGGCTTGTGACTTGTTTGTGATCATGGAGCATTAAGTTGGTCGACAATGGCTGATATTATCAGTAAGCAACACTCAAGTGGAAGCTTCTTTTCCTGGTGAGTCAATTATTCTTCGATATGAAAAGATGACCTTGATATGTAAGTCAATTAAACTTGTTTTTTTCCTTGATAATTCACCATTATAACTTGCTGATAATGGTTATACAATTTGGATACCATGATATGTAAGACATTATTTTATTTTAATTTAACTGTGTTTTTTTTTGCTACATATACATACCTCAATGGTAAAATTCCTTACGTAGTTGAGAGATTCCTCTATTTTCTTTCATTTCACAAGACTAACCAGCATATGTTAATAGAAATGTTCCTCTATTTCCTTGAAGAAACTGAAGGTGACATTTTTTTTCCTCTTTTACATGTGCTTTAGCTTTGAAAGCATGATCTATTTGCTGATAATGGTAGAGCCAGAGCTTTGTTCAAGGTACGTAAGAACACTGACAATCTTTAATATGTTTCTTCTCTTAGCACAAATACCCAGTGAGGAAAATTTAGTCATTGTATTTGCTGTGTTTTGAATTTGGAACTTTGCATTGTAGAGATGATAATTAATGTTTTTCTTAAACTTCAACTGTACAAGACAGAAGGCTACAAATATTTGGAATTTCAGAACATGGAAATTCCTCGTATTGTGCTTCGATATTCATTTCCATCTTCCTTGTTTAGTTTGTTTAAATTTAATCTACTCTAGTGATGCTATTATAAGAACTCTGATGAGTTCAAATTAAGAGAATGGGAAACCAGTAACTTCGGGTTGTAGGTTTGATTGCCAGAGAAGTGAGATCCCACAAGGGGACTTTTGAAAACAAGGTCAGAGCATAGTTGAATAAAAGCTCCTTTGTGCTTGTTTAGGATGTTGATATAATGATTAAACCTTTTATAGATAAAATAGAAATCAACAATTAAGGTTAAGAAAAACAATCCTATAAGAGGCAAAGCACCAGCTAGATTATTTAAACTAATTATATTAATAATTGCAAAGAGACAGATAAAAGAGTTCAAGAATTATATCAGATCTGATGGGAAGATCATATAGGTTCCGATCTGATGAGAACCAAACCTGATGAGAAGCATGCATAAGGTACGTTCTTCCATGAGATCCATACCTGATGAGACTTTTCCAATGATCCATTGATGATTCAATGTCATTTTTTTGTTGTTGTTGTCTCCAAGTATCCTTAATTTTGTTCTATTGTTTGCTGATGGTATCTCGAAACACAATGGTCTAAGTATTTGTACAGTTACCCAGTTATGAGCATTGTCCCTTCACAGCTAAAGTTTGTCTTAAAAATCAATAGCCCTATGGAGAAAGTGTAAATATGGCTAAGATTGTGAATTTGAGAGATGATTCGAAAATTAAGATCCTAGATGTTGGTTCATCAAAGTAAGTTTGTTGAGAGTTTGGTTGTGGGATTTTGTTTATTAAATAGCTATTAATATGAATGACAGACTCTCTTATGCAGTCATGCTCCTTTTTTTTACATTCAACAAGGGATATATTAAGTTGATCACAGTGTGAAATAAGAAATTGAAAGATTTATATAAATTGCTGGTTCTCAAAAAGTTAATTATAGGTGTTTTTTCTCAAAGACCAAAGAGACCTAATTATAGATTCTTATCTCTATATAAGAAAAAGTTCATACTGAGTTAAAAGCTACAAAAAAAGGTTTAAATAATCATGTCCACACCAGTAAGTAGGGTTGTAGGTTTGATTGCCAGAGAAATGAGATCTCACAAGGGGACTTTTGTAAACAAGGTCATGAATAAAAGCTTCTTTGTCCTTGTTTAGGATGTTGATATAATGTTTAAACCTTTATAGATAAAGATTAAATCAACAATTAAGGTAAGAAGAACAATTTTATAAAAGGCAAAGCACCAGCTAGATTATTTAAATTAATTACATTAAAGAATTGCAAAGTGACAGACAAAAGAGTTCAAGAATCATATCAGATCTGATAGGAAGACCACATAGGTTCCGATCTGATGAGAACCAAACCTGATGAGAAGCATCCATAAGGTACATTCTTCCATGAGATCCATACCTAATGAGACTTTTCCAATGATCCATTTGATGATTCTATGTTTTTTTTTTTTCTTTTGTTGTCTCCAAGTATACACAATGGTCAAAGTATTTGTACAGTTACCCAGTTATGAGCATTGTCCCTTCACCAGCTAAAACTCGTCTTAAAAATCAATAGCCTTATGGAGAAAGTGTAAATATGGCTAAGATTGTGAATTTGAGAGATGATTCGAAAATCAAGATCCTAGATGTTGGTTTATCAAAGTAAGTTTGTTGAGAGTTTGGTGCTGGGATTTATCAAATAGCTATTAATATGAATGACATAAACTCTCTTATGCTCCTTTCTTTTTTACATTCAACAAGGGATATACAAAGTTGATCACAGTGAAATAAGAAATTGAAACAGTTTTTCTCAAAAGACCATGGAGACCAAATTATGGTTATTATGAAATGACTTAGAAACAGTTGAGAGATTGAAATATATTTTTCTACACATTTTGTCGTCGAAAGGTTCTACATATCAACTCTTTAATTCTCAGTGCATTTTCTTTAAAGAAAGACCTTGCTTTTCATCTTTTAGATGGAAAATCCTTGTTAGAACATGGAATTTGAATAAATCTACATTTAAATTGAAACTTACCTTCATCTAAAATTCAGTAGTGGTGCTGCAGAAATAGATTCAAAATTTATTTTGCATCTGTTTTTCTTTAGGAATGAATCGTTGGCATCGAAGTTGTTGTCACTGTGATATATTTATTAAATAGCTATTAATATGAATGACATAAACTGTCTTATGCTCCTTTTTTCTTACATTCAACAAGGGATATACAAGTTGATCACAGTGAAATAAGAAATTGAAAGAGTTTATTCAAAAGACCAAGGAGACCTAATTATGGTTATTATGAACTGACTTAGAAACACTCGAGAGATTGAAATATATTTTTCTACATATTTTGTTGTCAAAACAACTCTTTAATTGTCAGTGCATTTCTTTAAAGAAAGACCTTGCTTTTCATCTTTTACATGGAAAATCCTTGTTAGTAGAGGTGCTGCAGAAATAGATTCAAAATTTATTTTGCATGTTTTTCATTATGAATGATTGTTGGCATCGTAGTTGTTGTCACTGTGATATATTGTCAAACACATTCTGTACGGTGTATTAGAATTTGTGTGGATATATATGGACATAATTATTGTGATAAATTAATCAATTAATACTTTGTTGACAAGCAGTTCAAAAATATACCATGCAAACCCATGAGGCCATCACGTGGATGGATGGTGACACTACTGGACCGAGATCTCGCAGGCAAGATTTTTGTACCAAAATTATTATTATTATTTCCACTAGTAATTCATATAAAACAAAAGAGTTTCTTCATTATTAGAATCATCAAATTGCTGTTTAAGTAGAAGTAAACTGTTTCATTATGATATTTGTCTAGGTTAACTTGTTTTAACCTCTAATTAAACTTTTAGCCTAATGACTTGATTAGTGAAGAAGTACCCCATCCTGCCATGTGGCATTAGAATGTAGTTGAGCTCATGATTGGATGTGGTTGGAGAGGTTGTCCATGTCACCCTCTCGATCTCTTCATTGATTGTAATAGTCGTCGTTTTAGTCCCACATGGTGAGCCATCGGTTTGCCATGGCCCCATGCTGACGTGGGCCCCTTTGGTCTCTCTCATCCCCTAAGATGGCAGCTACTATGAAATGTGACGTGATCTACTTCTTCAACTTTGTAATTGAAAAATTAGAAGAAAAAAATTGTAATTATTTGCAACAAAACAAACAAGAAAGTTAGATGAAATCAACAACAAATGTAATCATTTGGGATCATGTAAAAGATAGACGGTCTTCTTTCTTTCTGATTTGCATATTGAGTAAATTACATTAAGAAGCATAATATTGGATAAGATTAATAGAGAAGCAAGTATTATAAAAAATATTGTTAATCAGATGCATTATGTATGTTGGTCTTGCAATTGATGAAAGGACGTATTTAAAATTAAAATTATGAAATTCTTAAAAGGTATCTATCTCACTTTTAAATATTTTAAAGGGTATATTTATTTTTTATTTTATCTTTTCCGCCAACTATAACACCAATATAGAGTTTTCATTTTTAAATATCAATAATTGGTTTTTAAAAATTATTTGATTTTTAAAAATCAGTACGATTGTGGTGTTAATTTTCAAAAGATAACATCATGGTGAAGTTGGTTTTCAAAATACAACACCAGTATTGATTTTAGGATTTAAGTACCATCACATAAATGTTGATTTTTGAAAACCAAATATGATGATGTTTTTTGAAAATCGATATCACAATAGTGATGTGTTAACACAAGAGGTAAAATGAAAAATAAATGCATCATTTGAAAAATCTAAAAGTTAAGGGTATCTTTTAATTTTTTTTCACAAACTATATATTCTACATTGCTCGATGGTTGATTGCCGATGAAAATAATTTTATGAGATCAAACCGATTATCCCCATACTAGTTGGTATATATATATTTTTATATTGCTCGATGGTTCTTATTCAAACAAATGATTGGATCATTATAGCTAGCATAGCTGTATGCATCAACAATTAAGGCCAACCACCCTTCATTCTAATTGCTCAATCTATACAACAACAACAACAACCGAGCCTTATCCCACTACGTGGGGTCGGCTATATGAATCTAATTGCTCAATCTATAAGTAATTTAAAAGAACAATTGGTGGTTATCGACAAATATCCTAATTAGTTGTTAGAGGTGCTACATCATCAATCATCCTCTAATTATGAGATAATTAATTCAAAATCATATGCCCATTTTTAAAGGAATTACTTGATAATGCTAAGGAATTAAAGGAACTTATGTTTCGATATGCTAATAAATACGAACTTTTGTCGAGATTCATATCCGTATGGTGCTTCAATTTCATAGAATTATCAAATTAGGAGTTGTGACTTTTGACAAGATATCGCGAACAACCTCGATAACGGATGGATAGCGATTCATTAGTTTGTCTCATGCAATAATTAATAATGGATCGTAGCATGCCATCTTCATATGTAACATCGATTTATTCTCACATCAACAATGAACATTTGAGGTCATTTTTTCAGTTAATAGAGGCTTATCTACTAAAATGACACATGCAAATTGTCACTGCGCTAGGAGCCTTCACCCAAAGATCGCGTGCAAATCACCATGAACGAAACATTGGTAGAAGAGAGTATACACACATATATGTATTGACTAAGAGACCATCTTGCGACGATAGCATCAACTCTCCTAAGAAGCGCAATCGATATCGATCGATCCTCAAATTCCTTTGGTTATCGAATTGACTAAATCTAGTTAGTGAAACATTAAACCCTAGTTTGGAACCCTAGGAGCTAATGATTTGGTGGGGCTTTGGCATGTGGCTGGGTGCTTCTAGTTGGCCAAAGCTGACCCCTCCACAATAAAAGTCTGAGCTTTATTTCCCTTTCAGAAATCATTCTTGCAGATTGCAGTATCTTTCATCCATCCCTTCTTCACATTCAATTCCCATAACCCTTGATGTTCACTCATGAACACATCTTGCAAACTCCTTTCAGTTGTGGAATTTTCAGTTATCAAGTTGTGTTATGTTCCAAGTATGGCCATGGACTTATTTGGACTTGAACCGAATCGAATCGAATCGAACTGAACAAATAAGAAGGGCTTATATAAGAAGTGTTTAAGCCAAAGGATGCTAGATTTGGTAGGAGAGAAGTAGAAAAGAAACTAGTAGCTTTTTTTTTAATAATCCAAGTGCCCATGGTTCACCCAACTAATCTTGAAGGTTGATGATCTTTCATCCTATTCGAGTAAATCTGGAGTACAACTTATGCACATTTAGAGGTCGATCTCTAGAATATTCATCCCTGGAATTCTGATGCTCTTATTTGTTCTCTTATGAAAGAAACTAGTAGTTGATCTTAGGAAAAGGGGTTGCATCACACAAACGCTATCTTGAGTACTTCTTTAGCATAGACCCTAATGTTTTCGTGTTGATCCACCGCACTTAAGTGTAGTTTTGAGTTCTAACCATTGTATATGAGTATTATTGCTACATAAAATTGTAATATAACTAACTTTTAAGGGATAATAAGATGTAACCTTTAGGATATATGTTGAAGAAGACTTCATCCTCTTTTGTAAGATTGTCTAAGGATAAAGTTCTAAAGAATTGAGCTTAATTTGTTAAGTATTGGATTTTGTTTCTCCGTCTTACATATTAAGGTTATAACACACAATATTGTCATTAAAAATTAAACCCGATAAAGCGATCTAATTGGTGTATTTCTCATATATTTGATTTAATGAATGTGAATTATGTGTGTGGAAATCCGTTAACCCTCTTTTTTATTATTATAATTGATGGGCTAATAATAAAAACGAGTCCTAATTATACAAAAGATTATGGTCCCCGTAAGATTATGATGATTTTGACTTTATTTTTCATTCCATCTAAAAAGGAGATAGAATAGTTGTCGCCCTAATTCTTACGGAAGATCAAACTCCTTGTTTGGTTTACTTTTACTTCTTGCTAAGTACTTAACTAGAAATATCGATCATATTACTTGAGATTTTTATTAATTTCATTTAACATGTGTTTCTCTTAGCCCCCAAACTAGCTCCTTCCTTCCTTTCCTTCCTTAGGTAATCTCCTCTCTTCTCCTTTGAGTAACTCTCCGACCTACCTAAACAAACCCCCCTCAACCCTAGTCCTATCGAACCGACAACGAACTCTCGAGAATGCTTCATCATCGATCGCAATTGAATCGATGGGAAGAATACCCAAAATTCAGTAAAAAAAAGAAGAAGAAAAGGGATTTTTTTAAAGCAAAACCCTGATCAAAATGATCAATAATGAAGTGTTAATGTATCTTCATCAAAATTTGTTCTACCTCAAAATACTCATCTACTTCATCACATACACTATTTTATACTATATATATATATGTACACCAAGGCCACATTTGAACGCACTGTACATGCATGGAACCTTGACGCAGAGAAGGGAGAGGATTCATGGCCTCATTCATGATCGCCTCTTAGTGAGCTTCGTCTCTGCTCGCCACGCCTCGCCAATATCGCAGGCGATCCTCACCGAATCTGCGGCGGCGCCGGAGAGCCCTCTCTTCGTGAAGCCGACGGCGTAGAGTCCACAGCTCCCCTTCCATCCATTGGGAAATGGCGTCCTCGGAAGCCCATCCTCTTTGCTGAAGAAATCGTCGCATCCCTGCAACAATTTTTTTTTTTTCCGACGAGTTTTTAAATTTCTAAGAATCGAGCCGGAATATGTGGGAAAACATCGATCTTTTTTGCCGGAAGGAAGATGGTACCTGAAGCCATTGGGGGACGTTGCTGCGGTATCCGGTGGCCAGGATCACGGAATCGACGTAGAGGATTTGGCCGTCGACGAGCTCGGCTTTTCCGGGGAAGAATCTCTTGATCCCGGGGACGACTTTGATATCGCCGGACTTTATTTTGGCGAGAGCGCCGATGTCCAGCACCGGCGTCCTCCCGTGCGTGTTCTTGAGCTCGAGGGGGCCGACGGAAGGGCGCTTCAATCCGAGCTTGGTGACGTTGCCGAGGGCGGCCCAGGCGACCGCCATGAGGATCTTGTCGACCAGTCTCTCCGGCAACCACTTGAGCAGCAGCACCGCGAGCTCGAACGTCGACCTGCCCATCACTTCCCTCGGGAGGACGTGGACCTGAGGCGGCCAAGATTCGATTTTGAGGGCGGAGATCGGATTGGGAGGGAGGAATTGGACGGAGTTTTGTTTCAAAATTTGATTTTGGCGAGATTTGCGTACCGAATCGCGGACGACCATGGCGGGGGCGGCGCCGTGGTCACATAGGTCAAGGGAGATCTCCATGCCGGAGTTGCCGCAACCGACGACGAGCACGCGCTTGCCTCGATACCGCTCGCCGGACTTGTAGTCGCACACGTGGCTCACGTCGCCGCCGAACTGCTCCCCGAGCCCCTCCAGCTCCGGCACTACCTTCTCCGCGTTCTCCCCAGTCGCCACCACCAGCCACCGCCCGATGTACTCCACCTCTGCGCCGCCGACTGCAGACACCACCCGCCAGATCCCGGTGGCGGCGTCGTACCTGGCCGATCGAACGGAGTGCCCGAACCGCGGCCGGACCGCGAAGCGGGCCGCGTACGCGTCCAAGTAGTCGACGAACTGAGACTTGGAAGGGTACTCCGGGAACTCGTCAGGAAACGGCAGGTACGGCAGCTGGCAGAACCTCTTAGGGAGGTGCAGCTTGAGCCGGTCGTAGGTGCAGCGCCGCCAGAGCGACGCAATGCAGTCCGCGCGCTCCAGCACGACGAAGGGGACGCCCTGCCTCCTCAGCCCCGCCGCCACGGCCATCCCCGAGGGCCCTGCGCCGACGATGATTGGCCCGTTCACCCACGTGCATGGCCGCGATAAGAACTCGTCGCAGCATTGGTCCGTCATCGTCTTCTCCTCCGATCAATCAAGCACACAATATCTATATCTATATCTATATCTATAGATAGATAGATCAATCGATCAATCAATTAATCAATTCACATCAATTTTGGCAAAGAGAAGAAGGAAGAAGGAGGAGGAAGGAAGAAGAAGAAGAAGAAGAAGAAGGGTGATGTTGAAGGAGGAGGGTGATGGGGAATTAAGAGGGTTGAAGGTGAGGAATTATGGGCAAGGGATATGAATAAAGAAGAAAGGGTTGGAGAAGGCTATAAATAAAGGATCATGTGAGAATGAGACAAAATTAAAGAGGGTTTAAGTGTAAGTCGCTTTCAGGCAACTAATCATGAAGAATGTTTATAAAAAATATTTATAAATATATAAAAATTATAAATTATATATATATTTATAAACTTTTACTTTGTATTTTAAAAATCATATTTATTATTATTATTATTTTTATAATTTTCGTTCAATTATTAATATTTGAACTTTAAAAAAAATCCAAGAGAAAAATATAATATTATATTAAATAAATATGAATGAATAAGTGGTTGAACCCATTGAACTGAGTCGACTCAATTTTAGGTTAGATTTAATTTGGATTCGACCTATGGACAAGTCTATATCTATCTATATGTTTATTTTAATTTAGGAAATAAGGACATGGGCGGTAGAACTCTTGACATCATCCCTTACGTTTTAAAAAGTTAAACTAATACCTAACATATCTCTTACATCTAAAAATACTCTTAGTCTAGCAACTTAAACTAGTACTAATTATAACTTATACAACTATTATAATAATATAACAATCAGTTAATGATTACTACAAGACCTTGTAGCAATCATAAATGATTGTTATACTATTGTAGTCGTCACTAAATAGTAACTCTTGAATAATTGTTACCTATTAAATAGTTTCTATGATAATTTTATGATGACTTTGACTTTTAAAATTATGTTGATCAAATTTAAACAATATTAATTAAGTTGGTGAATAATTTTTTTTATATATAAAAGTGTTCTGTGTATAATGTTTTTTACTAAATTGAATAAAAAAATTATTTTAAAAAATTATAGTAATTACTGTAACTACTATAATAACATTGAAATAACAGTATAATACAAAAAAAAAATATGATACAATACATTTTAAAAACAAAGAATGTTTTTTTGATGATCCTTATAATAAGCCAACCAGGGAATACAATTAAATTTAATAGTGTTTATAATACAATTAAATTTTATATATAATACTTAATTTATTGACTAAGTTACTGAATAATTTTTTGATATAAAAGTATTTATAATATTTTTGATAAATTGAACTAATAAAATATTTTATTTTAAAACGTCATAACAATTACTCTATATGACTACTACAATAGCATTGAAATAATAATATTATAGTACAAAAATATGATATATATAACACTCTATTTATTGAGAAGCTGGTGGATAATTTTTGTGCTTATTCTTTCTAATTTGTATATTTTTTGCTAATGAATATGAGTATGCACTCACTCATTCTTTATATTACATCAGGTGTGTTTATTTTTTTATTCCAAATTAAAAACTTTGTATATATTTATATATATAGAAAGTCTTGAGAGACCATAATGATATGGTGGTCCTCTGATTTTTTAGTTTTATCTACTTGTTCATAGCTCAAAAACAATATACTATTTGCTCTCTTTTGAGTAATGTTTTTCAATCTTTTTCTCTATGTTCTTCATGAAAATGAGTTTGCACAATACTTACCGACAATATTCTGTTAATTATAAAGAACTAGATGTGAAAAAACAATAAGAATTTTATAAACAATAATAATTATATTTTTAAATTAAACTTAACATAGAGAGACAATGATGCATCTATTGTCATTTAGCTTGACTATAAAAACAACAACGTACACACGGATGAATCGACTAGATATGATTCTTATCCTACCAAATCTTTGGTGATCATTATCGCTTGTAGTTTGTCGACATGCAAAGGTAGATCTTCTTACATCTAACTCCCTAAGTTTTTCGGCTTAACAAAGCATAAAAACATTTATTATAGCATTTATTAGGCACTAGCTCCTCCTTATAAAATAGCTCTAATTCTTTAAAACCATTAACAAATTCTTAAAATAACTATCAGCAAGTTATGGGCAAAACTCATTGATGGTCATTTTATATTTAAAAAGTCAAATGAGCACATTTGTTTTCAAAGATTTAAAAGTATGCCTTGACTTTTGTATGAGTTGTATAAGTTGCATGGGGCTATTGAAAAGTTTTGACAACAACTCACTTGATGGATATTTGAAAGTCAAGATCAACAATCTAGACATAATTTGGAACTTGCAAGAAGCCCATCTTTTACTTTTTTGACTACAACAAACAAAAATCATAAAAAATAAAAACAAAAACAATTTAGTCAAAACCCTATTAGTCTATTACAAAATATTATTTTATACTAGAAAAAAAAATCAAACAAGAGATCACTTTGATAGGCATTTTCATGTCAAGATAAGATGGACAAAATAAGCCACTTTCATAGCTTGCAAGTTACAAGGAGTGACATATGTTAGACCCCCATGATCATTTCATAATGAAAATAAAAGAGGTGCGCGAAACTTCAGCCTACGGGTCTCAAAGAAATATTAGACTACATTGAATCTATTGTATATAGTCTTACTTTGCATTTTGCAAGAAGCTATTTCCGCAACTCAAATCCGTGATCTCAAGATCACTTGACAACAATTTATATTGAAAATAAAATGACAAATAAAATAAAACAAGGCCATTTATCCTATTAAAGCTTCAAGGCAACCATTTCCTCCTATTAAAGCTTCAAGGTAACCATTTCCACTTCTGTATGACGATTATATGACCATGAAAGAGTTTTAGACGAATGACTATTTCTGAATGGAAAACAAACTATAGAGCATTTTTAATACCCTTAAGTGGCAAAGAGCTCACTTGTTCACTCTATGCAGGGTTATCAAGTAGAAGCATATAAAAATATTTTGCTAATCCGATACATTGCTACTACGAACGCTAGCATACATGATCCAGAAAATTAAACATCTTGTACGAATCATAAGTCTAGATACAAATAGTTAAGTTGAAGTTGTTCAATTGCTCTCGAAGACAACATAAAGAGCTTGGTGACAACTGATGACATACTATTCTTCCAAACTATGTCCTATAACTTACAAAGATTGTAAAGAAAACAAAAAAATGGTTCCAAATCAAATGTTTAAAGTTATCTTCTAACTAAAAGATAGTAAATTCACAAATTGAAACATAAACCATAAAGTTGTCTTTGCAATGGCTAGTTGGACCCTGTACAAAAGGTGGAGGTTACGAAAAGCCAATTGATTCCTATATAAGTTAACCCATCCATGACTTACTCGAGATGTTTTGAAGTAGCAAAACTAACCAGTTCACTTGCCTTTGCGGCGCTTTTGCAGTCCAACACAGTTGGGACAGTACCATTTGCCCTTGGGATGCTCTTTGAGTCCGACACACTCAAAATGGAACCATTCTATCTGGCACTGCAGTAAAAGAATATGCAGTTGTAAATCAAACCACTACAAATGGAATAATGAGGTCGGAAAGAAGGACAAGGATAGCATACGCTGGGGTTGTCACAAGCAACCATGTTGCCGTAGCTAACTTGGTGGCAGACACAGTATCTGGGCTCGTTTGGATCCACAGGTAACTCCAACTCGATGGCTGGTTGTTCAGCTGCTAACCATGATCTGTGGCCAAGTATGCAGCGTCAAGCAACTGTTTGAAATTGTAAATTTTGATTAATTTATGAAAGATAAAAAATCACCAAACATGGAATACTTTTTACGACCCCCTCGGCCCCCTTCACCCCTTCCAGATCTTGTGTTACCCTCAGCATTGGAGGCACCTGCAGCAGCAGCAGCTGCTGCAAGTTCTCGTTCTACCAATCAAAATACAAGAAAATAGTAACACATTTGCTAGTTTAGACATGCAAAACAAAATTTTAGTTAGCCACCTCGCCGAATTTCTTCAATCTTTCTCAAATATTGATCAAGTTGTTGTATGTGAGCATCCACCTAGAGTGAAACTGAGATCAGAACAAGAGAATGATACTAAATACCTAGTCAAAGCCATGGAAAAGAATAAATAATACTCACGTAAACTGCTAAATATGGCAAAAAAAAAAATGCACAACAAAGAGCAGATTGCAGCTGGTGTACCCACACTTACCTCGGCTAACAAAAAAAAAATAATGAAAATCCTTGACGAATTTTTCAGCCAAAAATGTTACTCACACACAACTAAACTTATTAGGAAGCAGAGACCAACCATTAACTTGGCAAAAATAATTTAAGAGCGACACAAGAAAATGGTTTGACAAATATAAGTAGAGACCTAGCATTAGGTATATATATCAAGCTCACTCCCATAAGTACCAAGTCCACCTCATTAGATGGATATGAACTTAGAGAAGAAGAAAAAAACCACTGGAGAGGGATTTTGAATCCTTTCTACTGAGATAAACAAAGGAGAGCCTCTCGAGATATGAGCATTTCTCTCCCTCCCTGTGGATTCAGTAAATAGGATGTAAGTGTTTCAGTTCTAGATGGTATCAACCAAGATAATTGTCAATGCAATAACAATTACCCATGCCAACATAGTACTAGTATTAATCGATGACCGAAACCATACATTTCAACATGCCAACTAGTATCGACAGGCACTTGAATTGACTGTCATTTTCATGATTCTATCCTCAAGATAAGTAAATGCAATTGCACTAAGGCTGTACAATTTCTATAACAGAAATTAAACTACTTAATGTTTGGTGGTTGTATAACAAAAGTTTGAGGCCCTGCTATTACCAATGTGAATAACTACATTATGTGGGGCCATAAAGAATAGAGCATGTACCATATCATATGCTTGAGTGGCCAAAGCCACCTTTTCATCAGCAATTCTAATGCAATGCTTCTGCTCGTCAAGGGCCTCATCTGAAAATTTGAATAGTGATGCATCAGGTTGAATGTTACCAGACTCTATTCTCCGTTTAATATCATTTATTTCTTGCTCACAGCGCTGCTCATTTTGCTGACGAACTCCTGCAATAGGGATCACATTAGTACACAAATTAATCAATATTCAACAGATAAATCAGTTACAGATTTAAGAGAAATTGCCAAAGGCCAGCAAATTCTCTTAGCATGGTGGCAGGTAACCTAAGTCCTGGGTATATCAACATAGTGAATGATTCTATGGCTTTATGCCCACTTATATTATAAACATAGTGTTGGCTTTAACAATTTACAGCTTCAAACTGCACCAAAGATACTAAAAAAGTTCCTAAAGTTGTATAGTGACCAATTGTCAAGCACAAGAGAAGCTAATAAGCTACTGCAAATACATTTTTCTTGTCATGGATGTATATATTTTTATCCAAAATATAAGTATATTATCATTATTCATTAGTCTCTCAGAAAACCCAAGTCCTGTTTCCCATTCTAGTTATGTTAAATACCCAGATTGACTACTGTCAAGGCATAAGGCAGATGTCATGCCACCAAAAATCCTAGCATTGGTTCCTTAAGGCCATGTTCCTTACAAAGGAGGGAACCAACTAAATGTTTTTAAAGTTCGGATTTGAACTCAATTGCATAAGTGAATTTTCTGTCCAAATCAAATAGAAGCAATATAAGGAAACCTAGGGAAAATTTCCCCTATCTTTTCTTTCCCTACCTCATTTCTACCAAAGGAAACAAAGAAAAAGTGACGCTGAGAAATTTTTTATCACTTTATTTCTTTCTTGTTTTCCATCCCTTGTAGGAAACATGTCTACTCAGTCACTGATCCAATAGAAAAAGTAACAGAACAAGGAACTTAGATTGATTGTGCACACAAGTATATAAGCTAATAAAAATGTAGGCAAAATCAACTTCGTTAAGCCTGATTTGTAAAGTGGGAAAAATGAAAATGGACTTAAATGCATACATAAGAGTTGTATTCTTTATAACATACCACAACAATGGAAAATATCTTGGTGAAAACACCACCATAAGACCAATCTTGTTTTACTCTAAATGTGGTGCAACTCTACCACCCGAGTACCAACTCGGCTATGCCCATGGGGTTACTATGCATGTGAGCTATTTAGAAAAGGTTACTATGCAATAGCAAAGCCACCATTGGGATACAAATGTTACTGATTAGAACAATTATGGGCTATGATCTGAATTTGAATCTTGACAAGGGTAACAAGCCTTTAAGTGAGGAAGATTGTAGTACCAAATAGAAAGTTATAGGCTAATAAATAGAGTTTATAAGATTAGATAAGTTACTATGAACTTGGGCATGTAAATTGGCATCTTAGATAAATTAGAGGGCAGATAAAAACAAACAGGAAAAAGTTCATGCATTTTAAATCTGATATATTAAAATTGATAGACCGAGTCACAGAGCCACTATACCATGATAATACATATCAGTTCATAACCCATATAAAATCTTGTCTTAATGAAAACAAAAATAAAAAAATCATACCTAATAAGCTTTTGTCTAGATCTCGCATTAGAGAATAATTACGTTGGAGCATAGCTGGTACGGACTCAACACCTGGAGAAAACAAAAAGACACCAAACGAAAAGTACGCAGACAATAAAAAAAGAAACAAGGAAATCCCAAATCCTAGCAAATAACTAAAATGAACAAAATGAGGATTCTGATTCTTATATGCATTTGATCTTCTACTCAACACTCAGTAAAGGTAATAAAAAATTGAGTAAGAAGGGGAAACTTAAAACAAGAGAACACCTAATTAACATTGACTAGTGCTGTTAAAAGTAAGTGGTAAGAACAGAAGAAAAAATTAGTTCCTAATTTTACGAGAACCATATGGTAGAATTTAAAAATAATATACAACTGCTTTGTAGAAGTATGAAAACAAGGAGAGAGAGAGATTATTTGGTATATAAATATAGATTCTTTTTTATGCTAAATAAAGACAGATTTCTTTTTTATCAAAGATAGTTTAAAGGTGTAATTTCATAAAAACACAATAGTAAAATTACAAAAATGAAGAAAACATTAATAAGTATAATTTAGCAAGAAAAAGGCAAGGAAATTATGTGATAATCTATATAGTCAATTATGTACAATGAAGGGGAAAAGAAAATACAAAATTAATAAAGACAAGAAAAAGAAGTGCATAAACTTGAATTACAAAATGAAGAAAAATTTCTTTTACATAATTAAGAGATTAAGATAAAATAAAGCAATTGGATCAAAAGCAGTAAAGGTAAGCTATAAAGAGAATAAACAACCATAACAATACTGCCATATTAAGATTGGTATGGTGCAACAACCGTTTAACAGGCAACCTTAGACAATAGACATTCGGCTCACTGCTTAGTACCTAGGCAGTAGGTGGGCACTTAAGCAGTCTATATTAAAAGAAAATAGAATGCTATTATCATTAAAATAAGTAACATATATCTAACAAAGTGCATTACACAATCAAAACAAGTTTACAATTCCAAGTAAACAAGTGATAATTGATAAGTAACCACATAGCAATAACAAAACAAATCATATTTCACATTGCAGGAAAAAGGACATAATAATATAGCATAAAAGCTTATATATTCTTCTAGATTTAACTCGTATTTTTAAGTTTGTATAACACATACCAATATCAAAATATGAATAGCTAGTGTCATGCTATAATATTAAAATATGAACAACTAGTGACACTACAAGCAAAATCAAGTAAGTTTATATCAATTAAGTCTAGAGTCCAGTTTCTCTAGGAGGTGAAAAACTAAAAAATGTACCCATTAAATTTCTCGTCATCACTCGCTTTACTTTCTTCCTCACAATCAAGTTGGGTTGGCTAATTAGGTAACTAGAATTTTATTTTTATATTAAGTGAACCAATTGCTAAAAGTGAATTGGTTTTGCTCTAATCAACCTACCTGGCCCACTTAGGTGGTTCACCTGAACAACTTTTTGAAACAGCCTTATAATGGAAACAACTTAATCACTAGGGGACACAGTCCTCTTCCAATTCTAGCTAGGTAGCTACCCAGGCCGCAATGTGATGCAACCAATGAAAATCTAGTTAATGAACTTATATAATGAAAAAATGGGCATTGAATCCAGAAGAGTACATACACACACACTCTCTAAAATTAAACGTGTATGTTGTTTGTTTACAAAAAAAAAAAAACTAAAGAGAGAAAAGGGTTAAGAAAGTTATAGAACAAATATCAAAATAAAAACTAAGAGAGTATCTAAATTACATAGACAAGAATTTTTTAGAAATAAGAGTTTTGGATAACTTGTAACTATTATTTAATAAAAAGTTTGATTAAAAATATCTTGAACACCAATAGTTGAATGGGGTGGAGCTTCTAAAGTTTGTGCTGATAAAAAAGTTTGATTAAAAATGTCTTGAAAACCAATAATTAAGTGGAGTGGAGCTTCTAAAGTTTGTGTGAGCATGATCTGCCTCTTAAGGTAAATTTAATGTCTCATATAGTCATTAAAAGGCAATATAACTCATATCAGATTAAGAAAGAAAAAAATATATAAAAGGAATAACTTAAATGCTTAAAACATAAGAAATCATAGTTAACATATATTTGACCCTTTTTCTTACAATCATATATACTCAATTAATACCACTTTCATCCCTCAAGTTTCAATATTTGACCCTTTTTTCTTTTATATGCTAGTTTCTAGATTGATTTTAGGTGATATAAGTGTTTGTTAGCTCCAAGTATCCATTTGGTCGGACAGTACATTCCAGGAGTGGTATAAGAGTTGGGGTTTGATCCATCTTCATCCCATTTGTGTCTGAATTGTGAAGAGAATAGATATTAATCATCGAAGACATACTGAAAGAGGGGCGGAAGGAAGAAACATAACATAACTAGTAATTACTTATCCAAAAATGCATCTTTCCTTCTATTTGTCTATTTCCATCTAAAACTTAGACAACTACCTCGTACGCACTCCCCAAAGTGCCAGAGAAATCACACACAGAGTGTGTGTTTTACACCGAGCAAACAATACTTTAAAAAATCTAAACTTCTCGATTACTAGTACTCATTTCAATATTTCTCATAAGATATGCACGAAGAAAGATGTTCAAGGCATAATTTTAACAAGGCAGTGAGGGTGCAGAAAAGAAGGCATGAAACGGCAAAAAATCGAGGAGGAACAGAACGACAAGGAAAGAACTAGATTGAAAA
>JBBUKS010000113.1:5405674-5417041 GCA_038050645.1 Hedychium gardnerianum | reverse complement strand
GTCATAAATATTCTCATAGTAACTATTAGTATAAATAGTCCTTAGACCTAAAGTCACTACGGTTCCCTACATAAGGAGTTGTGTGCTTTGGTATCGACAAACGTCACCTGTAACAAGGTGGACTATAAAGTCATTCACTGGATATGCAATGAGCTATGCAGAGGGATGTGAGTGATGTAGATGAGATTTGTCCCTTCCATATAACTGAAAAAATATCTGTGGACCCCTAGATTAAGTAGGACTACTTAAATGCATGGTCATGTTCAAATAAGTCAATATGAGATATTAAGCTTATTTGGTTAAGTAAGTCTACTTAGAGATCAGGAAACATATATTGATGAGAGGATGACACGGTCTATGCCTCATGTATCAATCTAGATATCATGGACAAAATGATTGAGTTATACAAGATAATGGTCATAGACAAGTTAGGTTTGATCTCGATATTCTCATCACTTGGGTAGCAATAATGCATTCCTAGATGTCACTCATTACTTGTGTATTTAAAATAGTTTAGAAACACTGCAAACGTTACGAGAACCTATTGGGTCACACACAAAGAGTATGTTGATTTAGAGATTGATTTATTTTGGTTTGACTAAAATAATATGAGTTTGAACCTTAAGTCCAAAATGAGTTTCGGACTTTAAAGCCCAACCTAACTATAGAGCCCACTAAGAGAAATACTAATAGTCATCTCTTCCAAGAGTATGGAAAAGGTGAAGAGGCAAGTGTGGAAGAGGTAAGGGTTATCCTTCATTGCCACCTTAATTAACTCTTAAAGAGGGTGAGAAGGTGAAGAGACAATGGTTGTCTTTTCATTGCCACCTTAAGTAGTCATCTCTAGCAAGATGAGAAGGTGTGTGAGACTCTTTGTTTTTCCTTCTTCTTCTTGAATTTATGAGAAGCAAGAAAGAAGGTTGGTGAAACTATTCATTTTTGATTTTTCTTCTTGAATTCGTGAGGAGCAAGAAGGAAGGTGAGATTCTCCAATTTCGGTGTTTGTGAGACAAATCACAAGGACGTGCTCGTGTGGATACCATATAGGTGTGGACATTTTGATCACACTCAGATCGACCGAACTAGCATATCGGAAGGGTTGTTCACGCATTAAAGGTAACAATCATATTCACTTAGAATAATTGTAAGATATAGTTCTGCATTTGCATGGATCTTTGGAGGGATTAAATTTCCACTGCGTTTGATCTTTTTTTCACTAATAGATCCCTACACTATCATCTCCCCCTTTGACATACATCAAAAACCAAAGGGAGCAAAAAACTTGAAGAAATATTGGTATTGAATAAATACTTAAAGCTTGCAATAAATTTTAAGCAATTTGAAAAAATAAGCAAAAATCCTAGAGTCCAAGCATGCATAATAATGAATTAAAATGCATGTTTTAATGAAAAAATGATTTGAAAATAAATCATCTATAAAACTATTTTTTTCACTAAGTTAGTCAAGTACAAGTTTCTAACTAGTCGTTTACTATGAAGGATCACTGAATTTGATTAATTTTATATTTATATTTTTAGCTCAGATTTATGATGATACACTAACTTAAGTATCTAAAATCCAGGCTTGACCCTAAGCATCTCACAGCGTTCTAAGTGGCTCAATACACAAACAAGATAATCCTAATGTACTTGTGAGATGTTGGCTGCCTAAATCTATAGGTTCATGCTTTCTACGGTAAGACATAGGCTAAGTTCATTCAAAAGAAAACACATAGGGTTTTTTAAAAAGTATAAGTTTGAAAACATATAATTTTGAAAGACATAGGTTTTGAAAAACATAGCTTTTGAAAAAATAATAGTTTCTAAAGATCTTATTCTACTAAGTGTTATATTTGAGAGTTGTCCTAAGACAATCGCCTTAGATATTGTTCTATTTATTAGAAAAATAAGATTCACTATTTGGGTGTACATTCTTGATGTATATGATTTGATCTTAAACTCAAATATTAAAGTCCATAATACAGTGCTTAACATGAGATAAATTGTGATTGGATCACAATTAATGGGTATATTATCATGTGTAATTATGTACATATTAGAATCTTTCATAGTTGATGAATTGATGAGACTAGACATCATCAATTCTATGAGACTAGTATATGTTATACTCCTTGGTTTGTCTAAGCAGTTGATCCTCATTGGCTGAAAATATTGAGATGTTGAGAGTCAACATATGAATGCTAGTTAAAGGTAACTAGTTCATTGGATATGACTTGTTATGAGACTTCATGTGGTTCTATGCATGTTAATGAAGATTTTATTGCAACTCAAGTTTAAGTTTCATTAGACTTGAGATATTCAAGTCATCTTGGTCATGGAGACATATGCATTGACATCATAAGCGATCATCTTCTCGGAGGTGTGGATTTGGGATGATTGGGTATAAGTCAGGATGTCCGAAGGTGTTTGAATAGCCTACAGAGGATTAACTACTCCTTCTATAAGGAGACGTATACCCTATGATCTCTTGTCAGGATTATTACTCGCAAGTCTCTAGCCAAAGCAAAAACATTTCAAGAGGATGATCTTCTTGGATATGTGTTTGAGTAATTCAAATTCGTAGGATAAGGAACTACTACTAGAACTAGGTGTGATATAGCCAACCTAGAGACTGACACATAGACCATGTCCTAAACCAAGTTGGTATAAGATGAGTGAAAGGAATAGATGTACGAATAACTGTAGTTGTTGAGGGTTCAGAATTATTCTTGGATCAAATGTGATTTTTTAATCAATTGGGGGTCATGATGTACTACTAGGTGCCACTCATGATTGATTCATAATTAATGGTTAATTATGAATGACCAACATAATCAGGAACCTATTAAATCACACATACTATGAGAATATCCAAAAGACATAAAATAAGTTAGAGAATATGATTCTCTAATTAAGAGAGATTAAATTTGGTTAGACCAAACAGAAGGACAAATATGAAAGATATTTTATTAGAATGGAAGCGCGGATGAGCCATGTCTCTTGTAGATGAGTTGGACCCTCTTTGGTTTAGTTATTGTTATGCTATCGCAAGTGTACGACTACGTCGTTAGTAATAAAAAGACATCGATCGCAAAGGGACTGTGGATTAATTCACTAGTGAGTTTGTGAAGCTAGTATCTAGACTAATAGAGGTTATGAGAAGACTTGTGAACTAGAGAGAGAGTGAGAAAGAGTTAGAGAGAGAGAGAGAGAGTGTGGAGGTCTAGGTCCGAGAAGGAAGGGGAGTGAGTTGTGTAGGTTGGTTTAGGAGGTGATTCTAGGTTTTCGGTTTTACTATGATGTTAGATAATGTCCTTATAATATGTTCATCTCTTAATTCTCCATACTACTCCTATGTAACTAGGGTTAGTTTATATGTCAAGGTCTTTTAACTCTAGAAAGTGGGTAAGTGTCGATGCCCTTTGTCACTAAGGGCATAATAGTTCAGTTGAATGAGAATTCCTTGTCACTATGGATCTCCCGATTATCCAGTCTAGTAGTAACCTTAACATAGAAGCATACCCTAGATCTACATGCATCATTCACATATATATTTTGTCAAACATATATAAGACACAACATATATAGAATAAAAGGTAACATCTCATAGAAATAGGAAATTGGCATATACATAGTTCATGCATCATCAATCACATCATAAAAACTCCCTAACCTTAGAATGCAAGAGATATACTCCATACACAAGGAGAGAAAACACGAAGACAAGTAAAGAAATATTCTAGCCCTATCTAGAGAGAAGAGGGAAGAAATGCTTAATCGGTCGTCACTTTGGTCTTCGAGAGTGCTCTCCTTGCTCGGATGATGGATGGATCAGAGAAGATCGCCTCGGATCACCGGTGAAATCTTTGAAAATAGAATGGTGATGGACCTTGTGTTCTCCCTAGAAGGGAAGAACAACCTCTCCTTGAGAAAAGGATGAAATCCCTTTTTATAGGCGTGGGGCACGACCCATGTTTTTCTTGCACACGGTCGTGCCTGAGAGCCACGACCTGCTCTTGAGGCTTTCTGGACTTGAGGCACGACCAGTGTTGAGGAAGTACTGCTGGCCAGACATGTCCTTATCTGGGACACACGGTCATGCCTGAATTTCTCCTAGGTATGACACATGGTCGTGTTTGAGACACACGGTTGTGCTTGGGCTTCTTTAGAAATGTCACACGACTATGTTTGTGACACACGGTCGTGCCTTGAGTTCCTCCTGTTGTTGAGGCACGCCCGTGCTTGGGGGCATGGCTAGTGCCTCGATCATACCTGAGAGGCATGACCATGGGTCTTGGCCTAGTTGCTCTGCTTCCTGCTATTCTTTTTGTTCTACTCTCCATTGAAGTTCCCTTTTGCTCCGAAACGTATCTTGTCAATGAAAATAAAGAAAAAACATATCTTTGAATGATATGGAATAAAAGACATGATAACATAATAAAATGAGGTGCAATAATGTAGATCATGTCAATGAAATATAAGTAGATGTGTAATATAAAGTGTCTAAAAATATATATAATATATGCACATGATATAGGTACTAAATCCTAAACTTGGTTTCTTTCAAATTGGGCTAATTCTTCTTACATTGTTATTATCCAATCAAGTAGGGATTTTTCTATATTTTGTGGTTTAATTTTAGATATTAAGGCTATTTGACTTAAGTTTCTATAGGAAGATCGAGTTCGAACTCCTAAATTTGGGTCACCCAAAATTGGGTTAACTAGGTGGTTAGATCTTAACTTAGGCGCTCTTTTGTTAGGATTGACATTTGGTTTTTCTAGTTCATTTGTGTTTGATTCAGGTCTAGGTTCGTCATCTTCTTGATTTTTAATATTTTGTTCATTATTTAAAATAATTTGGTTGGATTGATTATAATTATTTTCTTCATCAAATATAATGTGGTTGTTTCTTCAACTTTTAAGGTATTTTTGTTATAGACTCTATAAATCCTACTAGTTGTAGAATAACCTAGAAAAATTTCATTTGTTCATTTAGATGTAAGTTTTCCTAAATGATCCTTAGTATTTAATATATGTACTTATTTATCTAAACCACAAGTTCACAGTATAGTCGTTAAGTAATAAAAATATCGATTCATATGGACTATTGATTAAGCACTAGTCAAGTTCACAAAGCAAGTTATCTAGACCATCAAAGTTTGGTTGAAAGCTTGAGAACCAAAGTGGGAGAGAGTGAGTTGAGCACTACAAAGAGAGTTGAGAGAGAAAGAGATCATTGAGAGAGAGTGAGCGAGAGAGAGAGTGTCAGAGTGAGTTGGCATAGGGGAATGATTATAGGATTTCAGTTTCAATATGATGATAGTCAATGTCCCTAGTACATGTTCACCTCCTTACCCTCCATGTTTATAATCTTGTAGGGATCCTAACCAAATTACTGGTATGACCTCGCAAAAATTACACAGGAGTGCTTACACCATTTACTTCCAATGCTATTAAGTATAAGAGGTAATATAGAAAATCTAGTTAAAGGACTACCTTCTGTCACTAAGGGCTCTCCGATCATACAATTTAGATTACACAAGTCACTTCCTAACATTGAATTGGTGAAAATCCATTAAACTCTAATTAGCTAATCTCTTATGGAGAATTGGCCCCATTTCAAGGCGTTGACTCAAGAAAGTCTAGTTAAAGGACTATCCTTTGTCACTAAGGGCTTCCCGGTCATACAATCCAAAGTATCTCCCCTACATGGTGACCAATTCTTCATATTCACATGCATTCACCACACACACATTACATCAAGCACATATTAAGCACAACACACATGGAACAAGTCATAACCACTTCAATGAATAAGGAAATTTTCATATCCATAGTTCATACATCATAATTACTTCTTACATCCTAGATATCAGAGATTACTCCATGAAGAAGGAAGAACAAACCAAAGACACAAATAATAATATTCATACAACCCAAAACTTGAGAGTGAAGGAGAAGAAATGCTTATCAAGTTGTTGCCATCGTCTTCGGATGAAATCCTTGCTTCGGAGGTGGATGGATCATGAAAATCTGATAGGAAATGAACCTCGTAGGTTCCCTTGAAGGGGAAACCTTTCCTCCCCTTGAAAAGGGGATCTTGAGCCTTATTTATATGTCCCACGGCCGAGTCATCTTGCCACACAACCGTGCCTATGAGGCACGACCATGATGTGGAAAAGCCAAGGAAAATCACACGGCTGTGCTAAATGGCACAACCTAGCCGTGGGAATCTACATGTAAAAGACACGACCATGCCTATTGGCACAGCCTAGATGTGGGAGCTTTTGGTTCTTCACTGTACATGTCTGGAATGAGGCACGACCTTCCTATGGATGGATCTGGAATTGATGGTGAAGGTCCTTCAGGAGGGACGGCGGTGCCTAAAGGCATGACCTTCCCGTGGATGGATCTGGAATTGCTAGTGAAGGTCCTTCAGGAGGCACAACCTGCCTGTGGAAGTATGCCCCTAGAGCACGACCATGCCCTTTTGTCATGACCTTACTTGGCCCTTGAGTGGCACAACAATGCCTTGAAGAGGCATGTCCATGCTTGATGGTTTTGCTCCCCAAGCTTGATCCAATGTCAAATTTGCTCCATGTTAGCTCCAAATTGCATCTTGTCAATGAAAATACAAAGAGAGCGGCTCTTCGAATTAAAGGAGTAAAATCATGATAAAAATATAAGATGGAGTGCGATAATGTAGATCATATTCAATGGAATACAAGTAGATGTACAACAAACAATGTCTAAAAGAATAGATAATCTACTCACATCACACCCCTAGACTTAAACCTTTGCTTGTCCTCAAGTAAAAACTTGCAATTTAGATTCATGTGACAATAAGATGCATAATAATCCCTAGTGAGTCATTTTAATACTATCATATAATTTCATTGATGAGCATGATATAAGAATTGTTTGAGAATGACTTATGTAAAAGTTCTCCGTGCTCGTTATAATAAGTGGCTTAATATTTCAAATGTCAACTCCAAGCTTAGTCAATTCGTCATCTAATCGTGTTCCTTGTGTCTCCAAAAATAGGCACTTACCTGCCACATGCATGGTTCATCTTTCTCAAACTACACAGTGTCTCAAAGGATAGCTCAGATCATGAAAAATATAATAGTTATTTTCCAGTAACCTAACTCGGTCTCAAAATGGTAACTTGTTAGTTTCCACTCACGACAACTATTTTTATTCCCTTATTCAATTATATTTTTTTTTGTGCTTACAAGATGTAGCATTATGTAACACTAGAATAAGTAAAAAGATTTTGATTTTTCCAAATGAGTTGACGTAATCTGAGTTTCTCCAGTAACAAAAATAGAGTTGAAAATCACCTTAAAAACATAAGTACTAGTTCAATTCTATGAATGATGACTAATTTTAGATGTATCTACTATCAAAGTCAAGCATAGTAGAAAGAGATCCTAAAACTAGGCAAATTCTCAAACTCTTTAAAGAAAAATATACCTCACTTCAAGAAACTATGGATAGGAAAAAGTAGATCACTAAGCATACTAGCACATAAATCACAACAACATGAAAATCTAGATAAAAGTATGCTAGCATTTTTGCAAGAAGGATAAGCCATGCTATAATGTGATGATGATGCAACTAACATGTCATAGATGAAACATAACAAACTGAAAATAAAGTAACTCAAACATGCAAAAGCAAATCAAACTGAAATAAATGCATAAACAAAAATATATACATATGTATGTACAACACCCCAGACTTGGACTTTTCATTGTCCCAATAAAGACAAACTCAATATGGTGGATGAGGGCTAGGAGTAAATCTAGGTACATGGGGTAGGTTGAAATGATGCTCTTGATACTGATAAAGAGTGGCAACCTGCTGTCGCATCACAATTAAAGAATGTCTACATTCCTCCTCCCTTACCCACTCCCAGTACTGATGATCAATAAAACCAGACACATGGTCTTAGAACTCCTCTGTCCTCCTGAAATATTCTTATACTTCTTGAAACTTACCTTGAGTCATAGTAACATGCCCCTCCAACAAGTGTTGGTGGGTAATATGCTCCTCATGAAGGGTGTCTAAAGAAGCACAAAAATCAGAAAAATTAAATCCAGAATGAGTCGTGTCTCCATAAGAAAAAGAGTGTCTAGTCAGCTCATGTCTAGAGGAAGAGGGCCTTGGTTGATCCACGGGAGTGGGGGCATATTCAGGTGCAGACTCTAATGATCCAATTGGCGGGATTTCAAATTATAGTACGCTCGGGGTTAGGTAACAGAAGGGAAAATCCATTTTTTCTAATAAAAACATACCCTTTCTTCTCTTGACAAATCATTTTCATAGCTAAATAAAAGTTGAGATCAATTTTAGAGTTACCTTTTATAATTTCCAATATAAATACTTCACACCGCAAGTTAACATCTATGTGAGTAATAAACCCACCAAACAAAATGATACCCAAAGATGCCATACCTAATCTCATTAGGTTATTAATAAAATGGAACCCTGAGTCAAAACCAGCCTCATTCAACATTGCCCCAAAACAATAAAGCTCTAGCTTTCGTACCACTCCATCGCTATCACCATGACCAAAAATAGTTTTGCTCAAAACGTGGTGAAGGTAATGGAAAGTTGTTTTTTGAAGAGATGAGGCCTTGGAACGAGAAGGGTAATCGGGTTCATCCACATCCGCACTTTCATTCCAAAATGTATTGTTATTAAAAGAATGATGAAACCTATGAGACACTTCAATGGGCAAACCAAAACAATTATTAAAATCATAAAGAGATCATTCATAATCATGATTCATTAGACATAAACTAATCTTCCCATAATCATCACTATCAAAAGAAAAGTAGGCCTCTATAGAGCTTAAGAATTCCAGGGTGATTCTAGGATACGTTGGGTAACGAAGACTCATCAAATCAATCCAACCTATATTTCTAATCATCCTATCCATATCATCCCTAATACTTAAGACATTCATAGTGTGAATGTCAAGATAATGAGTGCATAAGCATGATTCCATACAAAAAATGATATCAAGATAATGTCAAGATAACTCATCAAATCTAGCTTTTTGTTCTTCATTACAAAAAATGATTCCATAAGCATTCTCATTACTTTCGTCATGTGCCTAGTGTTTTCTTTTATTGATGGCTTTTCCTTTGTATTTATCATCTATGCCACCCAATCTACCGCTAGATCCACCGCTCATACAAAGCCACTTTGACATCATGTTTGATAAAGTCACAAGTCAAAGATGGATGGGGTGAATTGTTGGTTGTGGAGAAAGAGGAAGCAAGAAAAAATAAATCTTGAGATCTAGATCTTTGGGATCTAGGCAAGAAAGGAGAAGAGATGGGGAATGTTGAGATTTTGAAGAGAGGGATTCAAGAAGAGGGATCTTGAAGAAAGGAGAAAGCTTCTTTGGAGAAAGTGGAGAAGAAATGAGAAAGAAAGGGGTTAGATCTTGTTTCGGAGAAGAGATCTAGAGAAGTGAAGAAGAGAGAAGAAGATGGTGGAAGAAGGAGACACAGTCATGTAAATGAATGGAATGGGCCTTGCCTTAGGGTTTTATTACCCAATTTGGACCGTCACATAGCTGTGCCAAAAGGAACGACCTTGGTTTGGTTGCTTCGGGTGGTATTTGGAGTCCTCACACGGCCGTGTCGAAAGACACAACCTTCCTTTTCCTTTTTTTTTGGACATGCGTAAAGAACATAGTCATATTTTTTTTTCACGGTCGTGTGTAAAGAACATGGCCATGCCGTGGTTTGATCTGGCACAAATCCTCCTTGTGGCACAGCCATGTGAAACCACTTCTTTTGTTGGTTTTGGCTTGTGTAGTGATGAGGCACGGCCGTGGCTTTTGGGCACGACTAGTCTTCAACTTTCTCTTCAAAATTTCCTCCGCGCCCATGTCAAGTCCCATGGTCAGCTTGTGGAGGATTACTACCTGAAAAAGAAAACAAAAACAAGACCAAATTAAAGTTCAAAATGTAGTAACTGAAAACACAAAGGAAAAATAGAAAAATGAACCCTTGGGTTGCCTCCAAAGAAGCGCTTGTTTAAGGTCACAAACACATTGCTCAACTTGGAGCCTTTTCCTTGAAAGGGTGTGCGCCCCTCCATTATGGCAAGTTGGTGTTTCAAGCCCATCCTTCATTCAGGCTCTCACCGGGACAATATATTTGTCAATTTTGCTCTTGGCTCTCTTTTCTTCTCTCACCTGACTTGGTGCTTGTTATGTAATTGGAAGTGCACAGTAATGTCGTTAGTAATATAAAAGATTATCGTATCCATAGGGATTGTGGATTAAGGCACTAGTGATTTTGTGAAGAAAGTTATCTAGACTAATCGAGTTGTGAACTTGTGAACTTAAGAGAGAGAAGTGTGAGAAAGAGTTTGAGAGAGAGAGAGAGTTGTGAGGTCTAGGTCCAAGTGAGAGGGAAGTGAATTGTGAAGGTTGATTTAAGGAGTTATTCTAGGCTTTCAGTTTCACTATGATGTTAGATAAGGTCCCTATAACATGATCATCTCCTAATTCTTCATGCTACTCCCATGAATTAGGATAAATTCCTATGTCATGGTCTTTTAACTCTAGAAAGTAGAATAAGTGTCGGTGTTCTCTGTCACTAAGGGCACAAATGTTCAGTTGAATGAGAATCCTTTGTCACTAAGGATCTCCGGATTATCCAGTCTAGTAGCAACCTTAACGTAGTAACAAAATCCTAAATCTACATGCATCGTTCACATATACATTTTGTCAAATATGCACATGACACAACAGATATAACATAAGAGGTAACATCTCATAGAAATAGAAAATTGGCATATCTATAATTCATACATCATCAATCATATCATAGTTACTCCCTAACCCTAGAATACAAAAGATCTACTCCATAGGAAAGGAAAGAAAGCACAAAGACATAGAAAGAAGCTTTCAAGCCCTAGTCTAGAAGAAAGAGGGAAGGAATGCTTAGCCAGATGCTGTCTTGGTCTTTGGGAGTGCTCTCCTTGCTTAGATGATGATGAATCGAAGAAGTTTGCCTTAGATCGATGGATAAATCTCTAGAAGATGAAGTGTTTGTTAGGACCAAAAGAATTTAGATATCTCCACAATGATATGTGTTGGATCATTAGAGACGAGAGAGAGGGGGGGAGTGAATCTCGTTCGAAAATCTTTTCTTTTCAAAATAGCAGCGGAAAATAAAAGTAAATAGACACTCCTTTTTACTTGGTTCGGAGCCCATCCGACTCCTACTCCAAGAACCCACGACCCTTTGGATCGTATCAATGGGTTAATCCACTAAAATAGTTCTTCCGAGGAAGCAAGGTAGTACAAGCATGCAAATTACAATACTGTGCAAGAA
>JBBUKS010000113.1:5355459-5404053 GCA_038050645.1 Hedychium gardnerianum | reverse complement strand
TCGCCATCGACTACGAAAATTCCATCACCGAACATATCTTTCTAGTTCTCATGGTTCATCCACCCCTGAAAGCAAAACAAGTAAATGAATTAAATGTTTACGAATAAATTTAGTATTTGACGAGATTTTATTTATATTTATTTAATATAAAAAAATTAATTAAATAAATAAATTCGAATAATTTCTTAAATTAAATGAATAAATTTGAATATATATATATATATATATATGATTAATTTATTAATATTCATAAATAAAAATTATGAACTTTTGTTTATCAATATAATAAATAAATATAAAAGCAAAAAAATAAACAAATAAACTTTTAATACCAATCTTATTAACTAACTAAATAAGTTTTAAAATATACAAATTTCAAATAATTAAATGTATCTGAATTGAAAACTCAATTAACTCAATTATTTTATCAAACAAACTTAAACAATATAATATTTATCTTAGCTTGGCCTCATTTTAATTTTAATTTTAATTTTATTTGACTCAATTATTTTATCAAATAAACTTAAACAACATAATATTTATCTCAACTTGATCGTTTACCGTCCTACAATACACTAAGGCCAACCATAGAGTATTTACTAGTACCTTGCCAAAATTCTGAAAGTTGGTCTTGAGGACGATAGGATCAGCGGTGTAGATGTACTGGCAGAAGGGACTCAAGGACCTGAAGGTCTTGTGCTTGCGCGAGAGCTCAGTGTGGTAGTCGTACATCCTTGGGAAGTTTACAATCTGATGCAGAATTGTCCCAACTGCATGCAGGAGCATACTGCTTCTTCTTGTTGTTGTTCTTGTCGCTGCTGCTGCTTGATCGAAAGAGAAGTACAAAGGCATACACAGCTGAAAAGAGAAGGCCTAATGTTACAATAACAGTGATCAAGTCCATGCTTGCTCCAGGCGAAGACGCAAGCTGGTGTTTGTGATCACTTGGGAAGAGGAGGAAGGATAGAAATAATGAATTGGATGTCTCTTTCTGGACAAGTCTTCGTTGCTGTAGATGTCTTGCAGAATTTCTGTGATTGTTATTAGAAAAGGGAAGATGAATCCGATGGCTTTGTCTGACTTTCCAAGCCTACATTCTTTTTCGATGTTTATCTATTATAAAATAATAGATTGACGGATTCAAAAATTTATTAGCGGACTATTTTTTTAGATAATTATTCGTCCATCCAAAATCGGGCCAAATAATCTTTCCTTTCTCCCTCATCGAAGCGGCCATGAGGTTCCACGAGGTTAACTTGTTTTTTTTTTCTCGATTGTTTTTTTTTAATAATACAGGTGTTTCGCCTATTAATTTTGGAGATAGACGATCTTTTTACT
Source organism: Hedychium gardnerianum (assembly GCA_038050645.1). Taxonomy (NCBI): domain Eukaryota; kingdom Viridiplantae; phylum Streptophyta; class Magnoliopsida; order Zingiberales; family Zingiberaceae; genus Hedychium; species Hedychium gardnerianum. The sequence continues at coordinate 5,402,715 of JBBUKS010000113.1, read as the reverse complement.
AATTCATTAATAAATCTAGAGTATAATTTATACATACTCAAAAATATTCATTTCATTTATAATACGAACATAATATTCTTATTGCTCCTCTCAGTATGTATTTTACTGCACCGCACTCTCCTTTCCTTCCTCTTTCCATTCATTTATTTTCTTTGAGATTTTTTTTCAAATTTAAATTCCTTTTCTTCTTCCATCCAAATCTCGGAGTAAGTAAACATAGCACAAGTCTTTTCCACCGAAACGCACACGGCACGACGTGTCAAGAAATAGGCCATGCCGAGCATGACTCGGACCGAACTCAATTGGACCTGTTTGACACCTCTAGTTGCAAAATGAAGTTCAGTCTTCTAATTGATACCACTTTGTGGTTGGGACCTTCATCAGATATTTTTTCAGTGGTCTGTGGTCAATGGGGTCAAGACTTGTGGTATCAGAAATGTAAAAGTTTTTGTTGAAAATTAAAGGAGTTGTTTGGAGATGTTTATGTTTGAGATAGATGGCGATAAGGATCCCCATATTTGGTATTGTATTTTGGTTCGAGTTGAGTCATTTGGATGGGTCGGACTGCAGTGCAACCGATTTCACTAAAGCTTTACCCAAATGTTCAGCTTTCTCTTCATGTCGGTATCAATCAATCCAAGGAGAAAAAGAAAAAGAAAAGACAAGCGATGAAGACTCTGATCTGATGGCAAAGGGGCTCGGCCGAAGGCCCAAAACCTTCACGTCCTTGGCCGCAGCTCCGGCCATGCGAGCGCAAATTATCGATGCCGGTGTTGACGAGTGATGGGCGGCGGTCCTGCTATTTATTGGCATGGGAGGTTTAAGTCGAGTAAAGTCAAGTTTAACGTGTTCAAATTTATATATTGAGATAGTTCAAGCATATATATTTAAAATCTTATTGAACCAAATTTATTCATGAAAATATTGTTGAAGCTTTTAACCAAGCTCAACTGTTAATATTTTTATTTTTATAATTTATGTTTTTTTTTATTCATGATTTTTTTTTATTTTTAATGTATTAAAATAGTCTATAAAATTATTCAAAAATATTTTTCATATATACTATTTTTAATAATTAGATTTTAAGTAAGTATATATTCTGTATTCATAAATTATTGAGGATTACTAATGTACAACCTTATTTATTATATATATTTTTTATAATTGAACGAACATAAATATTTATGAGTTTTATCAAATTAAATATTAAATTTATTTATAAACATCCAAATCATTCGCAACTATTCGATGCAAGGAGAATTGCTATTGTCACTCGATAAGAGAAGGAAGAAGAATTCGATCTATTTAAACAAAATGAAAGTGTTGGATTTAGTCTATATAATGTGTTAACATGCTAATTAATGTCTACAAGAATGACAGATTTATTATAATAAGACACGAGTTAATTCTCAACAAACACTTGTCTTTGAGGAAAAAAACTCCTCCCACCTCTTATTCATTTGGCGATCAACTATAAGTTGACCCGAAATTTATCTTCTTTCAAATAATCTGAAGACGGATTATGAAGGACGTTTAAAATGAGCGTAATTATTTTTTTATCATAAAAGTTAACATGTTAATTAATGACTCACAAATTGTTATTGTAGATAAACCCATTAAAGTGATCTAATTTGTGTATTGAATCACAGATTTGTGGTATTAGATTATCACTCATATGCGTAGAACTCATTAACTTATTGCTATGAACATTGATGGATAGCTTACGGGTTTGGGCCTGATATGTATATATAGATGTGATTCTCGTTAGGAGAGAACAATAAGCTTTATTGTTTTCTCATTACACCAAGATTACATAGCCGTTGACCTCGCATCTAAGAAAGATCATACCCTGCAACTAATTGATGTTTTGATTTTCAAATTCTTCCGACGACAATAAAAATAAAGATGTCTCTAGATTCAGGTGCGAATTTATCATTTATGTCTTATGTTTTCATTTTTGTTTATCGCATATTTGCTGTAGACTTTCGACAAAATCTTGTGTTAGATCGTTTGAATTATTTTGTTGATTCATATGCGATAGTGCGATCATAAATAAAGGGTTATGAAAATCCTATCAAGATGTATCAGAGCCACAAGTTAGGTATAGTTGATTTTACAATATTTGGACGCAAGTTTTTCAACGATGTGTTTCACATTAGATTTTGATATAACTCATTTAAATATGTATATTCGTCGAATTTTGATATAAGAAAACCTATGATTTAAGTTCTTTGCAATCCCAAAATTGTCGTATATGTACCACACAATTGCCACTGAATTGTGTTTGGAATGGATAAATATAGGTTCGAGTGATCCTTAGTTCTGAGAAAGTTACTACTTATTCCAAGAGTAGAGATGACAATAAGTTTGCTCGCGAATTCACATGTTTCATCTACGAAGCACTTCGAGGAAGAGGCCTCCGTCGATCAACAAAGTCGTCGAGGCTTTGCAGCGCGCAACCTCCCCCTCATCGCTGAGCTTGAACTCGAAGAATCGCAGCAGCACTGCCGCGAATATCTTCATTTGTCTGTAGGCAAACTCCTTCCCCAAACATAGCCTTGGTCCAGCCTGAAATTAGCAAACAAGATAAACAGCCTTAAATTTCTACGATTTTCGAACGGCAAAGCCTGATACTCAGATTGTTTTTTTTTACTTGGAATGCTGTGAATTTGTATGGGCTTTCCGGCTGGAAGATGCCGTCATCGTTCAGCCACCTCTCCGGGCGAAAAGCTTCGGCATCAGCACCCCACAGGTACTCCATTCTCCCCATTGGATATGGCTGATAGAACACAACATCATCTTTCCTCACAGTGTAGCCTCCAGGTAGAGTGTCATCCGAGAAGCAAACCTTACTGTCCTGCAATTGCAAACCATTCGAAAAAATTAACTTCATTTCGATACTTTCATAGTGAAAGCGAGCTTTATGGATTTGCTCTTATGATATCATAAGATAAGAATGCGTATAATAAACCCAATATGATCTCGTTTATAGCCTAAAGCCCTAAACTGACACTTACCATGGGGCCGGGAGGAAACAACCTAAGTGTTTCGGTGAGCGCAGCATGAAGATACTGCATTTTGTTAAGCGAATCCTCGCTTATCGTCCCCGCGAACACATCGAAAGCTGCCGCAGGCTCCGCGGCTTCAGTTACTTCCATGATTTCTTTGCGAATCTTCTCTTGAACACGAGGGTTCTTGCAAATCAAGTAGAAGAACCAGGCAAGTGTGCCTGCTGTGCTATCTTTCCCAGCAAGCACAAAGTTGAGTATTATGTCCCTCAAGTACTCCAGGCTGATGCTTTGTGGATCCTTTTTTCGCTCGTCGAGAAATCTCGATAGGATGTCTTCGTTCTGTTCTTCGGTTCAGATCGAATAAGAAACATTAATCTTCCGGCAGATCGGAGGAAGTTGACGGTGTAAAAGGAGTTACTTACTGGTTCATTCCCTGTTTCTGAAGTCTGTTCAATCCTGATACTGATCAATCTGTACACATACTCATCGACCAGCTTGATTTTGTCTCTGAGTTTTGCTTCAGATCCAATGTTCAGATACCTCATGGCCTTCCAAAGGGGGTTTATGTATCGTAAAACGAGCAGCTCATTGGCGGCATCGAACGACTTTGCGAACTCATTCCCCCCTTGAGTCTGACCAGAGTCGTCCAAGCAATTCAACTCTACTCCGAACCCGATTCTGAATATCGAGTCCATTGTCAACTTCATCAGTAGGTGCTGTCGGTCGCAAAATTCAGACTTTAGGAGTCCTACACGAGGCTGTAAATGAACTCGAAAGCAAAACGACTTCATACTTACCTGAACATCGAACTTTTCGTTGCTTTTGGCATAGGATGAAACAACATGAGCAAGCTTAGATGCATTTTTCCTGAAGATTGCAGAGCTAAAATCTCTCAGGGCCTTTGTGGAGAACCCATAACTGGCAAGCTTTCTCTGGTGCCGCCACTTATCGCCGTCGACTACGAAAATTCCATCACCAAACATATCTTTCAAGTTATCATAGTTCATCCACCCCTGAAAGCAAACAAGTACTAGATTATTATCTCAGCACTACTAGAACGAACAGTAAGTAAATGAATCAAGAAATTGTGAATTGTTGATTATCAATATGATAAAACAATCAAAATAAACAAATAAATTTGAAATATCAATTTCACTGACCAACTAAACAAGTTTAAAAATATAAAATTTTAAAACAATTAAACAAGTAACATCTAAACGAATCAAGTTAAAGTTTATAAAAATTAAAAATCAAATCAAACTTAAATAATCGTTTTTGATTCATTTTAACTTCAATTTTGCTCGGCTCAGTTATCTTATAAATCAAGTTTGAACAATATAATATTTGACTCGACTTGACTCGTTTACTGTCCTTGCTAAAAATTAACTCCAACCATAGAGTATTTACTAGTACCTTTCCATAATTCTGGAAGTTGGTCTTGAGGAAGTACTCCACAACAATAGGATCACTGGTGTAGATGTACTGGCAGAAGGGACTCAAGAACCTGAAGGTCTTGTGCTTGCGCGAGAGCTCGGTGTGGTAGTCGTAAATCCTTGAGAAGTTTAAAATCTGATGCAGAATTGTCCCAACTGCAGGAGCATATTTCTTCTTCTTCTTCTCGTTGTCGCTGCTGCTGCTGCTGCTTGATCGAAATAGAAGTGCAAAGGCGCACACAGCTGAAAAGAGAAGGCCTAATGTTGCAGTGATAGTGAAAAAGTCCATGCTTGCTCCAGGTGAAGAAGCAAGCTGGTCTTTGTGATCACTTGGGAAGAAGAGGACGGAGAGAAATAATGAATTGGACGTCTCTTTCTGGATAAGTCTTCATTGCTGTAGATAGCTTGCAGAATTTCTGTGATTGTGGTTGGAAAAGGGGAGATGAATCCGAGGGCTTTGGCTGACTTTCCGAGCACTACATTGTTTTCTAATTGATGCCACTTTGTGGCTGGGACCTTCATCAGATATTTTCTTGGTGGTTTGTGGACTAATAAGCCACGAATATTTGTGGCATCAGAAATGTCAGTCTTTGGAGATAGATGGCGATATTTTTACCCTTTTCCGTGGGGCTCGCTGGGACCACTTTTGCACCAATAGTAGACGAGATGGGATTGGCTCCCTCAGTCGAACGAGACAGCCGGCCAGTGCGTCGGCTGGATCCCATTACGATCAGCTACACCTTAACTCGTATCGCTTGTAGCGTCCGTTATTTTAGGCAAAATTCCGGCTTCAGATGGTAGCGGACGTATTATAGCCAATCTTCGATGTAACGCCTCTCTCCGATCTCGAGCAGAAGCCGGTGATCGATGGGTCTCGCGACGGCGAACGGAGATTCCCAGGCGTCCGGCCTCAGGTTCCTCATCTACGGCCGCACCGGCTGGATCGGCGGCCTGCTGGGCCGGCTCTGCGCCGACCGCGGCATCGCCTTCGCCTACGGCTCCGGCCGCCTAGAGAACCGCGCGCAGCTCGAGGCCGACATCGCCGCCGCCGCCCCTACCCACGTCTTCAATGCCGCTGGTGTCACTGGTCGCCCTAACGTCGACTGGTGCGAGACCCACCGGGCGGAGACCATCCGCGCCAACGTCGTCGGCACCCTCACCCTCGCCGACGTCTGCCGCGAGCGCGGCCTCATCCTCATCAACTATGCCACCGGATGCATCTTCGAGTACGACGAGAAGCACCCTCTCGGCTCCGGCGTTGGGTTTCTGGAGGAAGACACGCCCAACTTCGTCGGTTCCTTCTACTCCAAGACCAAGGCCATGGTACGCCTTCATCTCACTTGCTGTTCTAGAACTGAGTACCTTCTAAGCGATCGATTCAATTTCCGATTCATTTCGCCATTTGTTTTGGGGGATTTTAAATTACTAGAAACAGCCATTTTGATATAGCTTAACACTTTTGTCGGATCCAGTATTATCCGATGGCATCGATCTAGCTTCTGGACATCGATATGCTTGTTCCAAGTTCATTTCCCCCCCTTTTCTCGATCTGTGTTCGTTGATCCATCCAAATGCTTAAAGTTCTCTTGCAAATTACATCGACGTGAACGAATGAAAAGACTTCCTTGTTCCTTATGATCTCAGATTCCATTGTCAATTTGTTTGCTATTTCTCTTCTTTATGGTTTCTAGTAACTGCATTCAGTTTGATTGTCGATTAAGGTCCTCTTCGTGTTCAACAGGTCGAAGAGCTGTTGAAAAACTACGAGAACGTTTGCACGCTGCGCATCCGATTGCCCATCTCATCAGACCTAACGAACCCTCGCAACTTCATCACGAAAATCACCCGCTACGATAAGGTCGTCGACATCCCCAACTCCATGACAATCTTGAACGAGCTCTTGCCGATATCGATCGAGATGGCAAAGAGGAACCTCACTGGCATATGGAACTTCACCAATCCAGGAGTCGTCAGCCACAATGAGATCCTGGAGATGTATCGAGACTACATCGATCCGGAATTCACCTGGAGAAACTTCACCCTCGCCGAGCAGGCCAAGGTAATCGTCGCCCCGCGAAGCAACAATGAGCTAGATACAACCAAATTGAAGAATGAGTTCCCTAAGCTTCTCCCAATCAAGGAGTCACTGATCAAGTATGTCTTCCAACCAAATAAGAAGGCACCCATCACGCCCTAAGTCGATCTAGCATTCTTCGAAAAATAAGTGTGTAATGGAGGTTTAATTATGGCTCATAAAATGAAGATGGAAGCTCTAACTCATATCGAAACTTTTTAAACCATTTCAATTTAATCCATTTTTTTTAAGAAAAGGGTAAAAGCTTAGACTGTTTGTAGTAGTAGTTAAAGATCAAGTTGGAGAACTGCTCGCCACTGCGAACCCTACGGATTGAGAAGAGCGTAGCGGATTCGATCTACGCCGAGCAGCGGCCATGGCGAATGGATTCGCCGACAAGTTGGTCTCCTTCCAGGCCATCACTGGCCTCGAGGACCCCGATCTCTGCACCGAGATCTTCTCCGCCCATAACTGGGATCTGGAGCTCGCCATCGCCTCTTTCACCTCGAATGGCCCTTCATCCTCCTCCCCCGGCCTCGCCTGGAGGATCGCTACCCTCCCCTTCTACGTCGTCTCCGGCGCCGTCGGCCTCGGCTTCTGGATCGCGGGCGGGGTCTTCTCCCGCGTCGTCGGCCTCCTCGCCGCGCCACGCGGCGCCGAGGGCGTCCGCCTGATCCCACTCTCGGCCTCCACGGCCGAGGCGGCGGACTTCGTCGCGGCCTTCGAGAGGGATTACCCTGCCGACACCAGGCCTCGCTTCGCGGCGGAGGGGTTCATGGACGCTCTACTGCGCGCGCAGCGCGAATTCAAGTTGATGCTCGTGTACCTGCACTCCCCCGAGCACCCTGATGTGCCAACCTTCTGCCGGCGAACCCTGTGCTCGTTCCCGCTGGTGGCTTGTCTAACTGAACATTTTGTGGTTTGGGGCGGGAGCATAAGGAGAGAGGAAGGATTCAAGATGAGTAATAGCCTCAAGGCCTCTCGCTTTCCCTTCTGCGCCATAGTCGTCGCCTCCAACAACCAAAGAATTTCTCTCCTTCATCAGGTACTGTAATTCATTCTCTTGGACTTTATCTATGGATTTCAAGGAGATCGTCTAAGATTAGATTCTTGTTGTCATCAGAGAAGAAGCTTTTTGCAATAGCTACCTGATTCTTGCCTTTTTTTGTTTGGAATGCTTTAAAGCAATTCACACATCTGATCGTTGAGGACATTTATCATGCCCATGATCTTTGTATACTCGCAATTTGTATTCTTATAAAAAGAAGTTGCCAGTTAACATAGCTGAAAGGAAGTTAGTATATCTGAATATGACTGGAAATACAATCTTAGAATTGATTTTTACTCTTCAAACTCAAAGAAAAACTCCAGGGTGTCAGATTCTGTGTTTACAGCATGTACTCTATTTCTACTTCTCCTGTTGGATGTATACTTGGCATAATGTACATTATTTCGTGTCGGTAATCTGTATGCTATTTTCTTCTCCATATACTTTTTAGTGGTGTCAGATTCTTTTACATGTTATGCAGATTGAAGGCCCTAAGGCACCTGATGAAATGCTTACATTGCTTCAATGTGTAGTTGAAGAACGTGCTCCTTCATTAATTGCTGCAAGACTAGAAGCTGAAGAGCGGCGAAACAATCATTGTTTACGGGAAGAGCAAGATGCTGCATATAGAGCAGCACTTGAGGTTGATCAAGTATGTTGTTGTTTTTATATTAAATTGACTGTTTTGGTTTATCAATGGCTTTATGCATCTGTGCTATTCTATCATTGGATGATGTACTACATTTATTACAAGTTTTATGTTCACCATGTCAGCATTTAGAACCTACAACTTGTCACAAACCAGGCAAGAGAGCATCAACTGAAAGAGTTAAAGAGAGGCTGAAGAAGCTGAAAGTAAGCGTAAGGAAGAAGAAGTGGCCTTGGCAAGAGCAGCTCGTGAAGCTGCTGTAAAGGAAGCTGCTCTTGTTAGAAGGCGGCAAGAGAAAGCAATGTCATTGTGTGCTGAAGCTGATAAGGGGCCTGACGTTACACAAGTAAGTGTCACAGAACTCCTTATTTTCTGAATTTGAATACTCCAGAGTTCATACTCGTTGAAGCTGTCTATTGAAGATAATCTGCTGAGAAAAGGACATGGCAAGAGGCTCTTTCAAATTAACAATGCTACTTGACTCTTTCCAGTAACTATCAAATGAAGTGTGTATTTTGAATTTTCTTCACAACAATATTTTCGGATTATTTGCTTGGTGTTTGTAAAACTTCAAAACCTTTTCTGTTACAAAATAATTATCTATGTTTCTCATGGCATTGAGTTTGGTGAGATGATTGGAAACTAGAGAAGCTGAAATTTGTAGAATAAACAAGAAATCATGATCTTTGCTAATTTGGGGCATACATTAATGGTGAATTTTTTAACATGTTCATTATCAATTGAAACCAGCAGTTAAAAGTGTTCTCATACATGCAATTTTCGACCTCAGATTGCTAGATTTCAGAGGAAATATAATGAAGAGTTAGGGAAGTTATGATTGAAGTCGTTCTTATGCTGTTTATGAGACAAACTAAAGTTTATTTTTATATGGAACTTATGCATACCAAGTTGCATTTATTTTGGTGCTGAAGTCGAGCATCTAACTAGGTTATTAAAATTTGTTTAATCATAATCTCTAGTAGCAAAACTGATGCATTTTTTTAGTATCAGAACTGATGCAGATATCACGATCACTTTCAGGTACTTGTTCGATTCCCAACCGGAGAGCGCAGGGAAAGAAGGTTTCATAGTTCTGCAACGATCAGCTCTCTATATGACTACCTTGATTCCTTGGGATGTTTGGAAGCAGAAAACTACACCCTAGTTTCAAACTTCCCCCGTGTAACCTACGGATCTGAAAAGCATTTGTGGACGTTAAGAGAGGCTGGCTTGCATCCACAGGCAAGCCTTTTCGTCGAGATTGACTCATGAGAAATGCAGTCAAGATCTCGGAACTTTTGCTTGAAGCAAAGAATACTAGGATAAAGGATTTCATGAACCTAGTTAGCTTAATTGAAGGTCAAATTCTCATGGAATGATCCAAATGTGCTGTTAGTAAAATAAGTTGAAGTACAAGTTTAACTGCCCTCGCAAAGATAATTGTTGCCCTTAAAAATTTCTTCATGTTTGTTGACGAAATGAACAAAGCATGATTTGAACACATCTAATTCTCTAATTCCTTGAAACAATTGTAATTTGGATTATAGGTGTCTTGCCTTCTTTTGTCCTGTTTGTGTATACATGTAATTTAATTTTTTATAATAAGTAGACAGTGAAAGGGAGCTTATAAAATGGTTACGGTATAATTTAGGAGTCATGATTCGAATCGCGAAAATAATCTCTTGCTAAGTAAAATAAGATTGGGTATAATAAATTTTTTTCTCGGGATCTTAGATTATCGAGAGCTTTATGCATCGGATTGTTATATACTTTAATGCTACAAATATATATTATTTGTATTTCATAAATCACCGATTACCTCAGATTTAATTTGATATTATATAATTTATTATTATTATTATTATTATTATTATTTGATAGATTAAATAAATAAAGCTTATTATTATAATTTAATAATAACTAACATAAATAAAATATCATTAAAGATACTTTAGTTTTAAAAAAAATAAATTGGGTTTCTTTTGGGCCGATAATTAACCACCGGCCAGCCCAGGTTTACGAGCCCTATATAATGTCTTTCTTTACCTTGGCACGATACCTTCACAAGCACTCCGCCTCGCGACAAGGAGCCGTGCTTCTCGCTAGGGTTTCCAGCGCTTCTTCGTTCTGATCTTTTATCCTTCGGTTAGGTTCGATCTTCGGACTGATGTTTTCGTAACTCTTTTTTGATTTATTCTTGCTTACAAATCTGCTTCGCCTGCAGGTTTGCTTTGGATTTGACTTGGGACGATGAGGCCTGTGTTCTGTGGAAATCTCGACAATGATACTAGCCATTCGGACCTTGACCGGCTCTTCTCTAAGTATGGAAGGGTAGATCGCATCGACATGAAGTCCGGTATGTTACTCTTTTTTACTTTTGTTTTCGTTTTCATTTCCTGGAGTGGCTTACTTCTGGCCTTTTGGGGAACCAGAATAACAATTTACGATGCTAATGTTTCCACGAGGACTCTTCTTTTATTCAATTTTATGCCCGTATCTCTTTGATGTTCTCGTTCCTGATGTACTACTATCTTGTAAAATTCAGTGACAAACTAGTTCAGTTATATTTGTGGGCTGATGAAGGAGATTTGTGTTCTTGGATGAATGAACTAATGTTGATTTGGGTTTATAGGCCTTGGTTAAATGATTGAGCCCAAGTTAATGAGTTAGTTCTTTCATCTAGATGTGTATTTAGAAAGAGTTTCTCAATGCTATACTACATACTCAATATGGACTAAACCAATTCACATATAGTTGTATCCTTAATGTTTTTTAATTATAATTTTGATAATTTTAATAGGCTATAAATTCACTGAAAATCATATTTTAGTTCAAAATGCTTTGGCCTCCAAGGCATCATGGCAAATCAATATTGTGTGACACTCGATCTTTATAATGATACCTTTCTAGATATAGGGACTGTTTGTTCTCCCTGGCTATCATCTGTAATATTAAGGGGTATGTAATGTATTTGTTTCCCTTTCGTGTTTAAGGTAGAGAGATATTCATGGACTTCATTTACATATGAAGGGATTTACTTTCATTGTTTAGTTCAGAAATTCTCTTTGAATTTTTCTTGCAATCTAGACATCCATCACATCAGGTTTGATACTTTTATGCTGATATTTGCCTACTTGGTGCTACTCTCATCTAACTCCTTTGTTTCTTAAGATGCTTAATGCTTCTCTTTAGCTCAGATAGCCAAAGCTTATGAGAAAATCTTAATGCATTCACCATCTATGCTTTCCTTGAGAGACCTGTTTTCATGATATGCCATTTTTTAAGTAACTCTATGTGCCTTGTTTTATAAATATGTGTGTAGAAATTGACATTGGCTCATGGTTTTGTTGCTCTTTTGCATCATTGCAACTAGGGTTGGGGCCTTTGAACATAACATTAATTTTTCATTGGTGACACTCCATTTCTTGAACCTCCCAAACCTAGCATTAGGGGAGCCTTGTGTATTTGTCACACCATTAATCGAATTTAAATATGTAAGAGCATGCAAATATTGCTTTTGCCTAAATATTGTTGTACAATATCTTGGTAAAACTTTTGGCAATAAGATGAACAATTAATTCACACAAATAAAGTCACATAGTCACATTAGTTTGCGGTTAATACTATTGGTGACTTAATAATTTCAGCATGTTGCTATAGATTAACTGGAACAGGGTTGTGTGATTAAAAATTCAGCTTAACAACTACCAATATACCATAGCATTTTTTGCATATTAATTAATCTCCTTGATTCTTTAGTCTTCTTTTTTTTCTTTGGTATAAAACTATCTCCAAGATAGTCAACTTTAAGATGTTTCATAAGTTAAAACAAGAAATTCACAAACTTATTGATTGGGAACATGATTTGTTCGATATTCATGTGTTCAACTACGATGAGAGTGAATTCTCTTGTAAGGATCGAGAACTATAATAGATTGGTGAAGAATGCCAATTTTTAAAATTTTGCTTTTACGCAGGAACTACTAAGGAAGCAGAGCTTTTTCTAGACTCTCCAAGTTACATTCAAAAACCATCCATGTCAAAGGAAATCTTTCTCTCAGAACTCAGAACATCAACTCCATCAATATGCAACTTTCTTCATATACATCAAACAAACTCATGATAAGAATTGCATTGCCCAAAGTTCTTGCCCAAGCTTGATAGTTGAGGATCTGTACCATCTTGCCATGCCATCAGATTTAATCATCATTCCATGTCTACAGAATGTATCACCATGTCATGCCCTCAGATATCGTCATTTCATGCCAGCTGAACACTTTCTCTAATCACAGGGAGGCATGTTCAGCGATGACTTCTTATCACAATTTCAGTTGTATGACTTTTATGTTTTGTTTGTCGTAGTAGAACTTTTTCACCTTCATTATGTTCATAAGTCCTACATAAAATTTGCAGGTGTAATGTTATTTTTCTATTTTCAGTGAGATATTAGCATGAAGAAAAATTGGAAGTATACAGTTGTTGGATTTTTCCTCATTAAATTTTATAATTTGTTGTGGCAGGATATGCATTTGTTTATTTTGATGATGAACGGGATGCAGAAGATGCCATACATAGACTTGATGGCATACCTTTTGGTTATAGTAGACGCAAGCTGTCAGTTGAGTGGTCAAGGGTAATAAAACTTTTTATTTTATTACCATAGTAGGTTTTTTGGGTTCTAGCGGTAAACATTATCTAACATATCTGATCACGAATGTTTGGTGTTCCATAAGATTCTAGGTTTATATCTATTAGCATTTGCTGGATAATGAAAATATGGGAGAAAAATGCAACTGTAATATTTTTTATTCTGAGATCCCAATAGACAAATAAATGAATTTAGGTTCACTAATTTGGCATGCAATATTTGTTCAAATGTCATTCGGTCAGTTATCCTTACTACATCACCAAATATCTACTTTTGCTTAAACTATTTCACCAACATTCAGCTTTGGTATGATAATACTTGAATAAACTGCCATTAATGAATCAATCTTTAGTGAGATGTTCCTTCTAAAATGTTTCTAATATAGTTGTACTATTAGTAGAAATTTGATCTTAATTAATATAATTCTTTTTTTTATAAAGGGAATATGTAACTTAAGATACCAAAGGATCACATTAACAACCCATAAGACTACATGCTGATAATATCACTAGACATACATATTCCTGCTAAAATGTTTTTGTTCTACTGTTTACTATTAATGAGAAATCGATCTTAATTACAAACACTATTTTTAATGAAGAGATTATGTACTTGGATATCAAAGGATGACCATCAACAACCTCTTCAGAATATATGCTTTATCACTAGATAAAAAACCAATAAATTTGTAGAGGGTGAAAATGGTTCTAAAACACAGGGGTACAGGAATCCATGGTATAACTATTTTATTTTATTTTTATTTTTAATATTTTATGTGAACTCTCCAGCCAGAAGAAGCTTTAAAGGAAGTACAAAAATGCAAGCAGAGGTTCATGTTAAAATGAGAAAGTGAATGGAGCAGAATAGTTAATTTTGGTCTACTCTGTGACTGTTTGAGCCTTGCCTTCTGTTCATTTTATCTGGATGTGAATTCTTTTTTAATCTATATTACTTAATGCACCTAAGTTGTGCAGACTGTTCTTGCTGCAATGCAGAAGACTGTTGTGGAAATCAATACTTTTGCATCTCTCCTTGTTAAAAGGATCACGAGCAAATGCAAAATATTGGATCAATGACCTTTTTCAGTGAGTTATGAAGTCGGCCAGAGTTGTAGGGGGTTGACTTCAAAAAAGAACAGCCCTTATCTTTCTGGTTATTTGTCCTGCCTTAATAAATAAGACAAGGAATTTAGGCTAATTCCTATTATCAGGTGTTTGGATCCATCTTTGTTCAAAGCTTTGGGATTAATCATCAAGATGCAACAGTATGACCCAAATCAGAGCTGTGGATATTTATACAGAATGTGCATAATGATACCCAACAACATTGATTTCTAGATATTCTAGTTCATAACATTGTTCCATATTTTCTGCTTTAAAGCATTTCACTTGTCTAATTTTTCAGCAAGGAGAACGTGGGCGGGATCGTGATGGTTCTAGACCAGCGGCAAATACAAAGCCTACTAGAACCTTGTTTGTCATCAATTTTGATCCAATTCGTACTAGAGATAGAGATCTTGAAAGACATTTCGAACCTTATGGGACAATTACTAATGTTCGAATTAGAAGGAACTTTGCATTTATTCAGTTCAAGACCCAGGAAGAAGCAACCAAAGCTCTTGACAACACCAACATGAGGTTAATTGTTTCTGTCTTTCCGCCCTTGGAAATTTCTAGTTTTCCACATGTTTATTCAATTCAGTGTTGATTTATGCATGGACTCTTTCTTTTTTTTTTAATTGCAGTAACAATTTTTAAACTAAAAAACTGCCTTTGTGCTAATTTTTGCTGACTATCTCTCGCTGCATTTTCCTACTGGTTAATGCAGCAAGATATTGGACAGGATGGTGACAGTCGAGTACGCATTCAGGGACGACGATGCTGGAGGTCATGACCCGCGCGATAGCCCAAGAAGAGGTGGTGGTGGTGGTGGTAGGCATGAAGATAGATCCTATGGACGCTCAGACAGTCCTGTATACCGAAGGGGCAGGTCGAGCCCTGACTACAGTCGAGCTAGGAGTCCTCTATATGACCGGTATGACGGCCCCTCGTATGGCAGGAGCAGGAGTCCCGAGTATGGTCGTAGTCGGAGATGAGGACAGCGAAACATCCCGGAATCAGGTGCTTATGCATCACAAGCCACATCCATCCAGTTTGTGATTTCTTTTTTCTAGTATTGCTTCCATCATGTTCTATTGCTGACCGCTGGAACCGATCTGCATCTTCTGGTTGGCAGCCATTCTCCTCTTTGACGGTACAAGGTTGCGATCGAACAAATTTCAGGATGATCTTACCTATGGTATTTCTATTTCTCAAGCAGTAGCAGCTGTTGCTAGACATGAACATGATGTTGTACCAGGATGACTCTATCTCTATTCCTCTTTTAGCAGTTGTTTCCTTACCTTAGTTCAAGTTTACCCGACTGTGGAAATATTTCGGCGAACCAGATGAAATTATTAGTTTTTTATTTATTTATTTTGCAACCGATTGGATCGAGCAGAATAAGTTTTAATCATTTAGTTTGGGTCTAGATTAATTTATGGTGTTTTGAAATCGTTAAAATGCGGACTTGAAAAGTCAATTTTAGTATTAGATGAAGATATTTCATTTTGTTTTTTTTAATACATTTTTTGCAAGCTAGAGAGGTTTGTGTGATGGAATATTTTTTAAACAAAAGCATAAAATTAAAAGATAAATTAAATTAATATTTTTAAACGACACTTTTTAACCTATTTGAATTTATTCAAAATGAATATTGTAAATCATTTATTTTTATTCTTTATAAAAAAAATATTAGTTAGTTACGTTTATTCCAATGAAACAACGAAGAGAAAACGTTACCAGGCATCTACACAGGCTTCCAACTGATCCCATACCTGAAAAAGAACCTGAAACAGGAAATGTCTTCTTTGAAACGTTACCAGGAAACTCTCGTATTCGATAGACGATTTGGAGTTCAACAATAAAAATAGCGACTAAAACTGTGGTGGTGGTACAAATCATAGCCCGGAGGAACAACGACATAGTGATCATTCAATCTTATCGTGGAGGTTCACGACCAAGTCGTGTGCATCGTCCAAAAGCTTCCAGATATCAAGTTGCCCTGCCATGCTGTTGCACTCTCTGAGAATGTCTTCCATACTG
The DNA here is from genome assembly GCA_038050645.1 of Hedychium gardnerianum. Classification (NCBI taxonomy): domain Eukaryota; kingdom Viridiplantae; phylum Streptophyta; class Magnoliopsida; order Zingiberales; family Zingiberaceae; genus Hedychium; species Hedychium gardnerianum. The sequence goes on along the minus strand of JBBUKS010000113.1, from coordinate 5,386,709 downwards.
TTGTACTTCTCTATGATCAGCTTCCTCCTCTGCAAGACTGATGCTGCGATGGCATAGAGCAACAAGTCATCGGTGGGCGGTGCTTGTAGCCTGATTCTTCCCCACGCGGATTTCCCTATCCCGGCCCGTATTGCTGCCTGATCTGTCCACATAACCTCCCACAAGCAGAGGGTCTGTTCAAAGGTTAGCTCCCTGCGGAAGACGACCACAACCATTCTGTACACAAAGAAGCAATCCTCAGCTTGAAGCTTCTCCAGGTGCCTATAGAGATGAGAATCCTTCGACTTAATGATCTTAGAGACGATGCTTAGTTGTCTCTTGATGCCTACCTCATCGAGTCGGAAGTTATGCCTAGCTTTCTGCATGAATCCAACGAAGCACCAAAAAGCTTCATCATCATCCTCTATGACAGCGAGTATGGGAGACAGAAGGTCACTCATTCCTTGGCAATAGCCAATTTCAGGATCATAGAGTGCATAGGCTTCTAATATCGCGACCAGACGTGCAGCGTGGTAAATCCTGCATGGCTCCAAGTGTTCGTAGTCTTTCAAACCGACACAGGTAGCAAACTTGACAGCATTTTCTCTTGATACTTCAGCTTGGGATGGATTATAATTTCTCCACTCATCATTGGCTCGAATAGCATCCAGTCGCATGATGCGTTGCCATGTTGTGAAATTCTCATCTCTTTGAGGAGATTTAGGGATCTCTCCTATGGAGGAAGCAATCTTAGTAAGTTCGGGATCAACTTCACCGAGTCTTGTGGCAGGGGAGGATATTCTAATGCTGCCGGGCTCTTCCTCAATGGAGGATTCACTGAAAGAAGATTCTGTATCATCTGCAATACTATTTTCGTCGTCTTCCATAATAACATGGTCAGGTGTACCTGATTCCTTGTGCACTATGTGATCTAAAGTGCCACTGAATGGGCTTTCTTGTTCATTGCCATTTTCATCGCCATGATTTAACAATTGCCAACATCGGCGTCTCAGTTTTTCATATATCTTCCTGTAATAACAACATAACACTTAAATCTAGTAGGAAGAGTAAACCAACTTGTCTCATTGACAATAATTGTATCATTCGTTAACTGCAACAAGAGGAAATGATGGCAAATATTTGCTTAACAGACTGGAACATAAACCTCTTTTGTACTTGAATGACATTTCTTTCAGCCCTTGAACTCCTCAGGTCATAGCTACACATCAGAGGATACAGATCAATAAAAGGCTCAAGTAGCAGATATCTGAGAAAAGATTGTAATATTGCTACGTGTTCAAAATATAATCACAGAATCATGAAAAAGAGCTCATATGAAACATAATTTCCCACACAACTTTCAACTTATTGCAACAGAAAGTCATTTAGACAGTCAAATTTTGGTCCTTGTCACTTGCTTCGATAGCAACAATAACGTAGCATTAGTTAGGGACTGTATAAATGAGTTATTTCATGATGAGCCCCACAAGCATTGTGAGCTATTATTCTATCTCCGTATAGACTTTTCCCTTCATTTTAATTAAATTTGTTTCATTAAGCATAACAATGATAGATTTTTTCCCCCAAAGGGATTTGAAGATAACCGAGTGAGAGAACAAGCATATTGGTGGCAACTTGTATAGTGGGTCAACATGAAATGGTCTCTTAGAGTGCATGATAAAGTATATCAAGAAGGTTCATAAAATTTAATGGCCGAATTCATAATCAAAAGATAATTTGTCCAATGACCATCATAATAATGTTGAAGATGATGTAGCTTCTTAATTTTATTCCATCATTGTGCTCTAATCAATACTATCTAGCTAGTAATGCCTGAGCAATTCAATTGTTGTAGTTATATTCATGTGGTCTCTTTCTGGCCTCTTTGCATGCCTTGATGTTTATCTTGTTCCAACTTCTCTAACCATAGGCCTCAAAATCAGTCTATCCCATTATGAAGTGACACAGCTGTATTACAATCGGCTTTGGCATATCCTAATTTTGTTCGGGAAATTAGGCATTCAAGAGTAAGGCGTAGAAATCAACATATAGATGATTCCCTATATTGGGATAACAGATTCCTTTTGTATATATATATATATATATATTTGTCTACCTTTACCCACATCTTCAACTTTAATGTTTCAACTAATTGATCTTTATTCTAATAAGCATACAAGAAATAATAAAAAATTATAAATTTATAGTGTATGTTACAAGGAAACAAACAATTTGGCAAAAAAGGTGAAATCTATCACCCTGGCGACCCATCACGACTGTCCCACACTAATAGGAGGGAGTAAATTAAGAAACCGAAGTAGGCCACCATGTGGGAGGGTATATCCACGGCTTTTGCCGGGATTCAACTCTTGCTTGAATTCGACAAATCTTCCACATGGTGACCAACATGAAGATATGAAGATATAGTATGTAAAAGTAAAATAATTAGCAAGATATGAAGATATAGTATGTAATCTATAATATCTATTATATTAGTATATTATATCTACAAACTTTATAGAGAGGAAAAAAGAAAGATGTGCAACATATAATCAGTATGTAAAAGCAAAATAATTAGCAAGATATTGAGATATAGTATGCAATCAACAATATCTACTGTACTAGTATTAGTATTTATTGGTCATAAATATTGTATCAACAAAATTTAGAGAACTATACATATCATGCACAGCACATTAGCATTATTTATTACATAATACATCAAAACCAAAATATAATGGAGAAAAATCATTTTTAGATAGGAAAAATTTATGATATAATCCCTAGATAATTATAATGGTAGATTTAGAAAAGAAAAGAATATTTTGTAATTAGATTGATATGATAAAGGACATATGATAACATATTTAATAGTGTTAGATTGAAGATAATCTTTAGAAACTGAAAATTATAAGTAGGATTATAATTGATTATTTAAATGTAGTTTCAGCAATGACAAAAGTTAGAGAATAATTGAGATAGACGAACAAAATGTTCATTTTAGTAGAAGCCACACATCTGTAAGATCTATTTATGAAAGTCACATTAATTATTTTATAGTTTTTTATTATTCACCATTTTGTTTCCTACAAGCATATCATGTTAATGCTTGCAACCATTGCATCTGTTAATTTTAATCATTTCATGGAAGGTGTTTCTATATTGCAAATTACCTACCTAATCTTGTAACTATATACTAGCTTCTTTATTACCGTTGATGGTTGACCTATAATAATGTGAAAATCCTTAACTATTTTGCATCACATCTGGGCAATGATGTGACTGATTGCTTTCTCCTTGCCCACCCTTTTGATGTGTTCAGGTGGTAAAGGGCCTAAAGGCGTATTGTGTTAGAATGAAGACCTAGATTTTTAATGAATACAGTTAAGAAACATACTCATAAAGTTCTAATATTTTTCTACAAAGAATGTGAGAATTTAATGCAACCTTCAACCTTTTACATTCGAGCTTAACTTCAAAATTGGTGACTTTGCTGCCCTTTTACACAAGACCAGATAAACCAATGGTGAAGCATTTTACAACACAACAATGTAATCACAAAAAAACAACAGACACTCATTACTAAAATTATCATATTATAAATGTGCTAATAAAGTAAGGATTCAAGCTTCTGGTTGAATAGGTTTTAATCCGTCCCATAAATACTACACATGCTTATAAGCAAGCAATGGTTTAAAAGATGGTCACTCCCTATAGAAATTGACCAAAGGTTTTTTCCTATTTTCTCATCTCATGTTGCAGAAGAGGAATGTAAAGAATTCAGTGATAGTCTTTCTATCATGTAACTTTGTTTCTAAGGACAAACAATTTTGTATAGCTTTCTGATATCCACTATATGATTATATATTGGTTAACACTTACAATCTTATTTGCATCTTGTTATCTATCATGAGGTAGATATAAATAAAATATATGAAGTCCTCAAGGGCACTTTAAATTATCATTTTTTTAATATAAAAAACTAACTATTTATGGTGAGCGCATATTTTGGATTTTGCACCTATCTGCATAACACATCCCTAAGTGATGCAAATACTTTGAACTTTAGATGCAAGCTTAAGATAAGAATTAAATGATGAATTAGATAATTAACACAAAGGCCTTACAAACAAGAAGTCAAAGAAAACAATGCTGACAAATTAAGGGGTAAAAGACAATACAGATTATATTTTGCAGCCTATTTTAAAGTTAAACAAGGTATCAAACTGTTCAGAAAATATGGTTTAGAGTCTCACACTCCAAGAAGGAAAGGCCAGACTTCAGGCCTGATGCTTGGGTCAACTCCCTGAATCACAATTAAAAGTAATTGCTTCAAATGTATTCATATTTTTTTTGTCAAAATAGATCATATAACTAATATAAGCATCAGAAAGTGACATTGAACTACGAGGAGACTCTTACTGCAGTCCGAACTTTCTTTAAGAACTTAATTCCACCATCACGAAGCTTTCCATCAAAGGTGAAGAAATTGTTCCATTGGTGCCTAGTAAGGGGATGTTTCCCTTTCCTCCGAGACCATGGTGACCTAAGGCTGCCTCTGAAACACTATGATGATGTTATGAAAGAACTAAATGATGAAGAGTGTAAACATGGTAAAATTTAAAACAAACGATACTCTTATTCCCTTGTTATAAATGAATTTACAAAAACAGCCAAGAATGTTTTCATACATTTTCTGCCAAGTAATTTATCTCCCATAGATAACTAATCTTATATTTACTCGGTAAATCCAAATGTCATGTTAATTTCAGCAAGTAACACAGTCTATGGCGAAACAAGCAACCACAATGCAATACAGCTACCAGTTCAACAATGTGGTATTCCTGATATAAATAATAGAATATTTAATTTGATTGGCATGGTTCTTTCTGATAAAGTTCAGGAAGGACTAGTTATAATCCCTTTTAGAAGTTACAAATTTTCTCAGGATAGAAGAATAGGAACCTACTGTTCTTCTCAACTTTCATATAATAGTATAATCTAGTTATTTTGTGAAACAAAGCTAGCGTTACTTTCCTACTATTATTAAGAATAATAGCATCCATCAATCAGTGAGAGCGAAATTTAAGCTCGTCAAAAATACGAAATCGGTGTGTCTAACTGTGGATAAAGAGTAGGAAGAACATGACAGAGGAAAGATAATGAAAGAACAAAGTATATTTAGCTACTGTCTTTAGGTGAATTGGGAGAGTGTAGTTCTATACTGAATCCAATCGATGCTCAAGAGAAAAACAAGAAGGCACTGAAAAGGCATGGAAGAGAAAGGGAAAAGAGGACTCGCCGATCAGGAACAGGTGAGGAGGCAACAATGAGGAGCGATCTCAAAAGAATCCAGGGCGACCTAGGCGACGACGAAGATGGTGAATACGAACCCATACGGGTTCGTCGGAGGGCGCTCATCTACGGCATCCCTTTATCTCTCTTTCTTTCTAACCTGCTACTTGTCGGGAAGAGAAGGAACGAAAAAAGGAAGCGCCTATTCGGCTTTCTTTCTTTCTTTTACCTCCGCGTCGAGATGACGAGTGTGGCAGCCAGGGCGAGTCCGGCCATGGCCGTCACGCCGTAGATGACTAGGCCCTCATGCCACCGCCCGGCTCCCCCGTCTACGCTGGACCAGATCCACCCGCCGCCGCCGCCTCCCGCCGCACTGCCCATGAAGCTCCTGATTCCACGCTCCACCCAATTCGAAACCCACATCGATCGATCGACCGCCCGCCCGCCCCGCCGCCTCTTCCCAAGCTCGACAACTCCCAACTGCCCCGCCTCTCGATTTCACTTCGAAATAAAGAGCAGGCCGCGCAGGCGAAGCGATGATGGCAGCGCCACGGCATCGAGAGCAGAGATTCTAACTCCAAAGCAAAGCATTCGGAAACTTCCATTGCAACCCCAAAAGTTATCCTATTTTCAAACTTTTCCAAATATTTACAACTTTCAAAATGCTCCCTTCTATTATTATCTTTCAATCCTCGTATTTTTACCAAAACGGCCCATTTAAATTTGGATAACAATAAAAAAATACGTCCACTTTTGATTTATTATATATATAAAAAAAGGCACTCTATCCATCTCAATATATCTTATTTTTTAAAATCATCCTTATTTTTTATGCTATTGTAATAATTATGGATTCATACCTTCAACTTTAATTAATAAAAAAATTATTGTAATTGTTGGACATTTTAATTTTAATCAAAATTAATAAACTATATTCTAGTAATATTTTTTATCTGATCAATATTTATCAATATTATATTATTACCGTACTTTGATTTTAATCAATACTAATAATATGTATTGTAATAACTTAACTCGTACTTCGTCTTTGATCAACCTAAATCAATATTAATTAATGCATATCAATATTATATTATAACAATTATAAATCATATAAATATATTATTTTTATCAATATTAATCAATATTATATTATAACAACTACAATAATATAACTATTACATCGACACAATTTTGATAATTATTGTAATTACGTAATAATTATAAAATTATAATTAATAATTATTATTATTTTTAGCGGTTATAAATAGTAAAAAAATATTAAAATGATTGAAAAGTAAAATCTAAGAGGCAAGATGGAGTCTTTTTATAATGAATTAAAAAAAACGTCTTCGATTTCAATAAAAAGGTCATCCTTTTTTAGTTTTGTCCTATAAATTTAATAATCATTAAATTATGCACCGTTTTATAAAAGGGCGAATCTCATTTCCCAAACAGCTCAGTAGCTATTTAAAAATCTTTTAAAACATAAAAAAATATTTTAATGACCCTTCAATTGTCAAAATGAATATATATTTCCATTTTGATTATTAAAAATCATGAGGATATTTAACTAAAATATTTTGATAATTTTTTAATAGTTAATAAATATACACACAGTGCTATACTTTGTTGTTCTATATTAGATCCCAAGAAGTATAGGATTGTACATAAAGCAAAAAAAAAAAAAAAACTCGATGTTCAATAAGGCGACAATCTAACTAGAAACATAAGATGGCAGATTCATTCACCATATTACAAAAAAAAAAAAAGATGAAGAAAAAAGACACTTGAAAATATACAAGAGAGAGCCGTACACAAGGATCAATGTGCGAGTACATCTCGTTCGAGTAGAGGTTGAAGACTTGGGAGATACTGATTGACACGCTTTAGGCTTGGTCCTTGGCACGGCGGCCGATCAGTCTACACTGCTCCGGGAGCAAAGAACACAAGGCTTGCCCCTCTACATGAAGGAGCTCCCCGTCGATACCGCACCCATTGTTCGTGTTTGAGGCCGGTTTGATCTTCACAGACTTAACCTACAATATCAAGAACAAGATCATAAATGCAAGCCAGGCTCACTGGAGAGCAGAAATTTGAAGAACAAAAGATATGACAGTTTTAGTATACCTTAACATAGTCAACATAAGGGAGAGAAAGATGTCGACCGAATTGAAGATACATAAAGAATCTCATCAACCTCAGCCTTCCACTTCCGTTGATCAGTAGCAAATCCAAACACTTATCGTCGTGCTCTGCTTTTGGAGCAATGACCTGCGAGCTCAGACTCTGAACAGTCTTGCAAGAATGATTGCATACAAGAACAGTAAGAAACCGGCCTTTTTTAACAACCCACTTCTCTTCTAAGCTTGGAACTAGCTCCTCTTTCATCATCCCCAATTCAATGTCATCGGGTGGTGGCCCTGGCAGCTCAATCGGTTTCTCACTTTCCCAGTTCGGCACAGTGTCCCACTTTGGCTCGGAGTCCCACTTTGGTTCTGAGTCCCAGATTGGTCCTGGATCAGACACGGTCGAGGAAATGTCTTCTTTGTCATACAATGAGGTAGCTGTCCAAGAGCTTTTGGCATCGGTCGTGACAGTCAGACCCAGCCATGTTCTATCAGTTCTTGATTTTGATCTGGTCCTCGGCCAGTTTGGATTCGGGGACAGGTGAGGCTGCGGATGAAGGACTTCATCTGGCTCAGCCATTGAATTTCTTCCCAAGGATAAACGCTTTGATTTAGGATCAAGTGCTCGAACAAACTCCGATGGCTCACTGCTTGCAATTGTGCTACCAGTTGTTTCCGGATCACCTCCTGGAGTCCTAATTGAGTCAATGCTCGATAAACTCGAAGCTCTGGTAAGGCCTTCTTTTCTTGACCTCTGCAAATCCAGATAGAGGTCTGACATGTCGACTTTATGTTGTTCCACTGAAATTTTTTCTTCAGCACTTGCTGCCTTAGTATTTGGGAGATATTCCACATCAAAGCTGTACTTTGGCAAGCAAAGAATTTTAAGAAATCCAGCCACAAAATAGCGCAAGGGACCAAAGCGTTTCTGGTACTTCTCAGAGAGTTCCAGAACTGCAGGATTTAACATCGAAGATCTTGAGATAAGATAATTACTACTTACAAAACGATACTATTATTGTGTATATATAATCACAACTGAAATAAGGTAGAGGTGGGATATAGCTCACACAATTTCATTTGGTGTCATAAATTTTAGGACATGGTATAAATTTATAAGTGGCTCAGGTGTTAAAGCAATCTTCACCTCCAACTCGGCAACAAGGTCTGTAATTCTTGAAGGTGAACTAGGATGATGCTTAGGAGGGTCTCCATTATACAAATAGAAATAACAGGGAAGAAGAGGTTAATTTTCAGCTACCAACTTCATTATGTCACTACGGAATATGCAAGAACTGTCTGCATAGAAGCATAGCGTATGGACAGCCCAAAGGACGAGGTATTGGAGCATGATCGATCATACAACAAGAGATGGATAATAAAATATAGAAAGCAAAACAAATCCATGAAGTTACCATCACTCAGGAAGCCAAAGTATGAAACAGTTGTTCCAAAATGAGTTATGCCATTCTGGATCCATTTGACAGTAAGAACATCGGTCGCAGTGAGTCCACCCTGTAATCATGATACAGTAATGATGATAAGATAGAACTTGAATCAACTTGTATTTTTCTCTTTATTTTAGCTCATTAAACAATGGTTGTATCAAAAATATTAAAACTATGGATGAAAATTATGCTAAAGATGCTTCAAAGGATAGTTATGTAGCAAAGCATACAGCTTTCACTAATTCCTCAAAATTCATGTTTCGATGAATGTCAAAACTCTTCACAATTAAAATCTATACATTAAGAGTTGGTTTTCCACAAGAGATGGAAAAGTAAGAAAATGAGCAGATGTAAAAAAACAAAAATCTTTCATTTAAATTTACATCCCCTCTTCTTCTTTTTTTACGTTTTCATCCTTCCACTTTTTTATCCTTCATAGGAAATAGTCGTTTAATATTTTGAATTGTTCTTAGCTATTCAGTCATACACACACACATAAAAGGATCAAGTCCCTATTTGCCAAGCTCTCATAATTAGCCTTGTAACTTCAAAACACACACAAGGAAGTCACTACATCACCCACCTGCAGACACACACACACGCTCTTCTAACACAGGTGTTGCCAACACATAGAAGCTCTCTTTTGGCCGATACCAGTCGAGATAGATCAACATGGATGGTACCTACTGCATTTCGCCAATGCCAATACTGAGTCAATTTTGGTTAACCAATGAATGAGATGTTTCACCCATGCTGACCAAAAACAACACAGTATTTGAGTCCTTGATTGAAACTACCAGCAAACGTTTTCTTGTTTAGAAAATCATCAGAATAGTTTTTCATAATGTTCTGGGCACTACATCCCTAACAGAGTTGATTATAGCCAACACAATCTTTGTTTTCATTTTTTTGTCACTTTCATAAAACTAACAGTTTTTTATCATAAAAATAAGAGCATTACCTTGACAATGGCCATTGCAGCTGAGATGGGATCTCTCACTCCCAAAACTGTCCAAACAAGTGAATTATCAGAACCAGCAGGAATCACACCTATTGGCATGGAAATTGCCTCCTGTTGGTTTTCTCTAGTTAGAAGCCCATTGAGCACCTGTACCATTATCAAATTTATGCATTCAGAAAGAACCAATGTTAAAAAAGTAAAGGGAATATACTTATGTGATTTAGGACCAACTGGTTTAAGATAGATCATTTATCTAAGAGTACTCTCAGTATATATCCAATGTTTGCCATGCGCGAAAAAGATGAAAGAAAATGCTTATTGCATCAATCTTGTGTTATGGACCTACCTAGTAACCAAGAAGAAAAAATGTCATAATCCCAAGGACCCACATGTAACGTTTTACATTGCAGAGCAATATAGATAAGTAGAAGGGACTATCAATGAACCCCAACATGGTATCAAAAACATTCCCATCACAGTCGCAATACCGGATCTCCACCTTCCCTCATCACTGTGGTGCCTTTCATCATCACCACATGCTGACCCTATGTGCATGAGAACTTCAGCCATCAGGAACCAAGCCACTGAGTCCTTCTCTCACTTCCTCTTCGCATAAGCAGAGAGCTATTCAGCTCTGGGTCCCAGTTTTTCATCTTTGTCGCCCCTGAATTTGACCACCAAGTGAGCAAAGGACCAAAACCACACAAATCTGTGGGTTCACATTCCCTGCAGCGTCATCTAGCATCAATCCCTGCAGCGTCATCTAGCATCAAACAGCCATGTTGAACACATCGTCATGTTGCTAGGACAAACCGCAGGTTTGTTGCCTCCTGCAGCATCTCCCACCACCTAGCCGCCAGTTTGTTGCCTCCTGCAGCATCTCCCACCACCTAGCCGCCACTTCAAACTCCTTGTTGACAATACTCAGATACAACACCCCCTTCAACAAGTAACAGTAGTATCCTGAGAACGTAGAATGCACCGCTAATACAGACCCCTTAAATGTTGATAGGCAGTTCAACTAAATCCATGTGCCACTGTCAATCAATTGCTCCATAGATAGCATTAGATTGCGTCCTTCCTTAGTTGTCCTAAGCAGTGACCCACCTATTAGGTCAGGTTACTGCAGCTACAGTAAGTCACAACCCAAATTTATTTTCCACTTAATTACATGAATACTCCCTTGATACCTCTTGACATTAATTTTTTGAGCTTTACTACACTATAAAGATCATTACGGAAAAATTTTATAGTAAGAATTATGCTTTATGGAAGGAGTGGCATCCAGGTAACATCTCTTGGGTCGCTTGTATGCTTTTGCAGCGAGTGACAGACACATCTTCCAAATTACTATAGATAGAGAGTTGTGTATAGTCGCTTGGCTAAGTCCCTCACCATCATGTTCTTTGACCCTGTCCATCCTTAGTTAAAGCTAGTAAAAAACTTAAATCTTGAGACACTCTTCCATTCTGCATCTGTTGAATGTGTACATGTGAATGCTACAAGCCTCTACTCCAACAATGGACTAATCTACTTTGGCAATTCGACTATTAACTGGAGAATCATAAGACAGTCAAGAAGGCCATTAGTGATATCATGGTTCCTGTTCTGGTAAATAAAAAATGCACAAGTGTTCTCATTGTGGGGAATTTGAGCATGTCAAGAATCTTTACAATTCTCTCCATGCCTATCCATTGGACAATCAAATCATCTGTTCACACAACTCGTGTTCTGAGAGGATCCATCAACTCAGTTTGGTTCCACTATTATAGTTCTTGCTGAGAAGTATTAACACTTTCTCCAATTCTAAGCTAGAAGCAATGCTTCAAAGTCCTCACAGATTTGGGTTGCCAAATATCCATGACTAATAAAATGAATGTTAAAGGCACTTCACTAATCTATTCATTAGCTCAACATCAACAACGCCTTTCTTCAATTCCATTCTTCTTTAGTTTAGCTCTAAAGTAATCTTTGAGGGTTTAGTATGAAATTTTTTAGCTCCATGCTTCTTGTTTAGCTTCATTTTTCTTTAGTTTGTAATAAGATGTATTTCTATAATAATTTAAATCGTCTTGAGGAAGCTTGAGGAGGAATGTTATGGAGCTATAAAATCAAATGTAAAAATCACATATTGGGAAGGACCTTTTAGTAATTTTTTACAGGTGAATTATTAACATAGGTAGAAAGGACTACCTAAGGTCATAAATCAACTTGAGGAGGAATCTTAGCTCCATTCTTCTTTAGTTTGTATTTTGTTATAAGATAGATTTCCATAATATATTCAAATCAACTTGAGGAAGAGGAGGAATGTTATAGAGCTATAAAATTAAATGTAAAAATCACATAATACAATGGACATTCTAGTAATTTTTACATTGACGAATGATTAACATAGGTAGAAGAGACTACGAAAGGTCATAAACACCAACAATTTGCCATTGATTAACATTTTGTAACTTACAACTTAGTAGACTTGAAAAGTATGCACATAATCAGAGCAACAATATTGATTACAAGAAATGCCTAATCTATAAGAAAAAAAAGTAATGTGATCTTCGCTCAAAGTATCATTTTTTTCTGAAATCATGGAAACAAATTAGGAAATTACTAAACAACAAGAATTAATGGGAGAGGTAAACTTCAGAGGAAATAAAACTTCTTAAATATTCTTTTCGTTTGCACAGGACTTCATCCTAAGAAAGCTGCAGTAAGAAATAAGGATCAATATGCTAATTTAGTTTCTGATAAAGGATCTTCTTTATTTATTTTTGGTATTAAACTTGAGATTGCAAATCAGTAGAACTTTCCAGAAGATCCCTTTAATGTCTTTTCCTATTACCCAAAACCACAGATACTTTCCATAAACAAAGTAAGCACTAAAGGATTATCTTGCACCCTAAACGCCACACTTTCAAGCATTCCAAATATGAACATGTCTCTCGACTCCCAAGCACGAACGTGAATTAATTTCCCTTAATTCAGTGGGAGCAGTTACCTTCAACTTCAGATCTTTTATTTCTGCTCAAACATGACCCAGATTTCTACACCCAGTCAATTCACCATCACCAGTCATGAGAAAACATTTCTTTGGATTCAAGATCTTGCATATCCAAGAAGGGATCACATGCACATATATTGCTAACAAAACTAGTGAAGTTCTAAATTCATAGTTCATCAAAAATTTATTCTATTTTATTCATCTTGTTCTATCTAAAAGAAATTTCCAGAACTATATTAGAAACGTGAAACAAATTACTGACCTCATTAACAATTCCATCACCACCAACGCAAACAATTCCTAGAAGAACATTTTAGACACAATAAGGAACAAAGAGACAGGAAGAAAGATCAAGTTGAATGAACCTAGCAACATACCATCTGGACATGTGCTGAAGTCAACTGTGGAAGCAAGGTTTCTGGCATGACCAGCATAAGTGGTCTTAACTACTTCCATCTTGAAGCCTGCAAGCTGTTACCAGTTTTCGATCCATGAGAAATTTCAAATTATGCCCTTTATCAAGCACATGCTTTGATCATTTATAGAAAGAGAAGTAAACAGTACTACTTACCAAAACATTTGCAGTTTCAACACATACAAATCCTAAGACTCTTATGTTGAATATTGTTCCATGTAAAATAAATAGGAAGCGTAAACTTTTATCATCCAGTTATCATATAAATGGAAAACACTGACGACTCTTTTGTCGTACAATTCTAACAACTATGGCCACAACTATTTTTGGGTCGGCAATATAGATCTTATTCCTTCGTTGAACTCTATTCACGTTAATATCCCTAGTAATATTCAATTATCTTAAATCATAGTTATCTGTGTTCTATGGTTCTCTACTTCTTGCAACCTTCAACTCCAATTGATTTAACTTGTTGAATTATAAAATTTATTAATTGTCGTTGAACATATCTACTTCATATTAATATAATTTTTATTTAGAACTACACCTAATTGTTCTCTTTAGTAGTATACTTTATCTTTCTATTAATCTACACATACATCAAGGCATTGTTATCTATGTTATATTAACTTTTTATATAATTATTTTCTAATTGTCAAACACTCTAATTCATGAAGTATAGTAGGACATATTACAGTTTGTAACATTTTTCTCAGTCTATAGGCGCATGACAATCATACAGGGCTCTGATGGTTTCTCTCTAATTCAACCATTCATTCTTTATCTTACTATTGATATTGTATCAATATCTCCTTCGCTATATCAAAGTTTAAATGTGCTCAGATCCTACTAGCATGATGTCAAAATGATAAATGGTTTCCATTAAATCATGCCTAGCTAGTTTTGTTCTAAAGAAATATAACAAATTCAAAAAAAAAAAAGATACATCGACAATAGAAACTCATCAAGAGCATGGGTATCGAGATCATAAACAGAGTACAATGGATCATACGATCCTAGTAATATTAATAAATAATCACAATCTCATACACACCTTAAAAATAGGTTCAACTTTTGAATGAAAAACTTTACTTGATCGGCCATGCCCAGAACGAGGATTCAGTATCACAAGAATGGTCGGTGCACTTTTACATCTTATATATGGTAGATTAAACAGAGACTCATCAGCAACAATGTCAGGTTCCTGCTTCTTAGAAATCATGGGATGAGGTAAACTATTAATTGAACATTGCTGGTCTGCAAAACCTTGTACCCATTGCAAGGCTTCTTGTGAGCTAGAAGCTAAGAAGCGGAAATCTTGTTGAACTCTTTGCGGCTTCAAGAAGCAAGAAAGTCCACATGATCTCCTTTTCATAGGATATGCATGGATAGTGAAATATCTTACACCAGCATGGTAAGAAACCTACAAGATTTACAACTAAATGTAAGGGTTTTTTATAATTAGAAAGAGTAGCATGATATAGCAACTAAGAAACTTACAGAAATGATCTCATTGATGATGTTAAGAGTACTTGAACCCCATATCATGGCTTTACTTGTAAGTCTTGCTTCAAATATATTAGAGATTAAATTTTCGGACCCCTTTTGCTCATCAGCACTTGAACTTTTAGCTTTCTTTTCCAAAGTAAGCTTACCACTAAAAACTACATATCCTAACAAATCAGATTTTTCATCCCCAATATCAATCCTGTGTTCATGAGGCTTTGCTTTCTTAGAATCTTCAATAGCTATACTGGCATCAGTCTTCTTCAGTGATTTTACCTTGCCTCTTTTTTCAGGAAACACAGTTGGAGATGAATGCTGCCCTTTTGCTGTTGGGGACTTCTTGCTACTCAAGCGGCGAAGAGATTTCTGCAGTGTGCCTCTTGGTGAGGCTACACCTGGATTGTGATCAGTAGAGTCCTGCATAGCTCCTTTTTCAAGTAAACCTATGTGGGCATGGTGATGATTTATAAGGTATAAAGGAGTTCTCAATCAGAAGGACCCAAGGAGTCATCAGCATGCAGTACAGCCACTGCAAATTTCAATACACCTCAATTATTATAAAAGAGCATGACAAAGATGAAGGTCTCAGTCACTAAACGAAGATAAGGATAATTGAGCTACACAAATAAAACACTAAACTCAACAGAACCACATGATAATTTTGTAGAGGTAATGCTCCACAAGAAGGTTAGTTCATTCACAAAGTTGGTTGGCACAAAAGAAATAAATAAAAAAAGATACACAAGTTTATCTGTGTTAATTTGTCTGAGGCGTTCAAAAAAAATAATTAACCAGGTAACACCGAACCTGGGGCGACCGGTTCAGCCCCACGAAAGTTTTTCACCAGCCACCAGGGTAAATCGGGAAGTGCTCACGACGGGCGGCCCAAAAGCACAGCATCCCGTGATTGCGCGCCCCATTTGGAGGAAAAATCCCTGCAAATGCGTTGTAGCTGGGATCGAACTGCGGGTGCCTAGGAGACAACTTGGCGCCCTTCCGCTACACCATAGCCCCGGGGGCTTGTTTGAGGCGTTCAAGGTGGTAAAAGGCCAAATGCTCGCCCCCAGCGCAGCCAGGATTTGACCCTCAGACCTCATGATGGTAACACTCCATGCATTAGCCATCAGCCCACCCCGTGAGGACTTGTTTGAGGCGTTCAAGCATGTACGTGAAGCAGCTAATTTATCTTCACATGCATTCAAATGCAAATAAAAACATTAATCTCTCACTGTAATTTAGATTATCAAAATATTCTCTCTCTCTCTCTTTTTTTACCATTGTTTCTAGCATAAAAAATCAAAAATAAAAAAGCAGATTTTTTTACCACTCCAACTCCGAAGCTCCAGACAACTCTAACAGAAGCATCAATACGTAAAGATGATATTCCCCATCACAAACCAGTGGTGGCAACTATCTCATTTAAGAACTAGCCAAAAGGAGCATCTTGCATATTGAGCATTTTCCTAACATTCATCTAATATAAAGATTAAAAGAAGTTTGTTTTGTAATCCCAGCAAATAGAAAAGATACTAGGATTCGCCTAAATTAAATAGACTGGTTTATGATTACATGAGAAAAAAATACATTACATCCAATTTCACTTCAGTGAGTAGCTCAAATGCCCTATCATAATCGATTTCTTAGTTACAGACTCCGTTTTTTGTTCAAACGCGTCCCGAATCAACATACAAACAGAAAGTTCCTAAAGAAAGAAGAAAAATAGACGCTTTAGCTAATCCATCCTCCTTCCAAAAATCTAGATTTCAAAGAGCTCAATCACCCGGATTCCTAACTATTGGACAAGATCAAAAAACACAGAACCGAAACAATTGCAAAACAAATCAGCACAATACCATTCCATTCCCAAACACAAAGAGGCACGCGCGTTCGAAGCAGATCAACCAACACCCATCAGATTCAGTAAACAATCCCCTGCCGCCGATGCCACAATTCTGAATCAGGACGCCGAAAATGATTCCCTATCGCGATGCCACTGCAGCTGAGAGAAGACGAGGAGGAGCCTTGGGAAACCGGCAAGTGGACGAGCCTGGGAGCAGGTAAGGCCGATCGGGGATTTGGAGAGGCGGAGAATAATAAGAAAAGGCGATGATACGCTATCTGATATATCGAGTTTCCGACACGGAGCGGCGTTACAGGCGGGAATATTCTTTTACTCCATAAATTTCACCTTTCCACCCACAGAATTAAATTGCTTTACATTTTTACCCCCGGTTTTGGAAATTTGCATTTTACTATTCACAGTTCACCAATTATAAAACTACTCTTTTCTACTTATGGGATGGTGACATAAGAAAATACTATCTCACATCTGAATTATGACCAATCAAATTTACCTAAAAAACTTAAGTAAAGAGATGTCAAAATACCAATGGTATCAAGATGGATTGAGTTTTCACGACCTACAAGTTTGAAATTTTGCCCTTTTAGTTAAGGAGAATACCCCTATGGATCAAATGGGCGAACCACATCTACTTAAGGAGAATGGATGTCTAGACTTAAAAAGCGGTGTACTTGGAGTTTTCGTTGATCAAGTGATTACTACATATTCGAGATCTCATCTTATCGGCTATTGGGTTGTCAGCGGATGCTATGCAAAGATGATAAATTAATTTGAGCAAGATTGTGGAGTAGGCAATGTCTATGATTTCTTTAGGTAGGTAGACTTTAAGGAACCCTGGATGCGGACAATGTGAAAATCTTACATTCAGCTCAATTATATAGTTACGATTTGAATGTTGGCAGTTGGCACAGAGACACCTTCTAATTAGAGACAGGTAAAATTATCTAGAGGATCGACAGTATACTTTTTATAAATAAGTATCAAAGACGCATAAGCATCTATCCTTTAAATGTTCACCTATCACAAATTTATATAGGAGGATCAGACATTGACTTCACATGGGACAGAAGATGTTGTCTACATACCGACGAATGCTTCGAGTCTATAAAAGGTACTATAGAGGTGGATGGTTGCTGACGATGACTAGACATCTTATTTTATCTTCTTTGATTCACCTTGTATGAAGAGCACGTAATAGTAATTTCTTTAGTGAAAATTAATTAAATTATGAGAGGATTTATAAGAGCGTGTAAATTTATATACAGGACATTAAAAGTGTATTCAAATTTGATATTTTATCAGACATGAATGGCTTTTAATTCTTGATTATTATGTATTCTTGGATTTATGATTTAGGATGTAGAGTATGATTTATAACATTGTTTGCTTATCCAAAAAAACAAGCTTAAGCAAGAGGGCCATGTAAATTTTAAAATGTAATTTATCAAAAGCCTAAGGTCTTGAATTACAAAACGAAAATCTAGGGGGCGAAGTGAATTTTTCACAAGCGTGTTTTCCTCGTTTCAACTAATGGAATTTGATTAATGTGACGTCTAAGCGATGAGTACCGTTTCCGACACGAAGCGGCGTCGCGGATGCCGATATGCCGCATTTAATATCTTATCGGCGTTATTTAATTGCTCCTTTAAAGACTTGTTTTCCATTCGCTTTGACGGAGACGAAGGTATTGGGTGGAGTCGCCATTAGCTTATCCGCCCTCACTGCGCGTGCGTTTTAAAATAGAAATTTCCAAGCCACGCGTGTCCAGCGCCCGACGTATGAAATCCAATTCGGACGGCTGAGATCGCTTCGAATGGGCGAAGCCTGGGGGAGGCACTTCGAGGGGATCCGGCGCGCGCTCTCTCTTTCTCCTTTTAAATAGGTAGTCTGTTGGGAGGAGCCGGTGATGTTTCGTTGACCCGGCTTTTCTGAACCCAGAGAGCGCCCTCCAGATCAGTCCACTGATTTGCGGGCCCACGGAAACTCACACGGAATTTGACCAATGATGGCGCGGGCACAATTTTGCTGGCGTGCGGAATGGCACACGAAGGAAAGGGAAAGTGTGTTTTTGATGTGGAAGCGCACGCCAATTACTATTTCGCCAGCTGGGAATACGGTAAGTTGGACCGCCGGAGCAGCGGGTTTTAGTACAAAAATAATTATTTTTTATTTTTAATAATAAATAATTGTTTTATATAATTATTTATGATTAAAAAAATTAAAAGGATAATCCTTTTTATCGAAATAATCAAAAGCGTTTATCATCAATATGAACTGAAATTACTCTTATTTTTTAATATTATTATAATAATTACGATTTAATAATTATTATAATCTATAATATAGATATTTTAATTCTGATTAATACTAATAATATTATATTTTAATAACTATAATATATAATTATTATAATATGATCACTTTATATTTAATCAATATTAATATTATATTATAATAACATTTTAACTCTTATCAATAATTAAATCATAATTAGTATTTTATTTTTATCAATATTAATAAATATTATATTATAAAAATTATATTTTATAACTATTATAACTATGTAATTATAATAATTATAATAATTATAAAATTATAATTGCTATGAACATATAGTAATTATGCGAATATTATATTATGATACTCTTTTAATGATAAATAAAAGAGAAATGATTTTTAATTTTTACCCATTATTTATTGATCTGGCATGATCGAATGTGATTAGCAAGATTAATATGATTGATAGAAGATGAATTATAGCAACTCTAATTTTAAGTATGACAGTCGATCAAGAGAACATAATTAATTATCCTTAAAAAATTATAGCAAAAGAAAATTTCAAGAGTAAATTATTCTACAACAATTAAACCCGAATGGCTTGGATGAATTGGGTCATCCCTAACCCATTCTGTCTCCATCGTATAGTTTCATGGAGACAGTAAATTCTTGTCATTGGCCTATAACAATAAGATATATACCAAATTGCAATCCATTACTTGGGACGCTTGCGATCGTATAATATATCTTCGAAGTTATTTTTGATGGAATAACCCACTCTAACAAGGTTTCTACCCACGCCCAAGGCCACAATCCCAGCACTCCTTGTAAATCTGCATGATTCAGAGATTTATTTATTTATGTATTGGCTTTGTTTCTTTACAAAAAGAAAAAAAGAAGGTTAAATCACAAACATACTTGTCGAAGAAGTTGCTCCTTGATGCATGCTCTGGTTTAGCTTTGGCTGGTTGGAAGTGAGTAGGAGCTTCTGTAAAATGTTGAATGTGATTAGTAGGACTTTTCTACATCTATTCACACATGCATAGACATTGATGTCGATACTGATCTTAAGTGTATTATCAAAGTTTGAAGTATAGTTCTGTGGGAAGTCATCGACCGGAACAATTCTAATTTCAGTACCACATCATGCCAAAGTATGCCCAGAGCAACTTAAATGAATTTTAATCTTATAATTCCTTTCACATAGCTTGTTTACTTCCAAATAGAAACTCAACTAATAATTATACCAAATAAATAGTAGCTAAGTATGGTTCATCTGATATGAGCATAGATTCTTATAGTATCCTAGCGTAACCTATAATTTTTTAAGATCTGAATTAAATAATCTTTAAAAAAGGTTAGGACATCTAGTATTGGAATTAATTTCTTTACATGTTCATCTAAGTTAACTACTGCCGGTTGGACTTGAATTGACACAATTGAACCCAAAACAAACACATCCCATTTTCCCGACTCTAATAGCACTCGTCTTTGTTGCCACCGGTGCTTCTGCGCACTCTTCCCCTCCCTATTCACGTCAGATCAAAAAAAAAAAGGACAAGTCACAGAAACAGATTCTTCGTATCTAAGCCAGTTTTGTAGTATACAGCAAAGATAAATCATAGCTTCAATATTTAAAATCCTGCATACAACTACTCTCGGCAGTCAACATAAACATAAGAAATTATGACAAATTTCAAACATTAAAAAAAATCAAGACTCATTTTCTGAAAAATACCATCAATGGTCTAGATAAAGAAAATAAAACATAGCGAGCAATGGACCAATTGATTCATGGTTCAGTGGTGCACTATTTCCCACATATAGTTAACAAGCACAGCCACCTACACTGAAGAAATTTCATTTAAGCACATCGTGTCTGTTGTCTCTACTAAGAAACAATATAAGCTGTCTTTGTGGTATCAAATACACCTACGGCTCCACTTTAAGGTTATAACTACTTAGCATTCTAAACGTTCAATAAGCTAAGCAAATGACTTCCGCACTAATCACACAAACATAGTCATATAAAACAAGCACCGGTGCTAGAATTACCTCCTGTATTCTGCACATGAACAGGCACACGTTCTGTTGATGTCCTCCTATCCACTAATAGCTGTGAAAAAAATTGGCGTATCATTAAGATCCATATCAGCTAGAAATAGACATTCAGACTTGAATGCATAATGTCTGTGATTGAAAAGGATACAATTGTAAATATAGCAATAGAGAAAGAAACACGACAATGCAAATGTAAGATCAATGGCGCAACTATTTGAACACTTGTCAAGAATGTAAGTAATGAAGCTGGACGTTAAAAAGAGCACTCAAAGAGACATTAAGAATGGAGAAACCATTTGCAAATTATTTTTCAGGATTCTGAGATGTTAAAAAGAGAACTCAAAGAGAAATCTAGCAGTTTTCTGAGAAAGAGCATAAGAATTAGCCTGCATTTAACTAGAAAGTGTTATATACCACAGAATGGAGGTGATCAATGCTACTAAGCCAAGTAGTAAGTAGCATAAGTTCCATCTAGTCATCATTACTTTGCTTGTTATTCACCTATGAAAGTGTCTTCTACCAATAAAGAATTAATTTTCATAGTCATGGATACATTTGGCAGCACACATTCAAAACAGCGAGTTTTTTCATCAACTGTGGATCTTATCAAAATCCTTATATGATTTTTATGCATCATATGCCACAAATAGCTGAATGCCAACAACCAATTCCAAAAATTAAGTGCACAAGTAAATATTGTACGACAGAAATTCCAAATGCAGGAGGATTGTTCCAATAACCAGGCACCCAGATAATGAAATCACAAAGTCGTGTGGTTAGTTTGATTTTCTAGATGCAAACTCCACCGTTAGTGCACTCAATGACAGCCTACAACCCATTTTGGTTTGACAATAGTTGTTGCTTTTAGTTTATGCAGCAAGGGCAGTGTTTGATAGGTTTCTGAAAGCCTGAACAAATAACAACATAAACAATTGGGACATTAAACCTTGGCATTCATCCACTCAATGTTCTAAGACATGTCACATATTTAATTGAACTTATTAGAGTTGCCACTTTCACTACAAGATGACAAGTGGCAACAATCTAATGGCAAAACAGTGGTACTCCTTTTAGGTACTACATTTCCCCTTCTTTTGTCAGGCTCCATTTGCACTTTTTTCCTTATATCCATTTCAGTAGTTGTGGTACCTGAAGTGATGTTGATTATGGCAATGGTTATTGTCATGCAGCACTTCCTCTGTTTTCTCTTTTACTTACTAAACTTACTGAAAAAAGAGCTGGCATCACTCTAAAAATTCCCCAAACTTAACTAGTTAAAGTTGAAAAAGAAACAAGAAAAAGAAAAAAAAAATGATTAACCAGGTCGGGTAACATCGGACCTGGGGTGCCCGGCCCGGCCCCACGGAAGTTTCCCACCGGCCACCAGGGTAAATCGGGAAGCGCTAATGGAGGCTCATCCAAATGGCCAGCATTCTTAGGCTCGCTTCTCACTGGAGGAAAAATTCCCTGCAGTGCGCCGCAGCTGAGATTCGAACCTTGCTTCCTCAAACATTGCTAATTTAAAATAACTTAAAATGATTATCAACTCAAAAGAATTTTGCATTTATCCTTTTCTTGAATGAAAACAATGTCTATGTATTATTTTTGTCTATCATAGTGAATGGATTCACAACAAACATAAGTATGCAAGAGATTTTTTTTTTGTTGCACCTGTTCATCATAAAAAAATTTTTTATCAAAATCTACGAACAATTTAGTGTTGAAAAGTGACCATGATATCAGAAGTTTATAACTTAAACAAGAGCAACAAAGTTCTAATTAGGAAAAATACCTCAAGACCAGCACAGAAAGGCAATTTAGTAGCATTCTCTTGATTTTGAATGTTGCCATCTTTGCTGTTTACAAATACTGAATAGCCAACACAAACATATTTGAAATCTGAGAGGCTTCGACCTTCTTTATCGGCTTCCAACTCAGATTCCCCAACAATGTAGCTAGGCACTAATAAATAAGATTAAAAATAACTAACTGCAAAATGTGAAATATCAGTTTTATACTTAGAAAAATCCACAGTTATGTGCTAGAAGCTTTAGAAGAAGCAAAAAATTCAAGTTGACTACAACTAAAATTGAATATGTGAAATTTTATTTCCATAATAAACAAGAATTGAAGGAACAATTAAGAGGGATAAAGAAAGAATTCCGAGATTTAGATATCTTGGATCTAACAAGAAAGACATATTGGATAAGATCCATGCAATTGACTCCAAAGAGTTGAGATGAACTAGAGCATTGTTGTCATATTTGAGCATCTTTGAATCAACTCAAATGTGCAGCTATATTAGATTAGGTTTTTAATAAGCACAACAAGTGTTTCTATTTAGTATATAATTTGAGTAAATTTGCATATAAATTTGGACATTTTATAGCTAAGTAAAGAATCAGTTAGGTACTTATCCATTCATTCTTTCAAGTACTATACCTAAGTTTCATATACAGTTTTATAAAGCAAGCACCTACTTTATTACTTGAAATTAAAATTTGAGAAGAATCAATGAAAAGGAAAAGAGACCAACTTGTTCCTAGCATTTAGAGAGAAGGCACAACACAATTATCTAGTAAATCAATGTTCAAGAACTTCTATGGTACTGGGAATCAGCTACGAGTGTTCAACACGGATATAGATCTAGCTGTTAATTAACCATTATGATTTTTTAAAAGTGGGTGCTGAGGGTCCAAAAAAGCATCAAAATTTTGGACACGGCTATAGGTACACAACAGTGACACACCTTGAAAGTTATTATATTTTAATGATATGATAATAAAGCTTTAAAAATTACGAAGGATACTGAATGTTGTCATGAACGACAGATCAATTGCATATTGTACAATATCGGCATTCAATATGTCGCCAAATCAAATTGAAACAATATTGAATGTTCTTTTTGGCCACATAACCAACATGTGGACCAAATAAGCAACAAAGTTGTACTAGAAAATCAAATTATTGACAAGTTTATCAAATAAAATTCAATTATAAAAAACTAATCCAACTTAAGTTGGTCGATAATCATTATGTTATTTGTTTTAATATTTTATACTGCTAAGGTCAATCACAAAAATTGTATTTCATGAACTGCTTAGATTGATTATATAGGTGCCTATGTGATAGATGAAAAAAAATCTTGATATTTAATTCTTTATTAATTTATTAATGTCTTACGTGACAAATGTGACTTTTTGGATGAAGATTGGTTTGGCTAACTAACTTGATATATGTTGTAGATGAACTATTTTTATGCATTTTCTTGATATAACTAATTTTAATATTCTTTAATGTAATAGCATACTCACATGCCACTGTGATATGTGGCAGCTTGACCACAAACAACATATATGTTTTTAAAACCTTGTAAGGTATACATACAATAGACAAGAGAATGTGTGTACAACGTACTCCCTAGTTTTACGAATTATCGAGAAGAAGTATTATGGATTAACTACTAAAGAACCCAGGGATCACATAGACAAGGGGGAAATTGCCCTATTTTACCCATCCATTGCTCCCGTTAGTAAAGGTTGATGTATAATTGTACGTTGGTTATTCGTCCTTACTGATCAGTATTTTAAAAATAAAATCAACAAAAGCCAAGTTCAATGAGGTATGATGATACTACTTGGCAGCCCTATTTACTCCCAACTACGTGAATTTTTTTTCTCATTTTAAGGTTGTACTGAGATTCAAATTCATGTTCAAGGGTCATTGTCATTTTTTGTCTCGTAAATCGACAATTCTTTTCTTCATCTACATTAAGCGTCATGCTCCCAAGTAAAATCGCGTTTACAAAATTTACCTAAATGCCTAGATTAATCGATAACCATCATCGATCAGATAAATCAACGATTCACCTCCGCCATATCCAGAAGCGAAATTATCCCTAAAATATCAATTCCCAAATCATGCAGAAGAAGAATAATCAATCTACAAAGAGAGGTAGGAGAAGCAATCGAACCATCTTCGAGGGGCCTCGTGAGGCCGATGCAAATAGGGTTCCGAGAGTCGGATTTGAGGATCGAGGAGAAATACAGACAGCCTTTGCAGGATTTTCCCTGGGGAGCAATCTGCGCCGGATCTCCGTCGCGGGCTGAGCCCGAACCCGAAGCGCCGCCACCTCCACCGCCGGCGACCGAACCCTTCTCCATAGCCGATGAGCGGCGACGCTGCGCAGCCCGATCCTGCTGCTCCACCTCGCTGTTGAGCGCGAGGATGAAATCGGGATAAGGAACTTTATTTTGCCGAAAGATCAAAAGGCAAATGACTTCAGCGTTTGAGCGATCTTATATGTTTATCCTTGGGCTATTTTGAGAAAAACAAATTGGTAAATTAATTGTAGTATATGCATAAAAAACAAGTAAGAAAATATTAGGTAAAAAATAAAAGGAGATCTCAAATGATTTAAATAATAAAAAAAGTTTCTTTTAAAACTAAAAACTAAAATGTATTTTATCATAAATTTTGTATCAAAAATATCTCTTTTAAAAAAAAGTCAAAAAGATATTTCACACTATAAAAAATTAATTTTTTTTAATCAAAAATTATTATATATATAAAAATATTATATAAAATACTTATTATCAACTTAATTAAAATAAATTTAAATTAATCAAAACTATTTTAAAATAGTGATAAAGTTACTAGTTATTATAATGCTGTCGCAATATTATATTAGCTGTTTAACTAGAGCTCTAATTGAATTGACTTCGTAAACTATAAAAGAATTAAATATTCACGAATAAATTTAATATTGAACTTAATCAAAATTTATTTATATTTATTTAATACATATAAAATTAATTTAATGAATAAGTTCAAATGATTCATTAAATTAAATAAATAAATTTTAACATATGTATATTCAACTCATTAATATTAGTAAATAATATTTATGAATAATATTCATGAACAATATTTATGAATAATATTTATAAACAATATTTATGAACCATATTTATTAATAAAATTTTTATCAACTTTTTAAATAAAGAAAGAATGTTTTAAAATGAATAAAAAAAATTATATTATCCGAATAATCAACCAAATAATTTTAAAATATAAAAATTATAAATAATCAAACAAATTGAATTGAGAACTCAATAATATTTAAACAAATCAAACTTAAACCAAGCTCAAGTCAAGCTTGACCCAATCTCAAACACATAAAAATAAAATAAAACTTGATTTATTTTAAGCTTGACTTAGTTCGACTTAATTATCTTTTTAAATAAATTTTAATATTATAAAATTTAACTTAGCTCGACTTATTTATGATCGTATGTTTAACTATTATAATAATATTGAAAATAAAAATATCATTAGAATAAAAAAATATAATAAGATATCCTTTTATTTTTTTTTAAAGAAAAAGAATGTTCTTTGATTTTATCCAAAATAGTTTAAATGATTTTTTAAAAAATACTATAATATTTTTTTTAATCATATTTTTATCTATTTTTTATTTTAATATTATTGTAATAATTGTGACATAGCATTTAGCATGAAATGATACAATCAATTAAAATAAATTAGCTTAATTCAATCAAAATTACTACTGATAAACATTATATATTTTTTTTATCAATTTACTTTTTTTTTTTGAATTTGATAAAATTACTTCAAAATATACTAATTATACTATTGTTTGTTTATAATTGTTATAATAGGGTTGATCTAATTTTGATCAATTTAAAATGAGTTTGATATTTAATCAAGTTGATAAGATTATTTTAATATAACAGTGCGATAATTTTAATAAAATTTTAAATAATTTTATTTTATATTGTAATAGTTATAATAATATTTATTATTATAAACTAGAATACGATATTTTCAAATGAAAAATATTTTAAAATATTATTTTCAATTATTATTATTTTTATAATTATTTATATATTTATATCATTATAAAAGATTATAGTTATATTGAATATTTTGTTTTTTATATTTAATTTTTCTCTATTTCCTTGGATTAGATATAAAACGGGTTATTCCGTATCCACTTCACTCAATAAAAGATATATATATATATATATATAGAATTATATTAGCCTATACATTTTATTCTGTATAATCAATAAGTGATCATCTATATATCATTGATCAAAATATGTATGATATGGTTAGGGATCAGGATTATACCACCGCACATGATTATATACGATAAGATGTATAGACTATATATATATATTAACTATTATATTCTTATAGATAATTTTATATTATTTATCTATTTCGTAAACCGAAAATATTATAAAAATCTTAAAACATTCTATAATATAATAAAATATAAATAATTAATTAATTGAGCTCGATAAAAACAACTTAGAAATAGTAGTGGTTTGACTGTATACAAATCAAAATGGACAAAACCATCCCTTTAAATGGACTACCCTTTTTCAATTAAAATTAAATTGACGTCCTATGTAAATTAAACTATCTGAAAATATTTCTAAATCAAATTTTATAATTTATATTGTAGTAATTATCTGCTCGTTGCTAATTATTACATATTGTATCAACTATCTATTAATTTCTATTCCATCCATCATAATTAAATAATATTTATTTAAAATATATTGAACATCATCTTAATTTTTTTAATATATTAAAATATTTTTTTAATTAAATTATCATTCATCAATAAATAAAATAAATATAAGATAATAATTAAAAGTTAACAATTAATTATTATACGTTATGTATTAACTTCTATACCACAATAATTGATCATAATTAAATAATATTTATTTAAAATATAATAAATATCATGAAATCTTTTTAATTTATTTTACTCACAAATATTATTTTAAATAAATTATTACTAAAATTAAATATGAAATAATGATACTATATAGAAATGAGTAATCAGTTATTACACAATATAATAACTATCTGTTAATTTTTATATCATTGATTTTAATTAGATAATGTTTATTCGAAATAGAGTAGATGTTATGAAATTTTCTTAATTTATTTTACTTACTAAAATAATGATTATTACATATTATAATAGATAATAATTAAAAAAATTGATTAATTAGGTCGGATAATGTCGGACTTGAAAAAATTAATTCGGTCTTACGAAATTTTTTCCTCGATTATCAGAATAAATTAAAAAATATTAATGAAAATTTATTTAAATAATTAATATTTTTAGATCTATTTTTTATTAAAAGATTTTTTTTTTATAATAACTAGTTGATGTGGCTATCTGTTATTATCTAAATTTTAAAATTAATCTAAAAGTATTTCGCTAAGAAACGCTTATTTAATGTTAATTAAAAAAAGGAACGTTCATTTCACCACCATTTGTCGAATGGGACGCCTTTTTTTTAATTTTTTATTTTTGCCCAATCAAAATTCTAAAGGCCTAATTTTAAATGTCTGAAATATTTTGATTATTTTGAAATTTCTTCAGTCAATTTTTTGGAAACAGAAGTAAAGTCCAGGGAGCGAATTGAAAATTTGCCCAGAATAAAAGGAAGCAAAGCGAAAGCAAATCCGTCGGTGCCGTGGAAAAGGCATCGACTCCAATCTGTGCAGCTTCGATCGGCGATTTGTATCGATCGCTGTTCGTCGTGCTCCTCTCCTTCCAATCCAATCCACAAAGCCAAGTATCTCTCTCATTTTTTCCAGTTTCCCGCTTTCACGGCGAGGAGTGGAAGGGAAGAGCGATCGGGTCGAATCGATTCTTCCTCGTTTGACGAGATTGAACAAAGGGATTGATCAACGCGGCATGGAAAATCGCACGAGGATGGAAATTCCGAAACCGTCGTCACAAGCTACCTGACGGTTCGCCTTCGCCCGGTGCCGATCTAGGGTTCTGGATCCTTGGTTGTTGGCCATTTGTTGCATCGGCCACGGGGAACGTGGGGTTGCACAGATTCTTCTTAGGGCTCTCGGCGAGCGGTGAACCTTCAGGAAGCTGTGGATGGCGGTCAATTATCTTTACCTGTCAGCCTTCAGCACGGCGGCCGGACTTGTCGCGCTGCAGTGGTGGACGGGTTTCTCTCTTGATGGGATGAAAAGGGATGGGTTGATTGATAGGGAAGGCGGTGACGGTCCATCGGGGAGTGCAGGGAGCGATCTGGTGCTGTTACTTAGTTCTCGTGTCACCGTGGCTCTACTTGTGAATTTCGTGATCAATGTTTATATCCTGGTGGTGTTACTGCTCAAGGTACGAACTTTCATATGGGACGGCATATATATAAAACTGTTGAGCTAGAAACTTACTATCGTTTATGGTTTCATTATTTACCTCTTTTTTCATCTGTAACAGAATCATAACCCTCTTGTAACACATTCTCTATTCCATTTGATCACGCCCCTACTTAGGGGTTTCAATTCCTTTTAAATTCATACATTAAATGAGTGGAATCATTTCCCTCTGCCATAGTAAAGATAGACGTACTAACTGATTATTAGTTTGGAATCTTCAAAAATTGGTTCTATATCCAAGTGAAGATAATTCTGGGCTACAATAGCCTTTCATGACCTCTAAAGCTCTAGTTGAGAAGTAAAGCTCAAACATGAGTAGAGAAGCATTCATGCGTTCAAGAATTGGTAAAAACCCAGATAATGAGGAACGCTGTTGATGGCAGACATAGAGTGTGCTTATCTAAATTGCATTACCTGTCCAAACTTGGAAAAACAATTTTGTAATACTCAGGGAACACAACTAAGATATGGAGTGTGTAGTATCTGAATACTAGTTGCCTTGTTACTTCAGATACACTGTTGTAATATTCAGGGAGTACAAAATATGGAAAGTGCAAGGAATTGAACAAAAAAAAAAGAGTTTCTTTTTCAAGTTATGATATCATATTGATGTTTGAATTCTCTATCTTCACTTATATTGGCGGGTATTTTTTTGATAGTTGGACATTAAGTACCTAAGGTAAAACTTCATGAGATTGTCAAGTCTTTACTACATTAGATCATCATTTCCATTTTGCGCTTAACATTTATATTTTCACCAATTTACAGTTGCTATTCTTTGTCCAATTAACTGCATCAGAGACTAGAAAAGTTTTGGAACTATTTATCAACTACATTATGTACAAGGTAAAGTCACATTCAGTTTCTAATTATGTTCGGGCTTTAAATACCGTTTGTATAATGTTTAAATATTTATTGCTTTTTTGTTGCTTTTTTTTTTTTCTGTTATTCTTGTAGTTATTTTGTACCATTTGTCCTTAAGTAAGATTATGTTCTGGATACCGGAGTGTCAAGGCATTACAAGAGATTAACTAGGACATGGAAACTTATGGGATTCTTTGAAAGAAAATTGTGGGGTACTTCAATCCATTTATCTAGTTATCAAACTCTTCATTGTAATCCACATCAAGTTTGGTTAATCCCGACTATTTGTGGTCAACTACATAAGATATTACCCCTCTATTGAAGTATGCTTAACATCTATGCTCATAGGGTTTGAAAACCTATTATATTAGTTGTCAAGGGTTAATGAAATCCTTATGTTAGACCCAAGATCAAGGTTTCTACCCATAGGGGATTACAGAACCAAGTAAATAGTTGTAGTAGTTAAACCACAATTAAAGAATAAAAGAAATTCCTTGTTTGGAGGCAGTTGTTAACTTGGTTTGAAGTTTTGGGCTAATCCTTGGAGTAGAATTGGTAAGATTAGTTTTGCCCAGCCAACATCATTTAGAAACCTAGCCTGAAAGAGGAGAGAGTGCTTAAGCAGTTCAAAGTGATCTTGCTTCAAGGTTGAAGCTATTAACTGACCTGAGAAGATTGTGCAAGTGAATAATTTCTGAATTTACATTAGAAAGTGAAAGTGTTGGATGACCATGATCTTTATGATTTGTCAGAACAAAGCCTGATATTGGTTGCAGTGTTTATACTTTTTAATATTCTTTCTTATTGTGGTGCAACAATGTCAGCTTCAGTAGTTTACAATCACAATTTGGTTTATTACTGAAAAAAAGGAAATATTAGGCATGTTGCTATGTCTTCCTGTGTTGATTACTTGATTATAGTGTTTTTTAACAGGGAACCTTTCTTCCATTGGTTGTACCACTGAAGATTTCTCATGTGATCTTTTGGTCAACTTGGTTGATCTTTCTTTGTTCCCTTAAGGTAATGAACCAAAAAGTTATCCCTGCTTTTTTGTACATTTGCTACAAATGTGTTATCAATGTTTTAACTAACAGAATTTTTTTGTTTTTGCTTTGCAGATTTTTCAATCAGTTGCAAGAGATCGGCTTGAAAGATTAAATGCATCTCCTTCCATGACACCATTGAAGTACTTTCGAGTTTATTCTTCCCTGTTGCTGGTTC